>CM055403.1:151751446-151784497 GCA_029228625.1 Pseudolycoriella hygida
AAGAACTAAGTTGCTTTCACAGAGTTTGAAATTTAATGAGAAAAGTGTATAAACTATGATATTCCTGGTTTAAATAAATTCAACTAGCGTTTGTTCTAAACATAAATTGCTTCATTTTAATTCGACACAATTACAAAATCGTATGTTACGTATTTCCTATTATTCAAGTGTCTCAAAACTTGTTCCTATTTTCTCTGAATAATTTAAAGTTTCCTAAATGTTCTAAACTTACAAACAAACTAAAGAATGTTGATACCTGTTTATAACTTCTAAGTCTTTTAAGTTTAATTTTCAGAATATGAAGCTATTGGTCTTTCAAATATATTTGACAAATTGTTATTAGGTTACAGAATTTTCTTTGAATAAAAGAGTGATTTCAAAGTTTATTTTCGAAAAATTGTTAAGTCGGTTAATCGAATGGAAAAAAATTAATCAAATAAATGTGTTTGACATGCTAACTTCACGTTGTCAGTTTCTGTGTAATAAAGTGACTTTTGATCAAAGTAATTTTCAACTACTTAAACCGCTAAAAATAAATTATGGTGTGTAGTTGTTATTTGAGTAGTAAAAAAACGAACTAAAATTGCTCTTCTGTAATGAATTTATGTAGAAGGCCCGTACGAATAGATTTTCGAAAATTTGGGTCGGTCTTTTCCTGAAATAATTTTTGATACTTTTTAGGAAGTGGTGCTCTGCCCCCAACGCCTACATCTGCAACGAGCTTTCTAACGCCACACATTCTACGTTACTTTACACCGAAAGGGGGGACTTCCTCCTTTGAACCTTTCAGCAATGGGCTGCTGCCTCTAGACACCGTAATTTTTTTTATTATGCTCAGGGCCTGTGGAGCATTGTCTTTGCGACCGGTTGCAAATAAAATTCTTTTATTTTTTCACCTAGTTTTTGTGGCATTAGTAAAAGGAAAAGTTTCCTAGCTTTGTCAGCCACCTTGTTTTTTATGGCGTTTTCGTTAAAGCGCAAATTCCCGAGTTCGTTAGTCACCAAGTTTTTCGTGACATTTCGTAAAAGAAAATCTTGCTAGTTTTGTGAGCCACCTAGTTTTTTGTGACATTTCGTTAAAGGAAAAGTTTCCTAGCTTCGTTAGTCACCTAGTTTTTGTGGCTTTTCATTTCATTTTTCATCGCCCACGTACATTTGTTAGTGGGTGATATTCCAAACGTGGACATGTCCTACTATTTTTTATCGCCCACGTGGGCGATAAAAAATAGTAGGACATGTCTATGTGTTTTTTATCGCCCACTAACAAATGTATGGAAAAACTGTGGGCGATAATCCAAAATGGTACAACACTCTTTTGTTTTATCGCCCACTAACAAAATTCCGTTTTTCGACAACTTTCGACTAAAGTTGTGGGCGATAAAAAATAACAATGCAATGCCTCGAGTGGGCGATAAAAATCGTGGGCGTTATGCCAGTTCCCCACACATGTCCACTAGAACACTATGGAGCTTTCGAGTTGCTCAAAATAACGGTCTAAGCTACCTAAATTCAATTAGCGAGACAATTAGCGAAATACTACCTTGATAATAGGCATATTATGGTCGACTCGACTATAATTTTCATTATAATCCGACAATAATTTTCGATTCGACTATAATTTTCTTTAAAGTCCGACTATAATATGACGTCAAATCTCAAAGGAAATCAAAAAAAAAGGCACGAGTCAAATGACGAATTATATGCCCAAATGACATAGACTATCGTATTAACCAAGGGATAAATAGCTTGATTATAGTCTCGGTACGTAAATATTCCTTCGGCGTAGCCCCTCGGACATTCACTTCACCTCGACTATAATAGCGTCATTATATCCCTTGGTTAATAATATACTATTAACACACTAGTGCGATAAATTTTTCACACTAGTGCGTTTTCGGCACAAACGATATGCCTTGTTCATTCAACCAATTCAATGTCTTTTTCGCATAATGACTACGTGCCAGATCCGGCCAGAAGATTATTCCATCTCTGGAGTGATATCTTTCAATGAATCGCTTCAGTCTTAGCAAGCATTGTCCGATAAAATTTGTCAGAATTGACTGTTTGAGCACCAACTTATTGAATATATGCTTGCAAAACACCCTTCGATGATATTGCACACCAAAACAAAACTTTTGACTCAAATTTCGTTTTCCCGGCGTACTTAACATTATCTGGCGTAATCCAATTATTACAATGGATATGGCGTTCTTTTAATGTTGGTAGTGTAGGAACCATTATTTCCAGGAAATTCGTGATGCGAAAAAGTATAGTATGATTCATCATCCAGAATCATGACTTTTCTGTTTGCAAAGTATTTTCTACAAAGGGCATTGTAAAAAATTTGAGAATTACACGAAATACACGATTTTTCTTCAACATATTGGTAACTGTCTTATTTGAAACACCGAATTTTCGTGTTAATCGCCGAGTAGATTGACTAACCAACCTTATCCTTAGCCTCTTGGTGGGCGACCAGATTTTTTTTTATTTTCTGGCTCTTTACCTTCACGACAGTCTTTTAAAACATTGTGAAATTGGCTTGTCTCTAAACACTTCGAGAATTTCGTTCGTTGTCAATTTTCCAAAAAGATTTACGCCATTTTTATTCAAAATTCTTGGCTAGTTTTGTTTTGACAGCTCAACGGCAAATCGATAGAATGTGCTGAATGCATTCTTTGATATTTGCATCTAAACAAAAGTCCGCGTTTACTGCAAAGAATTTTTACACACGTGATAGTTTAACGCACACGATGTGTAGCTGAACTCGCATTCGGCTCGAATCGGCAATCTCACATTTAGTGCGTAAAACTACCTTCATACGTACCTTGTATCAAAAACTACTATTTTCTCACTACAGTGAGTGTACCAGTATCAGTCGGTGTACCCGATGCAGTAACTGCTTTCGCTTTACATGAAATGACTAATTCAGGTACACCGACTGATGCTGGTACTGTCACAGTGACGGTTTTTACAGCACTGTTTACTGTAAATTTGATAAAAGTGAACTTTGTTTGTGTTCAATCACAATAGAAACAATGCAAAAACATTGTAAGGTGCCTGCGGCCGAAATATACTCAATTTTGATTGTCAGTGAGGCACTTAATAACAACGCCAATACCACTCTGCTAGCAACGATAGAATAACGTTTATAGCAGAACATTTACGACAGAGAAAGAAAATTAATGAATAAATGGTCCATGGCTATTTTGACAAGTTAATTTTAACAGACGTAAAACGTCATTGTAAGTAATAAATTATTCTACGGCATACCTTCAAAACGTACCGTTTTTTTTATTTTGTTGTTTTTCTTGAAAAAAAAAAAATACAAAATTTTAGCCCCATTTGACAGCCGCAAACGAACTGTCGGAGGCCGAATAGTATTTACTATGTTATGAGCGGTCTTTACGCTGGAAATCAAAAACTATACACTTTTTAGGGTTATGAAGAGTTACATTGTGATTTGAAATTCAATTTAAGTGTCCGCCATCGCTCATTTTTTTCGATTTCGGCGGCTATACTAACTGAACTGCTCCTTTCATTTATTACTTTAATTAATTTTATAAAAAAATTGGTGCATTTTTCCGGCATGTCGTAAAACAACTTTTTGTTTAAATAATATTTTACGTCAATTTTGTCGAAATAGCCATGATCCATTGGGCGTCTAAATTCTATAATGCAATCCCACCCACCCACACCACTGATTCCGCAGCTCTTGTATCAAAATTCGAAAAACGCAAGAGTAAATTTTGAGTACTTTATTCTTCTAGGAATTCTATTACTTCGGCAGGATGGAATGTCCACCTGAATTAGGAAAGATAAAATCAGGAATCAAGAAATCAGGAACCAAAAATCAGGAAATGAAAATCAGGAAAAGAAAATCAGGAACCTAAAATAAGAAAAAACAAAAATCAGGAAATACCAAATTTAGGAAAAACCAAAATTAGGAAATACGAAAATCAGGAAGGAAATAAATCAGGAAAAACATCAAAGTTTTCAATTCCTAAGGAGGTCGCAATCTTATTTTAGTACGTAGGGGGCTCTGCCTCCTAAACCCCCGCGCCTGCGGCGAGCTACTAATGCCCTGCAGGCTGCCTTCGGTGCATGGGGCTCTCCCCCAAACCCCGCTAGGGGTTCTGCCCCTTAGACCCTGTAAGGGGGGATATTTACCCTTGACCCCCTACGCGGGGACTGCCACCCCTCGACCCCGCTTTCTTAGTTTAGAGAATTCATCACGGCCTGCGGCGCATTCTCTCAAAAATTATATTACTGATTTTGGTTTTTCCTGATTGCCTGATTCCTAATTTTGGGTTTTTATTATTTTATTCATTCCTAATTTTTGTTTTTCCTAATTTTAGTTTTTCCGGATTTTTGTTTTTCCTAATTTTTGTTTTCCTAATTCGTGTGGAATACCGGCAGGATGGTGAATGTGATAATTCTTACGCTCGGCCCTTCTTTGATTCACTTCCAAAACATTGTTTCTTAATCTGTTTCAGATGATTAGACTCGAAAAAATGAATTTCGTACGAGTACGAAAAATTAAACTTTGTATTACACCGGGTCTCTCTCGCTATAATGTATAATACTCCATAACTAATTTCTTATTGATTGGCAATTTACAATACATAATTTAAAATCGAAGAATAAATAGAAAATGGTTCACACAAAAAATGTATTAAACAATCTCGGCGCACTAAGAACTCGTTATATTTCATCTGCTGCTGAAAATAATAATAAGATTAGCAGATTATATAGTTAATGAGAACTGTATTCTGAATCAAATCAGTGTACAACTTCACATCGATTCTGATTCAATAATATTTGATTTTCTCAACAGAATACAAAAGTTCCAGTATGACTCATCATTTATTGGTAAATGCGAGGCACAGCAACCAATAAATTTTCTTATTTAGTCAATGTTCAAATTTGGATTTTTCGTAAACTAACTATTTTTATGAGCGACTTTGTGTTATACTAAACAAGATTAATTTTGTTGCCGCAGGTCCTACATCCAATCGGAGGATGGAAAGAAATGTCTTCGTATAAATAGAAATTTGTATACAAAACATTAAATCATTGGCACGTGTATAATCTTTTATGCACTGCTCCGACACTTATATAAACGAATAGCACGTTGTATCACTATGGTGTTGTAAATATGTCTACACGTCTGCACTCCTTTATTACCTAGCTTTTAATAGAAATTCGTATAAGATGCAGTCGTACGTTACATTCTCTACTTGAACAGATATATGATAGACCACAAAATATTTTCGAGTTTGAAATGAGTATTTATAACAATGAAACTCTAAAGGCATTTTTACGAGAAGGGGATTTTTTTCGCCATTCAATTTGACCTTTCATATTACTAGGGGTTGATTTTTGTAGGAAGCGCAGTGTGTGATTGTTACCCTATTTTTATATCAAAATAAGAGTACGAAGGGATAGATTTTTTTTCCTGCTTTCATTTAGATGAATTGCACATGTGTGGTGTACATTCTTTTCAATTCAGACGGTATGTTATGAAGTGAAATATGGGACTGGGTGCACTTATGTTATAATATTTGCAATGAAGGAAGAATTTTGTCTGTTGTCGAATCTGGAGGTAAATCATTTGGGAGTTTATACGACGTAAGAAAAGGGGAGAAAATCAATACCAAAAATACATTTTTAATGCCTGTAATGTACAAGCCATCCAGACGAGATGGTTGCTATAGCTACGGGAATAACATTTATCTAATTATATTTTGTGTCTTATAGTTTTGGGTAATTTAGCTTCATAAATTACTGGCCAGTTTGAAAATGTATATAATTGCTCTTCGTTATACACAAAGCCCACCCTCTCCAACGAATTCCAAAACTAATTAAAATTTTCTTTATACTTACTCCCTCGAGTTTCGGTTAAAGTTATAGTTTTGTTATAATGATTAATTGATATATAAGGATCCACTTCAGTTGCGAAATGTTTTATAACATTGTTTGTGTGTAGTTGAGAAATTTTTGCCATTTTCATGTTTTTAGTGGTGTGCTGATTCAATTAAGTCGAGAACTAAAATCTAATATTCTTTATTAAAAAAGCAATATTCGTTCAAGTTGGAAATCGAATTTATTTTATATATTTTGTTATCTTATATCTATGTGTTTAAAGTTGACCAGTGTGCTAGCACATTGTTTGCATCGGCGAAACAAAAAGAAGCAAATACAAAGCCTGTGTCCGTATATGAAGATTAATGTAATAACATTTTTGCAGGAGTAGTGATTGGTTTTTGCTAGAAAGTTAAAATACCTAGGACCGAAGGACATTTATTGCCATGAATAAAAATTTTTCCCTTAATTTTCTCTACAATAAAAATATTTTTAGGTAGAGCCGATGATAGGATCCAACTTCTCGGCTCATTTGTGGTCCTTAGGACAGGCCCAAATTACATCGCACACCTGTAATATTACTCTTCGGCTGTAATGTACTATAGAAAGAGACTATTTGCACAATGTGCAAATAGTCTCTTCCAAGGCTGGCTTATGAGCGCCGCTCTTTACGCTCGCGTTCAAATCTTCCTGACTGAAAAACCCAAAAT
The DNA here is from genome assembly GCA_029228625.1 of Pseudolycoriella hygida. Classification (NCBI taxonomy): domain Eukaryota; kingdom Metazoa; phylum Arthropoda; class Insecta; order Diptera; family Sciaridae; genus Pseudolycoriella; species Pseudolycoriella hygida. Next base: position 151,758,022 of record CM055403.1, read on the forward strand.
CAATTTCAAAAAACACCGCACAAAATGTTCTTCATGTTTATATCATTTCTTCTTGGACCCTTACGAAGCACAAGGTCCTATACGTAGAAATCGGTTAATTGTGTGGGCACTTGGATCCACGGAATGGACAAAATTCAGTTCATCGGCCATATACGATAGGAAATGGAGTTTCGTCAATATTTTGTTAAGTATAAAATCTAGAAACTTACTTTGACCCTGAAAGGTCTTGCGTATGAATGACCTAACGACGCTTTTGGATTTGGGGGGGGGGGGGGATAACTCACTGCTCTAGAAGTATAATATTAAAAACTAGCTTCAAAGGGCAAAGTATAAGTATGAGTCTTTGCTTATGTTTTTTTATCCCATTTCAGCTTTCGTAGAATTTCGTCTGGTTAAATTTTCATAAATTCTTGACAGAAATGGGTGAATAAATATACGAATTGAAAAAAAATGTCTTTATGAATGACATGAACAATGCGAATGAACAATGTCAAAGGGGTCGTTCATACATTACGTAACACAACAGGTGTAAGGGGGCATGAGGTAAACATGACAGGTCTAACACCATTGGGTCAAATTTTACCCATTTCTCGTGACTGGGGGAGGTGGTCTGTAAGTCTTTATTTTTGCGTTTCTCAATTTATGAATGGACCCAAAATCAAATCACAACTATACGTTTTCAAATAATTTTTGAAGATAAATATTGCCTACGACATATACATAGAAGTTTTTTATGTAAAGGAGTGATGCGTTAATAGTGAGCCTAGCAAAGTACACCGGGCACAGAGGCATTTAAAGTTCGACGATTCTACTCGTCATTATGCTTTAATGCATCTGTGTTGAATCTGCTTTGTGTCTGTGTGTATTTGTATATACATCTATATGTTACAAAGATATTGTCTACAAGATGTATTTGAGCGCGAGCGGAAGCCCCAAATTTGAGCGGCGCTCGCGTCAGCGCTCTCATTTTGAATATATTTTTTCTATATATTGTTGTGCAAATAGTCCCTTTTATATATTGTTGGCTATTTGCACATTGTGCAAATAGTCTCTTCTATATATTGTTGGCTATTTGCATTGTGTGCAAATAGCCGAAGGGATATAGAAGAGACTATTTGCACACAGTGCAAAATAGCCAACAATATATAGAAGAGACTATTTGCACATTGTGCACAATGCTCCCTTCATTCGTACTAATTCTAGATTCGTTACCCAAAAACTTTTTGTGACGTTTTGTAAAAGGAAAACTTCCTTAGCTTCGTTACCTACCTAGTTTTTGTAGCACTTTTTAAAAGGAAAACCTTCCTAGTTTTATTCGCCATCTCGTTCTTGTGACATTTTCTAAAAGGAAATATTCTTCATATTGAAGATTCGTTTGTAATTGTTTCTCTATAAGGATTTGTTGAGTGTTCAATATAACACTTTGCAATGAATGAAGAGCGTGAACTTATCGGTAAGTACTTCTAACGGAAGGAGGCTAACAAAACTAGGGAACCTTTCCTTTTACGAAATTTCATAGTCAACTAGTTTTTGTGACATTTCGTAAAAGGAAAAGTTTTCCAACTTCGTTAGCCACCAAGTTTTTGTGATATTTTGTAAAAGGAAAAGTTCCCTAGGTTCGTTAGCCAACTAGCTTTTCGTGGCATTTCATTAAAGCGCAAATTCCCTAGTTTCGTAAGCCACCGAGTTTTTGTGACATTTTGTTAAAGTTTAAGTTAAAGCTTCGTTAACCACTTAGTTTTCGTGACATTTCGTAAAAGGAAAAGTTTCCCAACTTTGTTCGCCACCTAGTTTTTGTGATATTTTTTAAAAGTAAAAGTTCCCTAGCTTCGTTAGCCAACTAGCTTTTTGTTAAAGCGCAAATTTCCTAGTTTCGTAGGCCACCTAGTTTTCGTTACATTTCTAAAAAAGGAAAAGTTTTCCAGCTTCGTTAGCCGCTTGGTTTTTGTTAGCCACCATATATACATGTACAAATACATATACATATCATGTACATATTATAAAATTGATGAAAAATTGCATTGAAAAATTTCTTCTTTGTATAGGAGTTTTGGTTGAATGTTACGTCGTTCCATGTGCAAATAGCCAACAATATATAGAAGAGACTATTTGCACAATGTGCCAATAGGCAACAATATATAGAAGAGACTACACACGTGTAATACTACTCCGAAAGTGTTCGTCTGTACTATGTTTTAACGTGTACCTACTCGGTAAGTTGAAGGCTATTGATGAATTGGCACGCAGCAACTTCGATTCGTTTGTTACAATGTTATTTAGAGTGAAAATAAAAAAAATGATGTTTCAACCGAATGTGCACTTTGTTCAATGAAAAAAGCAGAGCCGTAGCCAGACTGATATTGCAGGGGTGGCGCGCGCCCCCAAAGCGAATTTTTTTTTATTTAATTATTCTAATATTTAATTCTATTTAATTATTGTCTAACTCTTGTATTTCAATCTGAAAAGTTAGCTGACTAAGAAAATCTCCTGAGAAGGTTGCAATATTTCTAGAGGGGGCGCAAACTTTTCTAGAGGGGGCAAAGCCCCCTCTGCGCCCCCTGGCTACGGCCCTGGAAAAAAAGGTATCTTGAGACCTGTGAATAGAAGAAAAACCTTATGTGACGAAACAGTGTCATTGAATGCACCATAATGTTCTAAATACAATACATGCCGAAAAAACCCGAAAAGAGATTTGTTGCTGATAGATTTATACGTTGAGTCTTTTTGCGTTTTACTCAAAGGAGAACTTTGAGGACTTATTTGTGTAAACCAAAAAGTATTTTAGAAAAGTCAAACAGTTCGATTTCAGAAGAAGCTGCGAAGACTTTCTCAGCTAATGAAGATAATGAAATTCTTTTGTAGTTTTCAACTTATCGAGTAGGTACACGTTAAAACATAGAACATACGAACAATGTTTATGAGTGATATTGCAAATGTGCGTTACGGTAACTCGCCAAGACTCGTTACCGTAAACATCGAACACCTGTAATATTACTCAAAACAGTGTTCGGCCGTAATATACTATTACATGTTTCTGCTCGGTAAATGCGCCATTACCTCGTCGCTAGCGACTCGGAAAACAAATCTACCGAGCATCAACATGTAAAATATTGTACGTAAGTGCTTCCAAATTGTTTTGACTCGTAGGATTACAGCACTCGCCTTCGGCTCATGCAGCAACCTTCCTACAAGTCAAAGTAATAATTTGTAAGCACATACGTCATGCATGGGTCAGAAATCTATCATAGCACGCTAGCAATGCTAGGAGACCACTTCAAGCTTTGGGAGACCACTTTCACGGAGAATAATTTTTTTATTGTGAAAAACCGACGAAAATTTAATATTTCAAATGAAGAACACAAGAATTTATAAAGGAAAAAATTTATTAACCGTCAGAGGTTACTGATAATGAAAATTTCTAAATGTAATTTATTCTACATGAAACTGTGTTCAGGCGCTCGACGACTTTCGAGTGGAACAAATATGCTTGCAGGAGATCTGTTCGCTTAGTCACTCTCAAAAAGTGCCATTTGTCAGGCCCTCCACCGAATCGCAAACAAAGAGCGTCTCGCAAGAGTGTGTTTGATTGACTAAAAGGTAATGGCCCATTCCAGGCAATGAAGACTTCTTTAGTTATCTTCTCGGCACGCAATGTACCCCGATGCTCGTAGTGCCGTCCAACCACAGAACCAATCGATTCACACTGACTTTCGTTTGCGAGTCTAACTGTCGCGCTTGCAAGAAGATGGTTGACTTCTGGAAACGTGGATGGATTGTGCAACAATTTGTTTTACAATTTTTTTTCGAATTTCCGTTTCGATGAAAAATTGCAGTTGTCGTACCATTCTTCTTTCATATTTTCATAGTCTACAATCGCGTTCTGGATATCATTTAATTTTAAAATAATTTTCTCGTTAGAATCCGGGTATTTGTGTATTTCATTTTCGTCAACTTTTTCAAACACCAATTCATTGTCTGGCATAGATTTCTCGGAAATCTGTTCACTTCGTAAATGACCTTCATCAAGGTCTAAAATAGTCTCATTGGAAGAATGAGTAGAAAAATAGTAAGTTTCAACAGGTTTTGTTCCTTTCGGAATTTTTTCTTTTGGATTTTCATTTTTATGAAATTTATGAAAATGTTTTGCTAAATTCTTATAAATTAAAGTTTCATCACATACTGCACAAATACATTGTCGCCTAGAATTAGCAAACGTAGCATTTCGTTTTGATTTACTCATAGTACACGAAATAAACGAACGCGACCTACACGTATCTCATACTGATCCAATGAAATACAATGGATGTGTAGAGTGAAGCGATACAGCCGTGTAGTCAATTATTGTTCCGAAAACGATAGTATCGAACACAGTGCCGCAATAAGTAGGAACGATTTCAGGCAATGAGGTGAGTTCTCAATTTCTTTTATAGACGTCGACGTCTGTAATCATCGTCAATTCAATTGAATATGTTATAAGAAACACATGAGCAGTATGCAATTCGTCGTATTTCCTTTTATTTCATAAGTCTAAAATAGTCTAGTATGAAAAGATACTATAATTTTGTTCTACTTATGGGAGACCACTCCAACGTTGCTAGGAGACCATTTGTAAGATTTCCGACCCATGACGTCATGCACTATTTGATGTAAAAATAATGTAAATTTCGTGTAGGTTTCATGGGAAAATGATGGAAAGTTCGTGAATAATTATGTAAAATTTATGTAGATCATGTAAAAAAGATGGATATTTGATCATTAAATTTTTATGTAACAACGTTGAATTTTGCTACATTATTTTTCCATCATTTTTACATTCCAAATTGGAAAAGCATTTTCATCATTTTGACATGATTTACATCATTTTTTATTATTACATGAATTTTACATTAATGGAAAATTTACGGATAAATAATATAAAATTTATGTAAATCATATTAAAATGTAATAAATAGAATGTATAAAATGCAGGAGAAATTTTGGAAAAAGTGAGCAGCGCTGCCGCTGAAGTTAAATTGTATGTGAGGTGCAGCTGAGACCTCTCTGTGACCATAAGTAAAATGTTTAGTTCATTAGTTCCTTTCTTTATTACAATTTTCACCCTCTGCTGTAGTTCAGTCAAGTTCAGCACAAGTGTCTATTGACAAGTTTCTTTGGATAGAATTTAGAATTTCAAATTTCATTGTCGCTTCTAATAAAATATACCAATTCATTGAAAACTTAAAATTCAATCATTTAATAAACTATCACAAGCATGACGATACCCTCGTCAATGTTATGCTGTCCTGAAATCTGAATATCAGTCGATAAACCTCTTCACGTTAACATCACAAGTAACTGCCAACGGCAATGCATATCGGTATCAATATATCAACAGAAAACATTTCGATAATTTGAATACATTTTCTCACAATTTCAAGATCATTTTTGCTGTTTGCAATCATTTCCTCCATTGTTGCCAATATAATTACAAATACACCGTATCAAATCAAACTTTTTTTTTCTGTTAAAAAAAGATGAAATTTCGAACTCTCCAACACTATCGCATGGTTCTTTGCCAGCAACGCCTTTGTAAACGAAATATTATTGATTTTTGAGCTTTCACAACATTATTCAGACAAATTCGTTAGATGTGTGTATTTATTGGGGTGAATTCCTGATTTATAATATCCAACAGGAATGTAAAAATTATTATTAAATTTTTACATTATGTGCATGACACACATATATTGAAAATGGTTGTTTGCTCTAATGGTATGTACGCCTAAATGCTGTATGATGTATGATATGCGTGAATGCGCAATGCTTTTCGAATTTCAAAAGAGCCTTATGCAAATAATTGAAAATAAATCCTTCTTTTGAGCTATGATTTAAAATTCATTCGCTCCTATTGGTAGATATTTACAGTAGAAACACCAAAATTGAATTTTTATGAGGAAATGACGCAATTATTATAATTTAATAAGAAAAAACCTTTTCGCCTTTACGTACTAGGGGTCGAAATAATTGAAATTATTCATGTTTTGTGAGTTGCATAGCCCGTGGAGCGTCGAAATTAAATCTTGAATTACAAGATTTTGTCAAGACGACGACATCTGGGATCCCTTTGATACAAGTTCAGTATCTGAAAATCTTGTCGAACATAAAAGAATTAAATGCTCGGAAATTCTATGGAAAATTCTCGAAATCAAATCCTATAATAATCTTCACAATTTGAAGTTCAAATTGTTAAGAAGCTGCATGTGAGTGTTGTGAAAATACAAAACAAATTGACATTTTCAGAAAAACCTCACGGGAATTGAAGAAATATGTAACGATCATAAAAATCATGGGGGCGGGGAAGCATGGGGGGAGCACTTGAAAGATAAGAAAATTGGGAGGCGAAAACACTCTCTCAAATTAATATCATAAACTGTTCGAAAAAAGAGCAACACACTTTAGGAGCGTTCATAAATGACGTCTGCATTTTTTGCCTTCATTAGACACCGCCTCCCCGCGAAAACAGACGTCATATTTTCATCATCTATTTGACGTTCAAGAAACAACTCAATAGCGTAGTGGTAAACACGTCTGCTTGCAACTATGCGATTGAGTTGCCAGTGCGTTGGTTCAACACTCAACCGCAGACAGATTTGTTCCGATAGTTAGATTTGTAAACAAAACAAAGCTGATTGAATTGGTTCAAGTTAAGTGAAGTTGAGTGTAGCGCTATCGTGCGGCTTACCGGTGCCGGTGTTGGGAGGTGCCGGTACTCTTACTAGTTTCGCTCCTAGTATATTTCATTGATGGCACTAGGTTTGTCGCTCAGCTTACCGCTTTTATTCTATTTTATTTAGCATAGGTAAGTCCTTTCACTCACCATTACTTTGCAGGTTAATGAAGACATTGTAGGCCGTTGCTTTAATGAACAAATCTCTGAGAGGCAGGGAAAGTAACGTCGTGCATAGGGCGGCAATTCTTTGCAATTTCTCTAGCCGGTTTTTAGTAGTGTGAATTTGAACTCTCAGCCACCAGACAATACAGCCATATGGCTCAGAATCGGTCTGACGACTGCCGTGTAAGGGCTCGTCCATAAATGAGTCCAGTTTTTTTAGTGCTGCCAGCACATTTAAATCGTTAATAACTCGATAAATATCAATTCTGGCGAGTCAAACATGTGTCCTACCCCCCAATTAGAGGGGGTATTTATGGGGTAGAACACACATTTGACTCGCTAGAATGGATATTTATCGAGTTATTAACGATTTAAATGTGCTGGCAGCACTGAAAAAACTGGGCGTCATTTATGGACGAGCCCTAAATCCACCACATCGCTTTATGGGATAGTCACCATGATTTACCGAATGCATTTCTGCACATCCAGAATATTCCAATCACTTCATTTATTTTATCTTCTAGATGCAGAATCCATGTCATTCGTTGATCAAATATAACTCCCAGGTATTTCACCATTGCCTTTGGTACAACTATTTAGCCAAACAGGGGGAATTTGCCCAATTTCGAAATTTGTCCCAAATTTTTCCTAGTGAAGATTACTATTTTCGTCTTTGTCGGGCTTACCTTGAGTTTATTTTCCTTACACCAAAGTTCTACAATTTTTAGAGCGGTTCTAACCAGGTCACATAGGGTTTCTATGAATTCTCCGCTTATAAGGCAGGAGACGTCATCTGAAAATCGCTGTGTAAAGATACCTGAGTCATTTAGCCTGACTAACAATGAGTCGATCACCATACACCAAAGTATGGGAGACAGAATTCCACCCTGTGGACAGCCCCTAGTTACTCCTAGTTTTGCCCGGGTGCCACATACTGTGACATCAACCGATCTACCACTTAAAATGTTTACAATCCACCTTATTGCAGTATCTTCCATGTGTCTATCTTTTGCGGCTTTCGTCAATGTACCAAAATCGGTGTTGTCGAATGCGCCTTCGATATCCATGAAACAGCCGACAGCGTATTTCCCATTATTGACCATATGTTCAATATTACTAGTCAATTGATGGAGTGCTGTATCGGTAGACTTACCAAACTGGTACGCATGTTGGTTTACATGGAGTGGGTATTTTTTGAGGATATCTCCTCTGATGTAGAAGTCAAAAAGTCTCTCTGTTGTTTTTAGTAAGAAAGATGTCAGGCTAATAGGTCTAAAGTCTTTCGCTTCACAGTGCGTAGCTCTACCGGGTTTTGGTATGAATGTGACCCTTACTTTCTCCAAAAGTGTGGGTATGTATCCCATCGCTATCGAACTTCGGAATAGACTTCTTAGTCTGAAGAGCAGAGTCCCTATCCCTTCCTTCAAAAGGGCTGGGAATATTTTTTATCCAGCCCTGCTGATTTAAAGAAGTGGAACTTGTGAATCGCAAACTTTATTTTCCCTTTCTTAGTCAATTGTTCGACAAACCGTCAGTCTTTACGAGAAGGCTCAGGGGGTGGGGTTTCTGGGACGGTTTTCTTCTTTTTCTAGGAAAGTGTGTTTCCAGGAGATTCATTACTGTCTCTTTACCGTCCTTAGTGAAGCCTTTATCCTGTCTTTAAAGAGAGCCTACTTGCACGGTAGGATCCTTAGCCAGTATCTTATGTACCCTCGCGTAAGCTGGTATTGAATCCGCCTCCTCAAAGAATTTGGCTTTACTTTTTTCCTTAAGCTTCTCATGGACCTTTTTTATACTCTTTGAGAAGCTCCCTATGGGCCGCTTTGTTAGCCTCTTGATTTATTCCTTTTTTCCCCGGCCGGTTCCAAGCTCTTCTTAGCTTTTTCCTCAATTCCTCTAAGTCCTTATTCGAGATAGAGTCTCTATGAAGAGGTTTAGGAAGAGTAAGGCGACAAGCTGCTTCGAAGGCACTAACCATAGCCGATGTTAGCTCTTCGTTCGCTTTTTCTAAGCTATCTGTCGTCAGGTATCTTTCTTGATACAGGACATTAGTCAACCTTTCTTCAAGTAATTTTCTGTATCTGTCCCAATTCGTCTTCCTGGGGTTCCTGAAGGGTACCCTTTTGGGAATTTACCTCTAAGGTTGAGTTTATGATCTGAAAAGGTTTCTTCGTCCGTAACTCTCCAAGAGTGAATTTTCTCAGATATTGAGTTGGACGCTAATGTTATATCCAGCACTTCCCTACGCATCAAATTGACAAAAGTTGGTTTTTTGCCTTTATTCAGAATCATTAGCTCGGTTGTCATCACATACTGCACTAAAGCTTCCCCTCTACCGTTAGTGTTAGTGCTTTCCCATATCTTACGGTGCCATCTAGGTATCATTTCCTTGTTTAAGGGCCTAGCCGTGGTATTAGCATTTTTCTGCAATTTTCGATAAAAAAGCGAAATAATTACTTTCTCTATATACGGCGAGAGTGTGTTGGTGTGTACTTCCGTCGCATATACGCTAACACACTCTCTCCTATTACAGTAAAAGAAGAGACAGGGGCACACGTGATAGGTAGCTGCCCGAGGTATAGGAAAGCAAGGATGAGGTTATTGGAGAAACCTGAATTGAACCAAATAGAGTTAAACGTAGAAAAATTAGACTTAAGGAAACTTGCGACATTCTTACAAACTACAAGGAGATTCGAATAACATATATATCCGACTAATTACTCATTCCAAACGAACAACCGCTGGTTGGAATATTACCACTTTTTCTCATCATTTTATACTGAATTCGACTACATAATGATCACGTTACCTTAATATTATCCTTTGTTAAAATCAATTTTATGAATAAACGAAGGAAAGGGGAGTTGGCACAAAGGATCACGGATCCAGGTGCCTGTCTAACAAGACCTCCCCTAACACTCCTTATCTATCTATCTATCTACGCCACTCGGCAAAGCACTTTCGGTCTATTGTTCTTGTGACGTAAATGACTATTTCCAATATTTCAACATTTAATGGCCGATTTCGAAAATGGGATGGGACAACTTTGGTGTGCTCGAAAGTGAGCTTACATCATGAAAACGATGGAGTTGCAATTTGAGCGACACAAAATATGACGTCTGTTTTCGTCAGACACCTCCCCTCCCTGCTGTCTGTTTTCAATGACCCCCATCCCCTCTCAAACGCAGACGTCATTTATGAACACTCTCTTTATAACAGTTGAGGGGGTGATTTGCCTCGTAATTTCCAAGTCCTCTCCCCAGTTTTTATAGTGAAAAACCTCTTTTTGTGCATAGGTACATCCCTGTGAATATACTAAGGACATTATCTACTAACTACGACCCTGTAGAAAGTTAAGGAAGTTATAACTGTTATAAACTGTTACAAACTGTGCGAAAACAAAATGTTTGGGCATTTTATAACAGGGCTGTTTTTGACTCATAGCTTCCATAACCTCCAAGTGAAAAATGTCTTTTAGGAATGGAGTTCATGAAACTTGAACGGGAGTTTAAGGTTTAAATATTCTGGCTACAACCCTGCAAATATTTTAATATATTCTACAGTAAAAGCGAGGCCTACCGTAAATGTGAATGTTTGTGTGTTGTTGGCATTAAAGAGCTAATGACATTCTGAAAAATTTCATTGTTTCTTTCATTGTATATTAAAATTACACCCTTTACGTTCGACGAAAAAAAACACTATAAACGTGCACGAAGACCCTTACCGTGCATTATGTAAATTTAATACCATACCTCATACAACACCTGTACGCAAATAAATTCCTTAAAAGCTTAAATTACCATACACGGAAAAGTGATCTCGTGCTGGTGTTTTTTTTATTAATTTAAATTAATCGATTCCTTATAATTTACCTCTACTGCAGACTTTATTGTTGGTGTTACTACTGTGAGAATTCTTTGCATTTCCCAATTTTTATTCCGCTGAAGATTCTTTAAATTGGTTCAAATTCAAAAGTGAACATTAATTCTTTAATACAAACATTTCACACCATAGCCCTAGTCTTAGGTCCAACAAAGCTGAAAAAAATTGTTTTCTACTTCTTTTCTTTTCCAACACGAAAAATTACTTCTAATTGGTAACTAATAACGCTTGTACAAAACAGAACATTGAATGCTTTGTATTTAAAAGGCGCCTAGTCATTGAGGATTGTATTCTTGGCGGTAAATTTATAATTTTACGTAACCTTACACATGCATGTAGTTCTCTATTTACGGTTTTTCTTCATTTACAATAATGAAACATGTACTCAAGTACCTAACAATGAGACCATACGTCGTACAAACGAACAATTTGATTATCAAAGTAACTATACAATGTGCTGGGTCAACAGTTCATTGCGTTTCTTTCTTGAACGAAAAAAAAAGGAAAAAAGAAAACCCAGCAATTAGCCATGCATATAGTGATTGAATCAAGAAAAAAATATGTATTTTCTTTGAGTAAGATAAATTTGGTGAAATTTTACAATAGAATGTTGTTCATCGATAAACAGAGAAATATTTTAATGGTCATCAAGAGACGTGTCTGAATCTAAAAGAATACTTTTGGTACATACCATCATCAAAAATGTAATTGATTGAGTTCTGAATATAAAAAAATATTTATTCACAGCTTTCCGTATTGTTTTCGCCATATTTTTCATTGTATTCAACATATTCACTCATTTCATAGGATATGAGTCATATGAGTGTATTATGGACGGCGAACTTAAATCAATTTTTTTTGTTCATGCATACAGATCGGTTTTATTTCAATAAAAAATCAATCAGAATTAACCAGTTTTGAGAATAATTTACAATCTCTGACGATGAATTTTGATTCGAATGCGATTGATTTTGGTATGTTGAGATAGATTCCGGCTAGATTTTTTTTGAGGAACACTTTTACGTTTTTGTTGATTATTCCAACGAATAAAGAAAGTTTAGGTTCCTCATGCAAATTTCGGGCCGCTTATAAGACTTAAAATTTAGTATATCTTCAGGCGTATTTCTATTTAAATTTTAAATTGGGGAACGGAATATTCGCATGTTTTCTTTGCCAAGTTTTTGTTATGTGAATTCGACAATTTCGAGTGAACAAAAATATGAGCGCAGAAGTCGAGAACATTTGAATAATATTTACCTACATTTTAAAATTTGTCTGATAGAAAAATACAATATTTTTTATTCCATCGGGAGATCATTCTATGTCCCCACATTTCAATGAATTTCATTGTTCGAGACAATGACTTTTTAGGGATTTTGAACTACACTGAGGAAAATATCTACAAGTGACGTAGGAATTGTGTTTATAATATACGCCGCCGACGTATTATATACGCGGCGAATGTGTTATCCACCTTATTTAAATATTGTGTAGTGTCCCATACGTAACGAATGTATTATGAGCTCTCACAATATGAACGGTGCTCGTAATACGTGCACGGTGGATAAAATACGTTGTTATTATTAGCGTATGGTTTTATTTCGCCTTAAAACCGTACAAATAAAAATTGATTAATGAAAATTAAATGAAGTTAGAACAAAAAATACAATCAGGATCATGGGCGCGCGATAGCGATGCGCCCGTGACGCAAGTCCCCATACGAACAAAAAATTCAGAAACATTTTTTTCGTAGACTTCGGGACTATGTATACAGCAAAGTTTTGACTTTTTTCCTTGCGTCGTACCCCCTCCCCCCCCCCCTCTCAGACCTAGTTTATCCGATTCTACGTAAAATTTTAATAGAAATCGATACTTTAGTTATTAAAATCGGTGCAGTGCATCCGAAGATATTACCTTTAGAAAATCGTCATTTTCCATACAAAATGTGCTAACTTCATAGAAGCCAAAGTTAATGGAAACATCCTACGTTAGTTAGTTAGTTAGTTTCAGAACCCATTGCATGAGAACCGACTTTTTTGGCTCGTGCTCGAAAACGGCTCGATAACTTTTCTTGAAATTTTGCAGGACCATCGGGTGGGCATTCTACGCCATATGAGGGGGGTACCGGCCTCGTTTGGGCTCTTAGAAGGCGCCATATAAAGCCCATATGTTTGTGTTTGTGTGTGTAATAATGAACGGTAGCACATTTTGTATGAGACAAGGTTGGGTGTTTGAGATAGAGGTTCGGAGTCAAAAGGAAAATTGTTGGGTTGGGTGTGTAGTGTATCAGGGTGACCGCCAAAATGGAAGAAATTGGGGGGGGGGGCTCAAAAAATTTTTTGATATGTTATAGAGGAAGTTGAGGGGACTATTTTCGCCCATGAAAGTAGTAGCCGTCGCGCGTCGGTTCGGCGGCGGCTCAAAAAAAAACTTTTGATATGTTGTAGAGGAAGTTGAAGGGCTAATTTTTTTTCGCTGTTAACTTTTTTCGCCGGAAATTTTTCTCCAAAATTTGTGTCCTCTTTTCTCCCAAAACAACTGATATCAATTGGGGTGTCGCTTACAGCTTTGAAACGCAAAAAATTGTTTTGAAATGCTTCATTTTTGATTAAAAAAATGCGTCACAAATGCCGGACCCGCCAGTGTTATAGTTTTTCTGTTCTTTCAGCTTCCACAACGCAAAAATTTGACTTTATGGGATGTACAGGATTGTACAGGAAATCAAATTTTTGCGTATGAAAGCTGAAAGCGCAGAAAAATTATTACATTGTAGGGTCCGGCCTTTGTGACGCATTTTTTTAATCAAAAATGAAAACATTCTAAAAAATTTTTTTGCGTTTCAAAGCTGTAAGCGTCACCCCAATTGATATCAGTTGTTTTGGAAGAAGGGACGAGGACTTGCGTCACGTTTCTCTGTGGTAATACACACAACTACAATCGCAAGTTCTTATGCCACGTTATAGCGTTTTCCGTCGAGTTAATTATGTCCTTAACGTCCCCGTTGAATTTGTAAAATCCAAGAGCAAATGCGTCATCGTTTGGAGTGGTTGTCCGCATGGAAAACTTGGATCGTTTGCAAACCCCCATTTGGAGAGCATGTAATTGCAATTCCCATGTCCGGCCCGGAGTTGGTTGAGGTTGGTCCAGATTCTTCTAGGAAGCGAGAACTCCTTTGCACTGCTTTTGCGCTGATCGAAATAGAATATCGGGCTCGTTATGTTCGATTCAATTCAAATATTTTTCCACTCCAATCCGGGATCAAAACCGCTTGCCAATAGATCTCTAGCTGTGCTAGTTGGTGGTTTTTTCGACTTCAGCCTTTGAATGTTCGCTGTCTGGACGTCGCGTGGTGTACCGGGATTTCATCGTACTCGAGAACTTTGGTGAAAATAGTTCGCAATGCTTTTCTTCGACGAATGGGTGGTGGCGCGATGTTGCTTAAAGCCGACAGCCAGATTAAGGGAGTTAAGTGGACTGCACCAGTAATAAGTCGCATGGATTTGTTTAATTCGACGTATATTTTCGATACGTCAACACTGTTAAGCCATGTCGTACAACAATATTCGGCGCACGAGTATACGAGTCCCAATGCAGAAATTCTTAGACATGCCGCTGTTGCTCCCCACGATGTGCCGGCTAATTTTTTCATGAGATTATTCCTGGTTCCTAGTTTCGCTTGCAGTTTGTTCGCGTGTTTAGCATATAGCCGAGGCCGAGATACACTGGAGTGTGATCTGATCATGCGTCAATCTTACTCCAACTCCATGGAACATAACATCCAATTCCTTACTTGCCGCTTGATTCGTTAAATGAAATTAGGATGATACGGTCTTCGTAGTGCTTGGTATTAGTCGCCATTGTTTGCACTAACGTACGAATGAGATCATATCTTCCGACAGCGTTTTGTTTATGTGATGAAAAGATGAGTGTTGTAACAGATACGATACGCCATGTCGTCAGCATACAAAAATTTTCTTGACGTGGATGGTGGTAAGTCGTGGATGTACAGATTGAAGAGTAAGCTTGACAGCAACGATCCTTGAGGGAGTCCGTTGTTGAGCCTCTTGACTTGGCTACGTTGATCGTTCACGAATATCTGGAACAGTCTGTCGCTCAACACATTTGCAAGCAAATTGCAGATTAATAGACACGGTACGGCTTTGATGAACTTGTACAGCAATCCGACTTTCCATGTTGTATCGTATGCTGCTGTTAAATCGATAAACACGGCACCCGTTTACAACTTCTTCTGGAAACCGTTAAATACGTTAGCGGCATATATTATAAACACAATTTTTATGTCGCTTGTAGATATTTTCCTAAGTGTATGGCAGTTACGGGTTAGCACAATGATAGGGCGAACCGACATTCTAAGCCCTAATCGTTTCCGCACCTAGTACACAGTAAAAACTTCGGTAACGAAGAAGAATCCATATGAGCAAAAGCTCACCAAAAATTGCGGAACTAGTAATTAAAACGATCTAGCCTCTGACTCGGATGGGCTGTAACGGCGAATTATTATTATGGCAGT
This sequence comes from Pseudolycoriella hygida, assembly GCA_029228625.1. Classification (NCBI taxonomy): domain Eukaryota; kingdom Metazoa; phylum Arthropoda; class Insecta; order Diptera; family Sciaridae; genus Pseudolycoriella; species Pseudolycoriella hygida. The sequence goes on from CM055403.1 coordinate 151,773,306, forward strand.
GTGTGAGGATATTTTCTTGTCTCAGTCAGATCATGGCAGATAAAACAATAAGCACTATTCGGACATGACAATGATAGACTCTACCGCAAATTTGTACGTAGAATATAGACAAGGGAATTTAATTCCCGAAAATTCTTCAAAACACCAGAAAATTCCAAAAAATCAAGATTTTTGTGAATATTCAAGAATTAAAATTATAGACTATTTGGCAAATGGAGTTCTCCCCCCCCCCCTCCTCCTGTTCTCTTCCTACTCTCTCTTCCTACTCTCTCTTCCTACTCCTGGGGATATATTAACATGCGAGATTTTTGTTTCACTCATTAGCACAACAGAATATGAAAATAAAGAAGAGAGAAAAAAATTGCAGCGATTTTTTTCTCTTTCCTTTCATTTATCAGCATAAGAGAATATCAAAATAGAGAAAAGAGAAAAAACGTAAATAAACAAAAATAATTCCTCAAAAAATAACTTAGGCCACCAGAAATAGTAGTTTTCAACATAAGCACATACATACGAGATGTGTACGTACAACAGAAGCGCAGCTCGAGGGAAGTACACATCAAGTATGTATATGCTAATTTTGAAGAATATTTTACTGTAATTGGGGAGAGTGTGTTAGTGTATATAGATTCCTTCCGTACAACATGCGACGGAAGTACACTCCAACACGCTCTCGCCGTATACAGTAAAAGTAATTTCTTACGATGGAGTTGTTCATAAAGTATGTCACGTTAAAATCAGAAATCACTCAGATACCCCTTCCCTTCTGTCAATACGGTAAACGTCAAAAAAATCCGCCGGGTCACAGCCGTACAAAATACTCACCGGTGGTGACACTTTAAGCACCCATTTTTCAGCGGCTCTCATAAAAATGATGCTCGTTGATAAAATGACAAATAAGTTCAGTGAATCGTTTTATCTGATGTAATTGACACATATTAACATATTGCTTACATAATGTTTCGATCTATTTCGTCTAGCTACGGATTTGTTGAGCTAAATCCTAAAACAAATATGCACACAAATCTCAGATGTTTAACAGAGTCAAGATTGTGCTAAACTAACACATCCCATAACACTAAATTGGACTCGTGTTTGTAAATCGTAGCTGTCGAAATGGATTAATTTCAAATTGTAGGTTTATAACGCAGCCAAACACTTTTTTTTCACATCACGTTCTTTATAGTTGATCGATTCTACATCAATAAATCAAAATATTTTCCAAACAATTTCTGATGAATCGATGAAATCAACATGACACATCTATAATCTCGCGCAGATATCTTAAATCAACTTCACAAAACCGCTTATTTCAATCCATTTCCCTTAACCGATGTACGGTTGGGTGAATAAAAAAAACAAATTTCAATCAAATTTTGTGATTAAATACAAAAAATCTACTGGGATTATTATCATCGTTTGTTTTTCCTTCAATAATAGATTAGCTGAACGAATGTTTTCGTCTTCTTAAGCCGTCGTTGAGCCTAAATACTTCATACCAATCAACATCATTCCTTAGTCTTTAGTTAGGTATTTAAGTTAATGATAGAGAGAAATCCCATTATCAATTTTTAATTTAATTTGAATCAATTTATTGAAGCCAATTTATGAAAAGTATATAACAAGATCAGGTATGCGTATGATTGAAAGGGTGTTCTGTTCAAGAAGATGCGGGAAATTCAAATTAAACAAAAACCGAATGACTCGAATTCTGTAATCTGTTTCTTGTCGTCGTTCAACTTAAAATCAGCCGCATACTTACCCCTAGCCCACATACGCTTTTCGAAGAGCCCCACTCTTTTATTCTTTTCGAAAACCAACCTCACTCTGTGAACTGTTTGAGGAGATTCTAATACGAAAACTTCTCGCCTCTATTACAAATGTCACTTACGGAAAAAGAGAAGGCAGTCTACCTCCTTTCTGGAAACTTTAACCCGAGAATACCTAAAATTGCAAAAAGTCTGAAGGATGTAGAACTATGGGAGAAAATCCTCTGTCCTCGCATTCAATATTGCAAATTACGGTTTTCGTCGAAATTTCATTTTATTATATTACAGAAATATGTTCAAATTTTTGAATGTTTTTGTGTTAGTAAGAATGTTCTCTTGATTCTTTAGCACTTGTGACAAGACTTTGTTGTTTCGCAATTTCCTGCATCTTCCTTTAAGCAAATCTCAAGGCATTTTATTATTCAGATTTTCGTAATAAATTTTATATTATGCACTTCAATTGTTACATACATCGTCGATCAAGTGTTGAAATTTCGTGTAACTAACACGCATGGTATGATATTAATATCGATAATCTTAACGTTTTCGTTCAACCATAACGTTTCGTCTTCAGCATATATTCATGCTAACAATTCTTATTGTAATGGAATGTGTTCAACGAATATGGATATATGAAAAGTAATGTAGCCAAAGCCATCTGACTCTTCTATAAATAACGCCATAATCTTTTATGAAAATAATTTAGAAAAATAAATCGAAAGATGAAACATGTTGTTCTTGGTGAAACGAATGCTATATTTTTAGATATCCGACGAGTTAATAATCAAAAATAAAATATTTGCTTGCATCTTTGCACGTTACTTGTCTGCCTCTCTTATCTTAATTCATCTAACACGAAAACGCCTGCAATAACTTGAGACACTTTATTAGTGTCTACATGAAGATATCTGCGTTATTCTTGTTATCTGCTGCAATTTTTATGATTATAATTTTATTTATTGAGTAAATAGACTTTGGTAATGGTTTTAGCATCCTAATCAGTGAAAACAGGAATTGTTTACATCTTTTTAGCAACTGAAGCTGTTGTCGGAAGTTTTTGAAACTTTCAAGAAACAATCAACGTAAACATTTCACATGAACGGGCTTATTGGAACGTCATCTGACGTTCTGATTTAAATCTTTAAAATCAGTTTTCGCTTTTACAGCGCACACATAATTATGAAGTATTAGTATGTCATTTTCTTCTGTATTATGCCCTTTATCGCCATTTCGTTAAGGGGCTGTTCATAAATGACGTACAGGTTTAAAGACGGGGTGGAGGTCCCAGAATTCGTACGGTGGGGGAATGGGAGTCAAAGTCAATTCGTGCGTACAAAAAAAGAGAGTTTACTTATATTGCTGCGTCTACGTTTTTCTTTATTATTTGTGTAATTTACCTTGAATCATGCCTGGAGCGGTAGCGGAGGGCGTGACGCAGTCCCCACACCCAAAAAAACGTCCAAAAATCCAAAAAATTACATACAAAAACCTTTGGGACAAGGAGCGCGAACTTTTGAGTTTTTTCCCCTGGCCCACCCCCTCTCCAAATTAGCAGCTTTCGATATCGAGGTTCGAAAATGACATTTTTGTATGGGATTCGATTTTTCTATTATTCTCATCATTATGAAAACATTTTTTCTGATCTGTCGGTTTCTATGTTCTATCTATCTATTAATAATTTTCGATCTTGAGAACGAAAAAGCCGATCTTCCTGAAATTTTCAGGGAACGTCAGTGTCGGCGCCCGATGAAAAATTTCGTATGCCGCTTTTCCGGGAAAATTCTGGAATAGCCGCGGTATGTGGAAAAGTGGTCAATTTTGAAGGTTCCGAAGGCAGCTGAAGGTGAAACGAAGTATTATGAAGGCAACCGAAGGTGACACGAAGTATTCCGAAGCTAGCCGAAGGTTATACAAAATGTTGCGATGGTAGCGGAAGGTGTTGGGGAACAATTTCTTTTGGAATGAAAATTTTTTTCGGAGAAAAATGTTTTTGCAGAAAAGTTTTTTTCGGAGAAAAATTTTTTTTTGAGAAATTTTTTTTTAGGGCAAACTTTTTTGGAGAAAATTTTTTTGAGAAAGATTTTTTTTTGTCTGATAGAAATTTTTTTTCCTTAGCAAATTTTTTTGAGAAAAACTTTTTTTTGAGAAAAATTTTCGCTTTGGAGAAAAATTATTTATGGAGAAATTTTTTTTCGGAGAGAAATTTCTTTTGGAGAAAAATTTTTCTTGGAGAAAAAGTTTTTCTTGGAGAAAAATTTTTTCAGATAAATTTTTTTCAGAAACACTTTTTTAGAGAAAACTTTTTGTCGCGAATTTTTTTTTGATGAGAAAAACTTTTTTTTGGAGAAAACTATTTTGAGGCAAATTTTTTGTGGAGAAAATTTTTTTTTGAGACAACTTTTGGTCATAGAAAATGTGTTCGGAGACAATTTTTTTTCGGAGAAATTTTTTTCTAAGAAAATTTTCTTTTCTGAGAAAATTTGTTTCGGAGAAAATTTTTTTCAAAAAATAGAAATGGTTTCAACAACTGAAAACTTCCAAAACGACTGATATCACAACAAAAACCTCTTAAAAAGTAGAGTGTGACGTAGTCCGTAAGTCCGCTTCCAAAAGCAATGATATCGCTTGAGGTGACGCTGTCGCTGATAATACGCAGAAGTTTGTTTGAATGGAACCTTGTGTTCAAAGTTTTAATTTCCTGAAAAAATTACAGCGCTTTTTTTAAAATAAATTTACGTTTTGTTAAAAAAATTGCGTTACAAATGCCGGAAGTTACGGTCGAAAAAGTGGTGAAAAACATGGTTTTTGAAGGTTGTTGGAACTTTTTCACTTTATATCACTGCGAAATTTGAACAGAAAGGCGATAGAGTCCTTAGTGTGGGTCCAACTCACACTACGCGACCCAACCCGATATTGGCTTTTTTTTCGTGGATGATAATGAGGTTTTGTGTGCGGTGTTGTAGAGAAAAAAGAGGCGAACTTTTTTGTCCATGAAGGTATGGGCCCTAGAAGCCAATTTTCTTATGGAAATTTCTCCGGTTACACAAAGCGTACAAGGTTGTGTGAGGTGTCGTTGGAAAGCTAATTGCACGTAGTTTTAGGCCAAAAAGGGTATTGTAGAGTTTAAAATCATCTGATATGAGCGCAGTTAAAAAAATGATGACTTTTTCAACTGCTCGTATCTCAGTGTTGATGATTAAAAACCTTACAAGACTCATTTTGGCCCGAAACTTCGTGTAATGAGCTTTCCAACGACACCTCACACTACCATATTCATTGCGTGTAACCGGAAAAATTTCCATAAGAAAATTACGTGTTTTTGAACTTTAATCACATCGCACCAGCCACACAAGCATCGTTGAAAATATTTTTAGCCTCTAGGGACCAATACCTATCTGGGCAAATATAAAAAATCTCCTGAAACATACGTCCGATTTCGGCAGGCTGTTTTTCAAAAGAATCCCTCAAAACAGTTTGAGCACTTATCAATAATTCTCCACGTCTCTTTTAACATCTTTTGCCATTTTGTGTCTTCTGCCATGGAAGGAGTCACTAATTTTTGTTTTCGTACTTGCTGGCTTTCCGTCCGACGTCTACAATTTCGACTATTATGTTTAGCAATTGTTTCTTTCATTCTTTTCTCTCTCAATCATGTATCGAAGGTGTTTTGCTTTTGAAGTCAAAGATTCAAAACACTTTTATCCTTGAAAATATATTCCCATCCCAAAGATGGTTATACATCTCACAGCCAATATATGTCAGCATATCATTAAGGGATAATCCATAATCAACGCCCACATTAAGGGGGGAGAGGGCACATACAAGGCAAGGGGGCGGATGTATGAAAAATCGGGCGCCGGCACGGATATTGGAAGGTCGTCCATACATTTTATATTTTCTGATGATATCGATGATTCTTGTATGGCAACACTGGATTTGGGGAGAGGGGTCACACATCGTGAGCGTTCATATATAAAAGATCAAATGTCCGTGGCGAAATGTGTAACTTTGATAAAATAATGATTTTTTGAACTTTGTTTTTTGAACCTGAACATTTTCAGAAGGGTGAGAGGTGGTAAAAATTAATGGCATATGTTTAACTGATCACCAAGAAAATCATTTTCGATCACCAGAAATTTCAATTTTGATCACCAGAAAAATAAAACACACTTCTTTAGGGCCAGGGGTGTTTCGTTAAAGGAGGAATGTATCTTTAAAGCGGCTAACTCAGCGTAGGTGTAACTAATTTTGCCCCTAATTAGGTTTTATTTTGTATTGGTGATCAAAAATGTATTTTCATGTGATCAAAAATTATTTTTGGGTGGTCGATTACAATACTACCCAAAATTAATTAACAAAACCCGGCAAGAAGAGGAGGGGGCTTTAAAAAGCAATAAAAAAAATGTGTTACCGTCATTTATTGATTACCCCTAACGTTAAAATCGACGGGCTTTCAGTGTAGGACTACTGTGCTCGAAATCACGATGGTCGAGTTTTATTTATTCAGATGACATTTAGGAAATTACATATTGCCACTGAATTCCTTCCTCTATAGGCCGATCAACGAATTTTTCTATTGAGATTCATTTTTAAAACATGTTGTAAAAAATAAACGTCAAAATTTTAGTTCAGTGACTACTAATAATTTAAAAATAAAACATCTAAAATGTCGAACTCTATATGTCGCATACACATTTTATGTCGTTATTTGGTCATTTTAGACTATTTTTTACATAAATAAAAACATAATTACTCATATGTATTGATCCGTACGACAATATTAAAAGGATCACGAAGCATCGCAAAACTTTGTCATTCATTTACGGTGAATTTTCATCCACTGAACGTGCATACATGTTACAATATATGAAATTCGTTCATCGACCTTCCTCTATAATAATTCAATGCATATAGCAAAAAGCTTATCTATAGAAACAAATCGAACACATTATCCGCAATGTGTGAAAGCACAAGACATTGAAATCGCCAAACGTTAATGTTGATCCACTGTATGGCTTCGTCAGTTGCTAAATGGGGTTCATCTAGACCTTCTTTGAAGAGTCGAGTTGGGCATTGGTTCAGGATGTGTTCCATCGTCTGCACGTCGCAAAGTGGAGATTCTACGAAAACGCACATCAACGCTGTCCTGTTCGGAACGGGGTTGCCGTGCGTTTTTGTTGAATGTTGATGGTTGAGTGCAATGGCTTCGTGCATCGAACTTTTGAAAAACATTGAGTTGTTATTCTGAGAAACACATTGATTTGCTGCTATCCTTTTCTAACGGCTCCCAGTTGATTAAAAAATTCAAACACGCACAGAAAATAGATTTCACATCTCCTTTATATCGGTTACACTATGCAAATCGATGTTCAAAGCAAACATTATTTTACTCAATCCAACTCTATTAATAAAATATGATACATTTAAATAGAATTTCATTAACAACCATCCAATTAAGATAAAATACTACAACACAGTTCATTTCAAATTATTGACACCTCTCAAATGTTGAATCCCACAAAAACGTACAACTTCAATGAATTAAAAAAATGTGTATCCCAGTCACAACTCAACAAACCACACAAAAGATAATTTCATATTCACACGTATATTCAATAATAATGCCATTAAGTGATTTAATGAGAGATAATTTGAATTCGTTTTTTATTGTTGTTGTGTGTGCTATCCTCTCGTCTACCATCTTCAGCTAAAAAACGCTTGTGTGTAACAAAATTATACATTCAAAATAATAAAAAATAATATTGTTGACTGCTTTGAAATGTTTTGATAAAACTTTTTAATCTGACACCATATTACCCGATTCAATGCACATAAAAAACCGTTCCTTTGGCGCTAATGACTATTGAATTAATAAATTTCTGATTTTTTATATTTCATTTTTATTTTATTATTATTGAAAGCACACTCACATTATGATCCAACATACCTAAGGCCTAAGGTAGGTAGATCTCGAACAATAAACTAACATTTGTAAACATGTCTACATCAACTTCAAGATGCACGAACGATTGATAATCAATTTATGTATGTGCGGTAAGGTGCCATTCAAATGTTGGATCGTATAAAAAATAAATAATAATAGATAATTACGACTTTGATACTTTCCATGAGAACTATTTTTGAACATTGAGACACTCGGATATCCTGGGGTCCAAGAGATTGTAGAAACTCAGGCATGTTGTTTATATTGTAATTCCCAGTTTGTTACTAATACAATTTTACAATTGGTGATTAAAAATGTATATTGAATTCCAAATTATACACCGTTTTTCAAGCTACCCTCGCTTCCCCATAGTTGATGTTACAAGTAAGTTTTACACCCTGCCGTTTACAAACTGATTCGTTAAATCATTCATCACATCATTCATTGAATTTAACTATTAGCTCTTTTATATGTCTATGTCTAATCAATTGTGCATAGGATAAACTTCGTCGTCGAACATCAAAATTACAAAGCACTGTCAACACACAAACCACCCTAGGAGTTGCGGGAAATGCTACTTTTCAATGAAAAATACTACTGAACTTTGTCAGTTCATTAATATTGTCTATATTTGAAAAAGTTTTTCGAAAATACAAACGTGTGGAAACGTTCTCTTTTCAGCGGGTATGTTTGTCTGAAGTCATTCTTTCACAACCAATTTGCCAAATTTTGAATTTTAGCACTATGTCGATTCCAACCTCTTACGTACATTTCCAAATTTATGTTTCGTGAATTTTAAGTACGGCCGTTTAGGCTCAAAAAGAATTTCATCGACGTATTAAGTGATCCGTATTTTTTTTGTGTTTTTTTTTCAAATATACGTACTTTTTTTTCTATTTTTTCAAATACTGAGCTGTATTTTTTGCACATTTGCCACATTTGTTGTGCCAGTCTGCTTTTTTCATCGAAAAATTCGTTCTGAATCAAGAAATGTGGACACATTTCACATTTTCACATTTATTTTCACATATGACATTTGCCTCGTAAATGTGAAATTTTTTTTTTCAAGTGGCACATTTGTCGTTCCCGTCGCACATTTGCCATGGGTCAATGCAAATCTGAAAACTTTGACAGTAAATGTGCCGAGATGTGCTCGAGAACGCCAGATACAGGTTGGGGAAGTAGTCACATTTGAGTATTGAAAACAGACAAATTTGCCAAATTCGGCGAATTCGCCGAAATGTGACTGCCAAATGTGACCAATTCCCTAACCTGTATGTGGCGTTCTCGAGCACATCTCGGCACATTTACTGTCAAAGTTTTCAGATGTGCATTGACCCATGGCAAATTTGCGACGGGAACGACAAATGTGCCACTTGAAAAAAATAAAATTTCACATATGTGAAAACAAATGTGGAAATGTAAAAACACATGTCCACATTTCTCGACTCTAAAAATTGCAGAATGGCACAACAAATGTGGTAAATGTGCAAGAAATACAGCTCAGTACTTAAAGAAAACGTACAATAAAACGTACATAAATTTGAAAAAAAAACACAAAAAAATACGGATCACATAATACGTCAACGAAATTCTTTTTGAGCCTACACGCATCCTAAACCGCCTCACGTAAAATACACGAAACATAAATTTGGAAATGTATGTGAGAGGTTGGGTTCAGTTACAGCGACTTGCATAAATTTACAGGATATACGACGAGTTGCGTATTAGACACTGAATAATACAGTTTTATACTATTAAATACCGTAGTCATTATTATTCGTAATATTTCTGCATTGATCCATTGTACGGATTGCAGACACAGCGCTGTGTTAAATTTTCACAATTCCCGCAACTCCCTGAAAATGTTTGGCCTTTTTTTATTTAATTTTTTTATTTGAAATAAGAGATTGAATTGAAGAATGACAAATGCATGATTGATTAGACAAATGAATGAGTCAATAGCTAAATGAATGATGCGAAAAGTGAATGAATGAACGAATCAATGGTAAAACAAAGGCAAAGGGGAAGCTTCAAATACGCATCGCATATTTTTCTAGTACTTACTGACAATCATTTACTGGGCAATTCCATGCAATGAATTTTGTATATAAACTGGAAACCGTGTCAATATCCTGAAGCGCACAAAGGTAAAGGTGTGAGAGTTTTGATGTATGAAACACTTTTCAAGAAAAACCTTATCTATAAGTCTCTCATACAAAAAAAAAAAAAACATTGTCAGACGAACGATTTAACCGGAAAACGTGGTTCCACGTGGTCACCCACTTTTCTATTTTGCACTTTTGAGTGGAGAATCCCTACTATTCCGGAATCAGACCTTACAGGTTCATTCCATGGGGGTAACGATTTATATTTGTATGCCTCTCTTTCTTGCATCAATTTTTTATTTATTTGCCTCTCGCTTACTCCGTTCCGTTCGTTACAATTTTTCAATTCTTACAAAGAATGAGCCATGGACTGATCCTTTGTCGAACTACCTTGATAAACGAAATAAAAAAGCTGCATTCTCAAACTTCCCAGCAGTCTGCCTCCTAAGAGCGATTAATGTATATGGCAATAATTTCATAAAGAAATTTTAGAAGTTATCTCTATATTTTACATTTTATTAAGAAATACTGTTTCCACGTGCATACGTAAGTAGAGTAAATTTTATTAAACAAGAACACACTGCAAGAACATAAAAAATTAAAATTTATTTGAGTTACCAAAACACCATTTATTTTATTTGATGTAAGATAGACGAAGAGAATCTGTGGAACTTTAAATAAATTGAACTCAAAAATGGAAAATTGCTTTCCATTACCAAAGAGGATGGTCAAAGGGGCACTATGGTGGTAGACGTACGTAGGTTTTTGACACTAGGTGAGAGGTGGTTTTATAAACTTGTTCTTGTCATTCCAAATTTATTTTACAAGGCTTTCAGCGCTTGTGAAAAATGTGAGCGGCGCTCGCACTCAATTTTCAAAAATTGAGCGGTGCTCTTAGCTCCAGACATATGCTCTTCACTGAATGGCAAAAGATATCAAAATATCACGATAGTATAGAACCGTGACGCAACTTTAAGCTTTTGACTGTGTTTGATGCAAAAACATATACTTACGCAAAATAAGGAAGTGCCACATTTTATGTTTTCAAGAGAACCCACATATTTGGTCCTACATTCTTTGTGGCCGTCCATAAAACGTCCGCGCTAGGGGGAGGGGGGTTCCTCAAAAGCTGACAAAATGTGATCAGGGGAGGGAGGGGCTTTAAAATGCATTTTATACGCCCACTATTTTCGTTTTTCACTTTAATGAACTGAAGAAAAAACTCGTTGAAAATGTATTACCATAAAATAGCGGTTTCGTTATTACTAGAGCAGTCGGGAACGGTCTGCACTGTGAGTAGTCTGAAGATATGCCAGTTTCGGTTCGTATTTTGAAAGAGGGGGGGGGGTGTTGTTGGCACCGCGGATGTCC
>CM055403.1:151784997-151880314 GCA_029228625.1 Pseudolycoriella hygida
GCACTGTGAGTAGTCTGAAGATATGCCAGTTTCGGTTCGTATTTTGAAAGAGGGGGGGGGGTGTTGTTGGCACCGCGGATGTCCTTTATGGACGGCCTCTATTCCAGCTATTAGAGAGCTATGTCCCATCTTTTGGGCGGGTCAGATCCCTTGACTGGTTTGTTTATATTTTAGACATTTTAAATGTTATGTAGAATTGATCCGTTTAAAAAAAAAATTGTTTTTATTTATGAATAACGATTAAAATAAAGTACAAGGACGAATAATTTGGCCCCAGAAAAGCTTACTAGGTTTTTTCATTGTATCGATTTAACTATCAACTAAAAAACTACTAAGTAAATAACTAAGAACTATCAATGAAAGAAACACAGATGGCAGGCTAGGCTTACTCGTTTTTAGATCAGTTGCATATCTGGGGGATTCAGCCCACATCTAGGATGATGGCTGCCCACGTGTAAACATATCTTCTGAATTAAAAAATGAAGGAGCGCTCGGAAGTCTAAGTAGCTATCAGCAAAAAATACCTCCTCAACTGTTATAAACTGTTCTAAAATTTGAGTGAAGTAATCACTCTATTTATTGTGCATGCTATTTATTACTTTTTTGTTCATTGTAAATGGATGTAGAAATTGTAACACAACTATCAAGTTGATAGTTAGGCAACTATCAAGTTCATAGTTAGACAACTATCAAGTTCATAGTTATTCAACTATCGAGTTGATAGTTATACAACTATCAAGTTGATAGTTAGGCAACTATCAAGTTGATAGTTAGGCAACTATCGAGTTCATAGTTAGACAACTATCAAGTACATAGTTATTCAACTATCGAGTTGATAGTTATACATCTATCAAGTTGATAGTTAGGCAGCTATTAAGTTGATAGTTAGGCAACTATCAAGTTGATAGTTAGGCAACTATCAAGTTGATAGGCAACTATCAAGTTGATAGTTAGGCAACTATCAAGTTGATAGTTAGGCAACTATCAAGTTGATAGTTACACAACTATCAAGTTGATAGTAAGACAACAACAAGTTGATAGTAAGACAGCAACAAGTTGATAGTTAGACAACTATCAAGTTCATAGTTAGACAACTACTATTTTTCAAGTAGCTCCAACTGCATTTCAAGCAGATAGTAGACTATTAATGTGACTATCTAACAAGTTATAAGCTTCATACACTTACATCCATAAGATACTGTTACTACTGGATTGAGGAAACCACAAAATTTAATTTGGTCTATATATCATTCTACTACATTTCAATGCATAATTCTAATACTTTTCAATTACTCCAGAAAAAAACAAAAAAAAATCGTTTTTTCGGGAATAACTTCCAGATGCGTAGTCCGAAATAGCCCATCTTCGAACTTAACCTCGTGAATTTAATTCTGCAGCGGTTTTTGGGAAATTGGTTAGGAATTACTCAAGTTATCGTGCTAACAAGGAACATTTTTTGTAGTTATTTGTGGATGCCATACATTTTTCTCATAGGTATTTATTTTCATAAGGCCTTTTGACTTTCAGTCAAGGGAATAATTCCAGCTACATCCTGCCATCTAATCAAGCGTTATTTAAATTAATTTTTTGAATGATTGCAAAAAATTCGAATGAGTGACTTTAAGAGTGGAGCAATTTAAGACGCATGAACTAGTGAAAAAATAAAAAGAGCAAATTTCGGTTATTGGGATTAATAAAAGTAAAATTATGAGTTGTAAATCGTGACAATAAGCTTAATACTAAAAATTGAATATGTATACCAGAATAAAAGCTTACAGGATTTCAATCGAATAGATCAAATTCGGTAGAAAACCTTAAAAAGCATCGGAAAATCAACGTTTTGTTGATAAGTTTAGTTTTTTCGTTCAAAAATTTGTGTAAACAATGTGGGCACACTAAATGAACGTCAACTCTTCGTTCAGTTCATGAAACGACTTCTGAACAAACATCCGGTTGAAATAATCCAGCTTCAAAGCTTAGAAAGAGTTGAACGAGCGCGAGTGCCAAAAACGAGCGGCGCTCGTACTTCCACTCGCCAACTTGAAAAATGAGCGGCACTTATGCAAGCCTTGTATTTTATAATATAAATTTGAACGGCAAACACAGTTTTTGTAAAATTTACACCGCCTTGGTGTTGAGTATTTTTGATATTTTTGTTAAAACTACATATATGTGCACAATTCAGAAAGTAACAGTTATTTGTTATCCGAGGGTGGAAATTATAGAATTAGAACAAGAGCGAAAGTTCGCGGTCAGAACGATCCGATGGCTGTAATTCGATCAAGTCGCAATTTCCTTTTTCCCCTAGGTTAACACAATGTTTTTTATGTACGCGGTGGGAATAGCCGTTGACATAGACGAAATACAAACTTCAGTTTACTGGCAATTCAGGTGAGATTCCTATTTTAGAACAACAAAACTCCACCTTCTCACTGTACATGAGTGGAGACAATAAGGTTAAATTCACCCCAAACGTTATTACTTCCACTCACTTTCGATACACTGGCAAAGTTCAAAGAAAACGAACTTTTAGATTCCATATTCCACTGATGCAGCAGCTGTAAAGAATTAATGGAATGAAATACTTCGGCTAATTCAATTAGCGATTTAATAATAACTTTGCGCTAATTATAAGCCTTCTAAGTTTTATGGTCTCCCCAAGTCAACTTAGTCAACGTTTTCAACTGAATTACTTTGATGTTTGCATAGAGTAACAACAATAGAACAAAAATCATCAACAGAACACCTTCAATCCGACAAAACATATACTTTTTCAACGTTGTTCGCCTCTCGCTTGTTTCAATAGATCATTAGTCATAAAAATTTAAATATCCGGGGATAATGTGTTTTAAATAAAATTCAGTAAACAAGTTCAATACGTGTTTCCTTTAAAGAGATTTGTTAAACAGGTATTTTGTAATATATGAATATAATGAAATGTTTAACAATTGAATTGACCGTTCCACTCCTCCAGTGAAAAGAGTAAGCAGAAAGTATTTATTTATACACGAACATGCTGCTTTATATTCAACTAAAAAGGTGTATATAAGTTGATGGGATTTGACTTGGGAGTAATATTTTTCTTAGTTTTATATCTTTTTTTTTTCAAGAGGTGTAACTGACAAAATTACAATAAAAAGGTTTCGAATAAATCGAATAAATAATACATTTTGAGCTAGAAATGATGTTGACTTGCATAATATGCTTTGTGTACGGTGGAGACGAATAATAAACAACATTGAGTGGTCAGCATTTTGAAGGGTAATTCGATTTCAACTTGAACTCATCTACAGTAGACCATAACTACCTAGGTCTCTTTCTTAGATCCCGAAACGGGAACGTTTTCCTGAGATTCCACTTTACTTTCGGAGTTTCTATAGGAGTTTTTCATGCAGAGAGTCGGAGCACATCATTTTCAATTGTTTCGCTCACGTTCGCTCACGTATGACAAATACTATTATCTGACTGGCTTAGAGCAATTTTTACCGCTCACGTATGACATTGTTCAATCAGCTGTTATGCTGTTTTCGCTCTCTGAAAAGTTCCTATTCGTGAGCCTACACTCATAGATTTTGATTTTTCCTTTGCTAATAAATTCCACAACCTGCGACACATTATGTTATCAATATTAAGAGCAAGTAAACTTTGAAAGTCTATACGTGCGGCTCAAGCTGTTGAGGAATGAAAATTGAGCTTAGCAATGAATTTATTATTCCATAAATCAAATTATTGGTTTATTATTGGACTTCCTGCAGGAAAAACCCAGAAATTATTGTTGGAATTTTCGGTATAGCACATCCGGACAGAGCCGATGAAGCCGAATTTTACAATTAATTTTTGTAAAACTCACATCATATATCAATAATAAAGTTTTAATTATCTTTCTAATTGTTCACACAATTCTGTTAATTTTACAGCTTTATTTTTGCGAAAATGGCTATCAATCATTCCGTTGTTTCGCTGTTCGCTTTATATATGAAAACCAGATAAATGTAATAAACATTTCATGCATTATATTTTAATAACTTCGCATCTACTTATTGATAAAATAACGTTCATGGTATTATTTATGACTTTGCAGTTTTAGTTGCGATATTTATGGGGAGCCAATACAGCGGTTATACACAATCGAGAAAATTGAGTGTTCATTTTAATAGTATTCTCACCGCATAAACACAAACACCCGTGATTTGTTATGATATATTTACACATCATGCAGTAATTCATATTAACTGTGTGGTTTTATCGATAGGTTCAAATTTTCACCCAACGCGGTGCCCTTTCGACCGACCGCACTTTTTATTTATGATAAATTTTGTGATCTAGTGATTTTTCCACACGCTTTGAGGCATTTCGAAATGTAGATTACCTCTTTGAGAGCGCGTACAGCAATTAATTCTTCGTTTAGTTAATCGTTAGTGAGAGCTGTCAACGTTCACTCAGAATGTCGAATTTCTACCCATGTCGGTGATATGGGTAGATTTGTGAGAGCTGTCATGATGGTTGACATTTTAATTTATAATCAAAGTTATTGATGATTGCATAAAAGCCGTTTTATAATTTATTCCAGTGATCAATATTTATGTTGTAAATTAGTAAAAAACAAGGAAAAAATGTTGAAAAACGCATAATTTCTTGTCAAAATTTCAAAAACGAAAGCAGATTGCTGAACGATATAGTGAAAGTTGTCATTAATCTTATAACGATTCACCAGTGAAACTTATTGGACAATTGCTTTACGCGCGCTGACATATAACGGTGTCAACTGAGGGTGAAATTACAATGTCAAATGGTGGGACAGCAGGTATTTGACATTTGATCAAATGACATACAAATGACAAGCGAATGGCAAGCGAATGGCAATCAAATGGCTGTCAACTGACGGTCAAACGTCCAACGGTAGGAAACGATTTGCAGTTGTAGTTTCCTCCTCGGTGTCAACTGAACAGAATACAGTTATTCGAAGACTTCTAATCGTGATGGTGAGGAATAGTACAGCAACTACTAGCAACTCAGCGTCATTGGTTTTTATTAACAAAACCACTATGAGCACCATTTCCACTACTATGTGAAGTGAAGCTATTTTCAAACCCAACCGGAAAAGGCATCTATTATTTTGGCAGAAAATTTCTACTTTTAGCAGCAAAATTATTTTTTTCATCAGCAAATTTATTCTACTTTTCTGCAATTTTTTTTTCTAGCAAACTTAATCTTTTTTTTCGGCAAATTCATTCCTTTTTTCCACAAATTTATTTTTTTTACCAGCAATTTTAATGGTGCTTTTTCAGCAAATTTATTTTTTTTCTGGAAGCAATTTTATTGCTTTCAATCAGCAAAATTTACCAGCCGAATTATTTTTTTACAGCAGATTTTTTACTTTTCGATCAGCAAAATTATTTTTTCGTATCTGCAAAATTAATTTCAGAACCTGGTTTTCAAGGCGTTTCATTAAAGCGCAAATTCCCTAGTTTTGTTAACCACCTAGTTTTGTGATGTTTCATAAAATAAAAAGTTCCTTAAAGCCGTTAATCATCTAGTTTTTGAGACATTTTGTAAAAGGAAAATCTTCCTAGCTTAGGTGGCTAGTTTTTGTGGCATTTCATTAAAGCTCATATTCCTTCGTTTTGTTAGCCACCCAGTTTTGTGACATTTCGTAAAAGTAAAACTTTCTCAGCTTCGTTAGTAATCTACTCTTCGTGACATTTTGTAAAAGAAAAACTTCCTAGTTTTGCTAGCCACCTAGTTTTCTGACATTTCTTAAAGGATCGTATTAAACCTCACAAGAAAAAATTATTTTGTCCAATAAAAATAAAAAATGTCCAATAAAAAAATATTTTTTTCCCAATAAAAATATTAAATGTCCAATAAAACAATAAATCCATTTTGTAAAATGTATTTCTTTATTAATCATTAAATATTTTTATTGAACAAAAATTTTTTTTTATTGGACGTTTATTATTTTTATTGGTTATTCATCATTTTTTTATCGGAAGGTAAATAATAACCCTTCCTTAAAAGGAAAAGTTCCTCCCTAGTTTTGCTAGCCACCTAGTTTTCTAACATTTCGTAAAAGGAAAATCTCCCTAGTTTTGCTAGCCACCTAGTTTTCTGACATTTCGTAAAAGGAAAAATTCCTTAGTTTTGCTAGTCACCTAGGCCTTTGTGGTGTTTCATTGCAAATTCTCTAGTTTTGTTAGCCACCTAGTTTTGCAGCTGGAAAAAATTAAATTTGCTAATGAAGATGAAAAAATTTCTTACTGAGAAATACCAATTTTGCTGCTTAAAAATCCATAAATTTGCTGATCGCAAAATAATAAATTTGCTGATCGCAAAATAATAAATTTGCTGATCGCAAAATAATAAATTTGCTGATCGCAAAATAATAAATTTGCTGTTAAAAATAGATGAAAAAATAATTTAATTTTGCTGATTTAAAGAAATAAAATTGAAGACAAAAAAAAAACATAAATTTGCTGATAAAAAATGAATAAATTTGTGAACAAATAGAATAAAGTTGCAGAAAAAAAAGAATACATTTGCTGCTTAAAAAGAATAAATTAGAGAGGTAAAAATATATATCCCAACCAAAATACCCAAGAATTTTAATATCGATTCGGATCGGCCCAAACTAAAATTTCCAAACACAGTAATTGAGTCTGTTGAGATCGAAAGTCAGTCTTTTCCAACTGTCAAAATGACGTTTCAAACGTCAAACTACTTGCTATCGCGGCTAAATTTTTCATTTCTTTTTTCAATAACTTTTCCTTGATAACCGTCAACGTATCCTCGTACGTCTTCTCAACTCATCGCTCATTTTGACGTTTAAAACGTCATTTTGACAGTTGAAATAGACCGACTTTTGCTTTTAGCAGACTCAGACTTTTTTGTGAGCAAAATTCGGTATATTGCAACTAGGGGCGTGTTAGTCTTTTGTTTTGTTCTATGCAAGTAATATTCAACGTGAAGTTAGCTGCAGTTGCAACCGAAATCAGCTGTTTTTTTTTACTTTTCAATGAAATCAGCTGATTCTGGTAAATTTATGAAAAAAATCAGCTGATTTTTTTGCAATGAAGTTAGCTTCGGTCGCAACTGCGGCTAACTTCACGTCGAGTATTACTTTCAAAGATTAAAACAAAAGACTGTCACGCACCTGATTAAAACAAAAGACTGTCACACCCCTGATTCCAACTGTCAAAATGACGTTTTAAACATCAAAATTATAAAGAAAATGAGCAATCAGTGCAAAGGTCTAAAACGTTTGTGTCATGTTTTTTTATTTATTTAGCGTATGGGAACAATCTTTGTAGTTCTTACATTACACATTATTTCTTAATATCTAACACTGATTTTCTACATTAACACAGTTCGTTGTTACATCAGAGGTAATCTGCCGGGAGGATAGACGTAGCCAACTAGTTCGGCAACCGAGTATTCGACCTTTCGTCTTTTTCAGACATCGTGAGGACCATTATTGGCTGTCATCTGTTCACTATCTTCTCATGTTCACAATCACAGTTTTTTCCAGAGTCATCTGTGTGTTGATTACTTGACAGTTTCCATTGCTGGAGAGGTCCACCAAGTACGCTGATGCTACTAGCACCACCTTGTCGTCAGCTTATTACAGAACCCGGGGGAAGGCAAGCACGTTCACCACTTGCTAACTCGTCATGTGTCATGTGTAATACCGGGCTGTCACTTGGTTGCTGAGAAGTGTGAAGGTTTGCACTCAGAGTTAAGTTGGTTGCAAATTCAATTTTCATTGATGAATTCGCAAACATTTGGTACCATGGCAAATGACTACTAACTTCACAGCAAGCCTAAAGGATTTCATGAATGAAAATTGAACGTGTGTGCAATGTTAACACACAATGACCGAAATTTAAATGGGAACTCTTTTCTTCTGCGCAAGTTTTTAACACCGCGACAACCTGCGCAGAAGTACAAAGTTCTTATTTAAATTTCGGTCATTGCAATTTATCAAGAAAAAACTAAGATGAAAGAAATCCATTTATCTAAATATTTGACGTTTAAAAAAACGACATTTTGACATTTCGAATCGCGCGACTTTCGATCCCAAAAGACTCATTTCAAAGAAGCCTAACTCACTGTCAGTTCACTTACAAATGCCACCCACGTGCAAATTGCACATATGCGTAAAATGTAACTTTATTTAATAAAATTATCACTAAGAAGGATTATTTCCTAACCACAACTTTATAACGTAAGAGCGACAGACTAATGGGAATCTCTCCATAAAATTATTGAATTGCTCTTTTACTATCTCGATACACTGCGCACGGAAAATAAAAAAGCAATAAAATTCCCGCTATAAGTTTTTAATCCATCTCCTTTACGTAAAATAAATTCATTAAACAATTTCAAATAAGTTATTCAAATCATATTCAAATTTAAAATACAGAAAAATGTAAATGGCTTTAGAGTAATAACAACGCATCGATGTAACAAAAAGCTGCTATTTTTATTCATCCAACGTCAATTCCAACAAAATCGTACAAAATATAAAGCCTAGAGTTCAAACGCGACAATGTAAGAAAAATGTTATTCTCCGGTTTCAGTGAACTATATCATTACAAAACAGATCATGTTTGTGTGATATGAACTTAAATTTAACATGAAAAAAGCTTTCTCCATGGAAAGACATTTGTACGAAGAAGTAGAAAAAAAATCATATTTTCATGCCGAAGATAATAAAGTTTCGGACGTGTGAATAATATCAAAGATTTTGCGGCCATATGTTTTCTACACTCAATTTTCGTTCTATTCGCTTTTATTATGTTATCTCGTCAGGCATTTTATCAACGTTATATAGACACAGCGATAGAAAGCTCTTAATCCGATTTTAGATTGATGTATTGAAGAAAAATAATTCAGTTACACGGACACAAAACGAACCATTTGCTTTACGTAAAGTTACTTGCAATTATTATAACTTCCAATGAACATCGTCTAAACCACGTTTCACTCACTTAATCCCTTCTTTTATACAGAATTCAATTAAAAACTTGTGTGCGATATAAATTCTGTCTTTTTTTATTCGCAATCGCAAGAAATATTTGCTATTCGGATTACTTTAATCTTTGCTCGGGAAAAATGTTTACTTTTTAAAGGGTTTTACAACAAACGGTAAATTGTTTTTTAAGTTACACCGATATTGTATGCAACCATTTGCTTGGCTACACTCTGACCCAGTAGTGTCGGAAATATTGAATTAAAAATAGGAAGTTATTACAAAAAAGAAAATTGTATAATTTGAGAGAGGATATAGAAAACATACGTTAAGTTCCACAGGGTGATACCTGCAGCCATACAATTTTCTTTTGGAGTGAAGCAGAAAGTACAGTTTAGTGATAACTTTGTTAATCAAAGAAGAAAAATAAAACAACGAATAGCAACTCGACATGTAAGAATTTGACCCGTATGAAGTTCGAGTCCCATGCGTTTACTATTACGTTTGTAACCAGTCGATTCGAGGGGGAGGTTCGATCATGGTCCTTAGATGCCAAATCAGCAAAACAAATATCCGACCGTCCGTCCGTTAGGTCCGTAAAAACGATAGCTCGAGTAAAATCTAACCAATTTTCAAAATCTCTTTCCTCTGAAAGGTAGTACCAAAAATGGGTTTGGTATTGCATATGGGCATTTTTGGACGAAGAGCCGTTAAGCTAGGGCCGCCTAAGTGATTTTCGGTTTTTTGTACATAAATCTTTTCCGATTTTCATAACTTTTTTTTTTTTGTTTAAAAGGTCTAGGCGTGCTCTAAAACTAAGTATCTACTATGCCCAAACGTTGTTTTCTACATAAATCCGGTTGCACTTATACGATTTTCAAAACGTGGGTTTTTGAAGGTCGGCGAAAGTTTTCGACTAATACCTCTGCGAAATTACAACGGAAATCGCTCTTGAAGGTTTTAAATAAATTATATGGACATCAGAAAATCACGTAAATTAAATTAGTGAAAATCTAAAGTGTGGTTCGAGCTGTAGAGTCCTTAGCAGAGCCTATTTTTTGGAAATTTTCAGGAAATTTCGGGAAATTTCGGGAAATTTCAGGAAATTTCGGGAAATTTTGGGAAATTTCAGGAAATGTCGGGAAAAAAGTTCTGAAAATCGGTAAAAATTTCTGGACATTCGGGAAATTTCATGAACATTTCGGGAATTTCAGGAAATTCGGGAAATTTCAGGAAATTTCGGGAAATTTCAGGAAGTTTCAGGAAATTTAGGGAATTTTTCGGGTATTTTTGGGGAATTTCAAGAAAACACCAGAAAATTTTTGGTTGCTGCAAGAAAATATCATTTAAATAAGCAAGTAAAGCTAATAATATTGATTTGAAGTATTTTTTATGATGAAATAGTTAATTAGTTAATAGTTAATTTCTAAGCAACATATTACAAACTAGACTTCTTCATCGCAGTTATTTTAACGGAACGCAGGTAAAATATATGTTTAAGAATGTTTTAGTAAGTAAATGAGTACTTCGATGGTCTTTTCCGATCGTCATATCAACAAAAATTTTTTTTTATTTTTGGAAATTTCGAGAAATTCGGGAAACTGGTTTTCCAAAAATAGGCTCTGGTCCGTAGTGTGGGTCCTACTCACACAGAAAAAGCTGGACAGCGTACGAAGGAGGAATGCATGTCAGGCATTTCTTCCCCACTCCGAAAAAGAAATGAACTACGAAGCTCCTGACGATGGGCCGGGATCGCCTGAAAAGGGTGGTTGGTGCGATGAAAGGATATTGCGGACTCAACAAGCACCTGAATAAGATGAGAATTTCAGGTGATCCCGATTGTTCCTGAGGCTTGGAAAAGGAAACGGGCTTTCACGTTATATATGAATGCCCTAAATTCCATCAGCTAAGACACAGGACGCTAGGCGGCTATGTCGTGCACCCTTCGAAAACGACCGAACAAGGACCTATCATATTAGACAGGTTCCTTGTCGGAACGCAAAGTTTTTCGTGATTTTTAAATGATGAACGGGAAAAGGACAGGGTCACAATGTCTGTGTTCCAGACCACGAAAGTGATCGTTCCAAACTGATAAAATCTAAAAAAAAAACACTCGCTACGCGACCCTAAACGATATTTGGAGGTTTTTTATGAATATTTCTTTAGTGATGAGGTTTTTTTCAGTGTTGTAGAGAAAAAAGTAGCGAACATTGGAAGTCGATGTACTACTAGATAAAAACGACTCACCTTTTGTGTTGATGTTGAACCGTACGAATGTATGAAAAAAGGTAGATGTCGCTAGAGACGGTCTAGTCTTGAAGATTTTATTTAACGCTTTCGAAAGACTTTTTCCGAATTGCAAAGACCTTCTTTAATTATCATGGATTGACAATTGAAAGGACGTCTTGGCAATTTTGCAGGAATTTATGGATTTTTTCTCGAGGGATTTTCTATGTTTACCTGCCCATCGTGTTCTAAGCGGAATCTTCGTGTGCAATAGAAAAAGAGAATGAACAATTTTTACAATAAAAACAAAATAACATTTTCTTGCAATTCGCCGACAAAAACTCGCTTTTTCGTGCGTCATTTCGGTGTCGCATGAAGTCATTTTGCCGCACTGCGATGACGGTTTTTAACGCACTAGTGCGATGAAGGTTTTTTACGCACTACTACCAGTACGATGACGGTTTTTTACGCACTACTTGAATTGAATTTGTATATCAAAAGAAAATCTCGTTTTTGTGGGCTAATTGCAAAAAACGTTGTTTGATACACGTTACGTATGCTGGTAGTTTAACGCACACGATGTGTTGCCGAACTCGCCTTCGGCTCGTATCGACAATCTCGCATCTAGTGCGTTAAACTACCTTCATACGTAACTTGTATCAAAAATTACTATTTTGGAACTCCACTGCTCAGTAAATAAGATCTATTCGAATAAAACCAAACTAAAAGACAAAACACGTCTTTATCAAAATAAAGAAGAGTTTCGAAGTTTTATGTGCAATAAACTTGTGCAATAGGGAAGAAAAATATCTCCAAAGTATAAATGGCTTTCTGCATGATTACTTTGTTAAAATCAAATTTGACAGGGTACGAGCTCGACGTATTGCACATTTTTGGTGTGAGCATACTCATCTTCCATAAACATAATCTCAACTGAAATCGTCTGGCGTTACACCCTGCTTTTAAGTATTCAATTGGATTTTAAAGATTATCATCGGATAAACTTTTATTGGTTGTCGTAAAACGTATGTTTATTCTTTGGTGAAACATAAACAATGAGGAAACACAACGAAAATATTAAAATATAATGAATGTAAACAAATCTGTATGTTTGTAGTATGTGGAATATATTGAATAAACATGGCACATGTAATGTACAATTTATTCCTACAAAAATACTAATCAATTTCATACAATAGCAAAATTTAATTCTGAAGCTTTCAGAGAATCGGCAGACGTAATTATCTGATCACAATATTAAATGCATACAAATGAAAAAAGCAAGGAATTAATGTAACGATTGGGTTGGGTATACGATTTAATTGATTTTTTAAATCAATTTTTTCAATTTTGCTTTTACTATTTTTCTTATTATGATAGCGTTCACAAGGAGACCACACTTGTACCGTTCACAAATAATTTGAGATGCTAGGTATCAGATGGTCATTTCAGTTTAACTATTGAAATGGCAAAAATAAAATGAAAACATGAGCACAATAAAATTCAATTGATCTTTTCATTTGATTGCTGTGTTGTGTGCAGTGTTGCAATATTTGCAGTCAGCATGCCTCGTATTTTCTGTTTATTAGGTGAACGATAATTTTACAAAAACATTTCTGTAGACCCGCATGAGGTTCTGGGGCAAATAGGTTTGTCTCGACGTCGAATTTTGAGTCGAGGCCTGCTTTTTAGTGTGGTATAGAGCCAGTTACGAGTATTTTACGTCATATAAGTTTCAACCTGTCACCTGGTTGCGTCCTTGAGATCTGGAACTGGAACGAAGGTTGCAGCTGTCAAACATCTGTTTTTTGTCAATGCAGAGACATGGGCGAGTATTTTACGTCACTTGACACTTGGCTGCGTACTTGAGCTATAGCGTTGTGAATCTTAATGCGGAGGCTAGGTGCCTAGTTGAAATTTACTTAGCGTAAAATACTCGTTTCTTCATGTATTTCGACAAAAACAGCTGTTCGGCACTATGCTGTCTTCTTTATTCCCAATTCTGACATCCAAGTACGCAGCCAAGTACGCTAATGGTCTTGCTCCTGCCAACAGTTTGGCACAGTCAGATTTTTTGCACCGGGCTGTGTTTTGTTACCACCTGGCTAACATGCCCTAGCGTCGTTATACCGGACGATTTCAGAAGGTGCCGAAAAAGTTAATATGACAGTGTTGGATGTGTGAATGACTATACTGATATGCACTCGGTTCCATCAGGCTGCCTACATTAGATGTATTAGTAGCCTCATAGGAGGCATCCTGGTGCCGAAAATGTGTTAATATAGCGGCAGTAACGAATGCTATACGCAACTTAAATTTCAACTCGGCGCAAGGCTGCTGCTGCCCTCTATATTAACAATAGAAAATCTCAAGAACGCAGCCTGGTGCCTAGTTGAATTAATATGACGTTGCGATGACATTAACAGATTTTCGGCACCAGGATGTCTTCTAAGGCTACTTATACTTCTCAAGTGGGGAGCCTGGAGTCGGAACAGCGTGCACAGTAATGCACTCGTTTACCACTCCAACATTGCCATAGAAACTTTTTTGGCACAGGCTGCCCACCTTGAAATGCAGACATCTGTTTGTTGCAATTTTTTTGTAAATTGGTGGATCTATGAGTAAAAGTAAAATACGACCGGTTACGTTGAAGAGTGATACAAGAATAGTTCATTTATTGACGGATGTTTTCGTCATTAAAAAGTAGGTTACAAAATGTCTAATCTATGTGACCATACAGCCAGTAAACACGAATTACATTTCCAACACGCCCACTTAATTAGTGAATAATAGCCAAAAACATTTTAACAATAAAAATGCTTTTCAAAATTAACTTAAATTTTAATACTTCGAACACAAAAAGAATTTGCTCAAACTCATACAATTTCTTTCAGTGTATATACCAAAAAAAAAAAAGTTCAGAATTTCAACTCATAATCCGGTTTCGTTCGTCACTAATTCCTTCACATCACTTTCCGTACAATTTTTTGCCATGTGGCCAAGTTCCCCACATTTATGACACCGGTATTTGAACACGCCAGAAGCGTTCACCTTCTTCGATTTTACATAAGCGCACTGGCCGAACTTTTCTTTTCAGCAAGTTTTGGATCCTGTAGAAATAGCGTTTTGACCGAATCCGGGGTTAACTGAGCCGTGGAATTCTCTATAGCCATTACTAAAGATTTGTACTCAGTTGGTAGACCCGCTAACATAAGGGATGCTATAAGCTCGTCATCCAAATTCAATCCGGTTTTCTTTACTTTCGCTGATGTCATGGTCAATCTGTTGATATAATCCTCTACCGTTTCACATTCTTCCAGCGTCAGTTGAACTAATTGCTTGAGCAATTCAACCTTCCGACACAATCCACTGTCCTCAAATGCTCTTTGTAGACTATTCCATGGTTCAAAAGCGATTGATGTTACAAGAATGTAAGATAAACACTTTCGTGGACAAGCAAATTGATTTCTGACCAAGCTTTCAAGTCAGTCTCTTTGTCCTTTTTGGATGCATCGTCAGCTAATTTAATCTGTGTACAGCTCCATAGTCCCTTTATAACTAGATAAGACTTCGCGTAGGTTTTCCAAGTATCGTAGTTTAACTTCTTGACAAACCTGTTCAATGAATCATCAGTTGCCATATTTTCAGAAATTTACCGAGCAATCCGACTGAACCGCGTTTTCGTATACCAATTCCAGCTGTTTTAACGTCCAAAAAACCAGCCAAACGATTCAATCTTTCAAGTTGTATTTCAGCTACTTGTTGTCTGTCCAATTCTTCGACGTTGCACAAACAAATTCTATTCCAATGAACTGATCCGATGGTTTACCACGTTGTGCTATTTTTTTTTACTTCTCGTTTTGCTTCTATTCACGCAAAAGACTTTATCCGAAAAAATTTGCACAAAAATTCGCCAAGAAATAGCGCACTCACTCTCATGCCTCCATCTATATCTGACATCAACTTATCTAACATCTCGTAAATTGCAGTATGTGTCCCGGACCCTTTCCGGAACCCATATTGCTTTTTGTACAGAAAATCAATGTTTTCCAGAAATGCTAATAATCTATCCCTAATAACATCGGTAGAACAGATATGGGCCTGTAGTTAGACGGATCAGATCTACTTCCCGCTTTGTATATTGGAGTGACGCACGCTACTTTGAGGTAGTCAGGGTAAACTCCAGTACTGAACGAAAGGTTTATCGCACGAGACAATACTGGTGAGATTAGATCGGCACACCGCTTCAGGTACACTGCCGAAATTTCGTCTACTCCTGCACTCTTTGTCAAATCAAGATTTTCTAAAATGTTTGTAACTTCAAACTCGTCCGTTTGTCGCAGGAGGATACTGTTCACATTCTCCTTCAAAGTGTTATACTTATTAAGGTCTCCCGAGTTCGAAATCCCACCAGCGATCTCATGGCCGATCTCCACAAAAAACTCATTCAGAGCTTCTGTCTTGTCTTTATTTTCAAGGTACTCAGTTCGCTTAAAACTTATTTTCTCTATCTTCTCTGACCGTTTTCTCTCCCTTCCCAAAATTTTATTAATTTCTTTCCATACCTTCTTTGGGTCGTCAGCATATTTTTTGAAGATTCGGTCGTAGTAGCGCGATTTATAATACCATTGCCACTTGGAAACTTCTGAGTTCAAAAATTTTACCTCACTAATCATGTTTGGGTCATTCCTATTGTTCCTCTGCTTTAGTCTTCGATACCCCCGCTGGCTTTCCCTTATTACTGAAAGGAGGTGTTCATTCATCCACGGGCAAAGTTCATATTTTGGTTTCGAGACTTTCCTCATCTCATATGTTGATCTTTCGTGTACACTCTTCAACACCCTACCCAAGTCTTCAATCATTTCGTTAGGGCTTTCGTTAGATTGTAGCATTAAAGCTTCTAACTAACAGTCAGTTCCTTTCTACCGAGGTCGTAGTCAGTGACCATCCGTACTGAAACTTCTCTATGTCTTTTAGTTTGAACTGGTACATGAGTAAATATTGCTGAGTGGTCACTAAAGCTAATATCGACCGTATTGTTATGTGTGGAAATGTCGTCCGCGAAGTTACTAATGACATGATCCAGTAAGGTCTTACTTTTTGGACTTGTTACTTTGTCATTTAATACTGAGAAGTCAAAAGATTCAAGGAGGTTAGCATACCTTATTAGATGAGAATTTGAATAAACAACTTGGGCATTGTTCAGAACATTTATATTCATATCATATATGAATATGTTCTAGACGACGATAAGGAAAGGAGCTCAGGCACTAGACAAAGGATTAGTCTAGTGCCTGAATTCTTTATTTCATCGTCGCTCGAACATTTTTATGGAGAAAGATTGTTACAAACAGAGACTTCGTTGAGACAACACCACGTTAAGTCAAATGTTTACACGATTGAGTTGTAAAAATTCACATTATCTCCCGAAATGGAATCTTTGTTTGTTTGTAAAAGTATCCATTTTTAAATAAGTCCGAGTTATTTCGTATAATTGTGGGACAACTTCACAAGCGAGCACTATTGTAATCAATTTCCTAGGGACCGAATATAAAGAATTTATGACACTATAGTCTTGTTACCGTTAATTTTACGGGTCTCATGTAATATTTATTTTCGTTAACGTGCAAACACCAGAGTTATAAGGTCGTAACTGGATTAAATACCCCATTCGTATTTTCTTTTTATTAGGTGAACGATAATTTCAAAGAAAAATAATTTTATTTTCGTGAACATGCAAACGCCATAGAGTGTAAGTGTACGAGATTTCATTTTATTTATGGTTCATCTTTTAATATTTGATGGCTATTTCAACGATATAAATAATGGTTATGTTCTATATTTTATTGGTTTGTATTATTTTCGAATCGTTTAACACCGTTGTTTCACAGAGAACTATGAAACATTTAACTTTTTTATGATCGATGATGTATTTAACCCATAACTCTTTTCTCTTTCCTTTTTGATTAATACGGAATCATCTATCTTGAGTTATGGGACTAAATTTGTGATTTATAAAAAGTTCAAAAGAATAGTTTCGAAATCGTTTCAATTGCATCTTACGCTGGTATGACTACAGTTGCCTTATGATTGATTAAAAATTGATTTCCATTTTTGTAATATTTGTCGAACATTTGATCTCCGTCGGATCATTACAATAAGCACCTTAATTTACTTCTAGTTTGGCTTTTTCGTTTCCAGCCATTTGAGTTTATTTCAATAGATACAAATATTTATCTCAGTCCCATTGTTCAATGTTCATGTTAACTTCACATCATAAAATGTTTGAATACAAATTGGTATTGGAATTACAGAGTTCTCCAACATCGTAACGAATTTATCCTTTGTTAAAAGGTAGGTGCTGTTCACCCCCGGTTGTGGTATATCGTTGAAATACTTTTGTTCTGAAACAAAGAAATTGCTTTGTTATGGAAAAGTCCATGGTATTGAACACCTTTGTTGTAAGGGAAGATTTCGTTACATTAGAGACAATCCGACGCGGGTATAGCGCTGAACCCGACCTTCTAGTCCAACCCGAAATCGAACAAGACCCCGACCCAGACTCCGAGCTTTCAGCATACAGCTTTTTTGCGAAAATTCGTCAATTTTGCTCATGCAGTTCCTAAGTTTTCTCAAATTTTTGATCAATCGCTATGAATATTTGATGGTATCTAGTAATTTGGACGACAAATTCTTAGGTCCGCAATCCAAGACGGGAACTGGATTTCATTGATAGTAATTTTGTCAACAGCATTTTTTCCGTAAAAGGCAAATGGGAAAAGGATGGTAACAACCTTCATCAATGTTTGAGAATTATTCGCTTCGATTTAAAGGATTCCGCCCGAAACTCGAAAAAAGCCCGACCCGAACCCGAAACAATTTGATGGATCGGGTTTTTTAATTTTTTTTGTTGGGTTGGGTCGGGTCGGGTCGGGTTTGATGACTTCAACTAACACAACCCGACCCGACCCAAAAAATTTAGTTCAGATTCTGCTTTCTAACAAATAACTCTTACTCACTGGTAATTTTTTTAAAATATGAAGCAAATTACATTCGTTTCTTATCGTCTATGAGGTATGTTTTTTTAGAAGGAAACATAATTTTTGGACTCGTACGTACTAACGAGACGGAGCGGGTTAGCTCAGTGGTAACACCAAGAATATCCGGGTTCAATCCCGGCGGGGACAAATTCTGTATAGGATTTGAATGTTTTTTGATTGATTTTTTCAATGTTTAGCATGAAAGTAACGTTCCTAGGCACACCCAGGCTTCATAATTTGGGTAGTCGTCGATTTGGTGCCGCAACGAATCGTACACAGAAGAATGACAAATATGACGTCACCCATGGGCGATGAATTCTGTGTACAAATATCTGAGTCTGATTTTGGACGGAGATATAATTAGCACCAGAAGAAATCCTAATGGTAAAATGCTAGCTACCGTTAGGCGTGGTTCGGAGTTTACGTTAAGCATGTCAAAGAATGCCTGCCGGTAAAATACATTGAAGGGGCGAGCCTGTATTCTAAGCCCTACTAGTTTCCGCACCTAGTACATCGTAGATGGCACTAGGTTTGTGTGCAATTTACCACTGACACACAGTAAAAAACTCCGGTAACGAAAGGATCTCTAAGAAGAAGCCATGTGAGCAAAAGCACACTAGTAAATGAAAATGATCTAGCCTCTACGATGACGTTTTTAACCAGTCGAATGTCCTCTCAATTTTCAACTTTGTTACACAGCAAGATAATCAAAAAAGGAAATTTAAGATTGAAAGTGGGCAAAATCAGTCAACGATAGCGTGCGTACTTTATGAATGGCCCCTTACAATTGTCGATGCCCCTGACGTGATTGATTTTCTCTAAAATTCAATGTAAACATAGACGGAAAATACGCAGTTGAATGAGGTATTTATTTTGAGTTCTGTGGGAGGGGTTATCCACTGGTCAAAAATTTGTACCAAAAACTCCAATTTCATAAAAAAATTCCAAGAAATTCTAAAAATTCCATCGAAATTCCAAAAATTCCATCGAAGTTCCAAAAATTCCACGTAATTTGCGTAATTCCGAAGTTTCGAAATTAGACAGAAATTCCATAAATTTCGCAGAAATTCCAAAAATTCCATCGAAGTTCCAAAAATTCCACAAAATTTCCGAAATTCAGAAGTTTCGAAAATTACAGAAATTCCAAAAATTCAACAAATTCCAAAAATTTTATCGAAATTCCGGAGTTCAGAAATTCCAAAAACTCCAAAAATTCTTTCGAAATTCCAAAAATTCGATCGAAGTTCCAAAAATTCCACGAAATTTGCGTAATTCCGAAGTTCCGAAATCCGACAGAAATTCCATAAATTTCGCAGAAATTTCAAAAATTCCATCGAAATTCCAAAAATTCCATCGAAATTCCAACAATTCCATCGAAATTCCAAAAATTCCATCGAAGTTCCAAAAATTCCACAAAATTTCCTAAATTCAGAAGTTCGGAAAGTTACAGAAATTCCAAAAATTCAAGGAATTCCACAGAAATTCCAAAAATTTCACCAAAATTCCGGAGATCAGAAATTCCAAAAACTCCAAAAATTCCATGGAAATTCCAAAAATTCCATCGAAGTTCTAAAAATTCCACGTAATTTGCGTAATTCCGAAGTTCCGAAATTCGACAGAAATTCCATAAATTTCGCAGAAATTCCATCGAAATTCCAAAAATTCCATCGAAGTTCCAAAAATCCCACAAAATTTCCGAAATTCAGAAGTTCCGAAAATTACAGAAATTCCAAAAACTCAAGAAATTCCACAGAAATTCTATCGAAATTCCAAAAATTTCATCGAAATTCCGGAGTTCAGAAATTCCGGAAATTCCAAAAACTCCAAAAGATCCATCGAAATTCCAAAAATTCCATCAGTCTGTACCAAAAAATTGAAGTGGATAACCTCTCGGTTCTGTGTTGAATTTTTATAGTAGGTCGGGTTTGACTTTTTATTTTTGAACGGGTTTGGTTCGGGTCGTTTTTGAACTTCTATTTTGGTTCATTGTTCGGTTTGGGTCGGATTTGGAAAAAAGGTCAACCCGCACACCTCTACCGCAGGTGAAGTCGTCGTAAATAATGTTCGAGTAGTACTGATTCAGCCTTTGCTACTGAGGTGAATAGTCTCTTTACAATTTGTTTCTATTGTCAATGAGCTTTACCTTTCCCTACCAGCATCTCTAATTTGATAAACTTTCCACTTCAGAGAGCAGTTACAGATAGAAAAACTGATATATAATTTTATTCGAGGTTGGCTATATACCAGTTAATAAAGACAGGCATTCCATTCGAATGTTAATGAAATTTTCATTAGCAACTTAAAGTCCATAAAGTTCATAAAATCAATATACTCTGTCATACATGAACATTCGCCTCACAGCTATAAGATAATAATTGGTTGGCTTGGGCTTCAGTTACAACAATTTCGACTAATCATTTTGAAATAACTCTTTTACTCCACCATAACCAATCATCACGTGTATCTTCAGTAAATAATGATTAAGATAATCGTAGGATGGATGTTTGTCTTGGATAAAAAATTGAAGAAGTGAGATAATGACAAAAACACATAAAATGTCTTTATAATTTCTCTAAAATAATAAAACAAATAAAAACCAAACGAACCAAACACTGACATTCATTTTCTAACACTCAGACATTAATAAAAAAATTTACCATAATTATGGGTTCAGTTTCAAGTTTAGTCATCAAACCTAATTTCCTCTATTACACACTCTTTACACAAGAAAGTATTTATGCCTCTACTATGAAACGACTATAAAATATTATTTAATTTTAGTAAAATAAAATTAATTTAGTTAATTAAATACGACGCCGCTACAGAGTTGAGTGTGTTTTATTAGAAAATGACCGACAATTAAAACGAAAATATTTGAAAGCGTGGAGTTTATAGACAAAAATAGATCAGAATGAAAAAAAGAATTCTCAATAATTAAATAAAGACGGATGCCATTGGCAGGCGCCGGGAAATTGCAAAAATATGTGAAGGGGTGTCCATTTTCATTAATGATGTCTAATCGACGGAAGCGGGAGATTCGTTGAAATCAAACGGGATGGGGAGGGAGGCGTCAAGAAGAAATCTTTAAGTAAAGTTTGAAGATGGTGCACTTCTCATCTGTAAGACGAATTTTGCGTGTTGCAGAGAGGATAAAGTCGAACTCTACGTTTCTACAGTCGTAGAAAATCCTAGGGCGATTTCTACGTGTCCAGTTTGAGTGAGTTTTCAATTATGGATATTTGGAAGAGTAGGGAACATAAAAGAGTAGTTTTTGATACAAGTTACGTATGAAGGTAGTTTATCACACTAGATGTGAGATTGCCGACACGAGCCGAAGGCGAGTTCGGCAACACATCGTGTGCGTTAAACTACCAGCATACGTAACGTGTATAAAACAACAAATTTTTTTTTCTTTTATTTTGGAAATTCGCGAAACCGGTTTCCCCAAAATAGGCTCTGATGCTATGGGAATAGTTCATTTTGGAAAGTGTCACAAAACAAGGAACAAAGATAAACTTCTAACTATAGCTCTCTCCTTTTTTTTCTTATTCTTTTTCGAATGGTTAATTACACGATCTCAGGCATATCCAATAACACACCAAGTTCTTCAAACTTATCGTAAAAAAACCCTAATTTTCCTCTGACATTTAGTTCAAGTTTATAAGTTTCGTTTCCGATCTAGACTTTGTGACATTTCAGCCCACTCTCTAGCTTCCCCTGACAAAATGTGTGTGCGAATAGTCCATCCTCTTTCATTTACGCACACAATTACGAATGGTCCATTTCTTTTATATTCAATTCGTTAAAAAAATTAACCAGCTCAATGTTATACATTTTGAATATTCACCGGCGCCGTCAAATAGCCACTTTTTAAAACAAATGTAGGTGATCGGCTTTTTATTAGGTTGCATTTAGTAAAACTTATGTAGAGATCGAGCGAAGAATTATGATTGACATCATTCAGTCAGAAGAGTAATTTCAAATGTTCCCATTTTTTGCTCTGAAGAAATAACTACCATCACACAAAGAGCCTGGATACAAAGCCTCGGCGAAAAAAAAAATTCATCAAAATCAACCAACCAGCATAAAATGAACTCATCGTTCGTAACATGATCATATTTTATGTAATTTTTTTTTGCTGTTATCTGCTTTCGGTGCTCTATCTTTCATTTAAATTGTAATAAATACATTTTGTTTTTGACTTGCTGTATAGAGTGACTACATCATTACACACATCATGGAATCATCATATCGTCAGATATATAATTCTGTGAGATAAATTATATAAAAATTTCTTCTGAAGCAGCAAAAAACGTAAATGTTCGTAAGGCAAGTTTTTCGTTGTGTCCTGGTTTATCATACCACAATTTTTCATTGTGTGTTACGTATGTTCTTTTCATACTCTAACTCTTGTTAATAATTTGTTAACGTTAATAATATCGTTGTAGTCATTCGCCGCTTTTGAATTTTAACTGAGGAGTTTTTTTACTTTTCGAGAAAAAATGGAGCAAATTAGAATTATGTGGAGCTTTTTCCTTCTGAAAAGTGACCGGAAGACTGTTGGCGCAACTGTTCTGATATGTAGCGTTTATGAAGTCTTGACCTAACGCATCTATTTTCTAGTTTTCGGGTCAGATACACATATTAGCTAGAAACAGGCTTTAGGCAAATTCAATCAATCAATCTTTAACAAAAAAGAAATAAATCCTTGTGTAAATGCTCATTAGACAGACAATGAACGACACTACGCCAGAAAACTTACAGACTAAAACTAAAACTAAACTAAGCTATACTTAATGCTAACACTAAAATTAATTCGGAAAAATTCCTATCACAATATCCGAAAAAAATTGTCTTCGAAAAAAAAATTGTCTCCGAAAAAAAGTTTCTCCAAAATAAAAATTTCTCCAAAAAAACTTTTTTTCAACAAAAAGTTTTTTCTCAGAAAAAATTTTTCTCCAACAAAATTTTTCTCCAAAAAAGTTTTCCCCGAAAAAAAGTTTTTTCCACAAAAATTTTTCTCCAAAAAACCGGTTTTTCGCCAAAAATTTTTCTACAAAAAAATTTTTCATAAAAAAAAGATTTCTCTCCACAAAAAGTTTTTGTTTCCAAAAAAATTTTTTTTCGAAAAAAAGTGCCTAAAAAAAAATTTCTCCAAAAAATTTTCGCTCCGAAAAAATTTCTTCAAAAAATTTCTCTGAAAAAAATTTCTCCAAAAAAATTTTCTCCGAAAAAAAATTTCTCCAAAAAAAAGTCTTTTTCTCTCCAACAACCAAAAAAAAGTCTTTCTTCAAAAAAAATTTCTCAGAAAAAAAATTTTTCTTCAAAGAAATTTTTCTTTTGAGGAGAAAAAACTCAAAAGTTCGCGTATATATGGCTCCTTATCCCAAAGGTTTTTGGATGGAGTTTTTTGGGTTTGTGGACGTTTTTTTTGTGGTGTCGGGCATGATTTTGTTCCCCATACTTTATGTTTTGTGGCAATTGAAACTCAGTTCCCACGTCATGATAATGTTCGAGCGACAACATTGTTAGTCTAAGGAGATTGTAGCAGGAAAATAAATTTCCGGGAAATTTGGTCTGTGTTTTCCAGTCAAGCTGATGAAAGAGTGCAAAAGGTGACAGGTTTGGAAAGGGGAAACGAAAGAGCTGATGAAACTGGCTACGAAAAGCGTCACTGTGTGGTTTTGAGTCTCAAAATCTAACAATCTATTTGAGGCATTGAATGTACGCTCATAAATGAGATTATGCTTCGACGTTGCGAATTACCCAGAGAGCTTGAAAATGTTTGCTGTTTTATGAAAAAATAAAAAAGAATCTTATAACGTTTTCTTCACATTTTGTTTTTAATTTTCATGTCTGTGCCACCACCCTATGCAAATATTTCGTTGACAAAATAAAATTGAAATTAAATTTTTCGTCAGACAAAAATATCTTGACAATAAAATACAACATAAATTTCTAAAGTATCAATGTAATGCCATCGATTACCATTTATTATTGTTATCTAAGAAAAAGATCGCATTTCACTGAAATTCCAGAATTTAAATTTAATATCGGTTTGCAGTTGGCAACCAATTTCGGTTTTGTGGAAATGAATTATTTATAGGTAATTTCATAACGTTGAGGGAAAGGAATAATAATGAGCATAAAATTCTATTTAATTGTCTTACTGGGGATGGAAGAATTTCTGAAATGGGGGCCAGGGTCCCTATTTTCAATTAGCAAGAAGGCGCATCTCACTTTTCCTTCTCTCGTGAGAATTTATTTCGCAAGATTTTAGAGCAGCGGAGTGAAAACATCACTCAACTTCTCGCTTGTTGTACGGGCCCAGGGGGATTTTAGTATATTATTAACCAAGGGATGCAATGGCGCGATTATAGTCGAGGTGAAGTTAGCTATTTATCCCTTGGTTAATACGATAGTTTATATCGTTTGGGCATATAATTCGCCATTTGACTCTTGACTTTTTTTTATTTCTTTTGAGATTTGACGTCATGATATTATAGTCCAACTATAATGAAAATTATAGTCGAATCGAAAATTATAGTCGGATTATAATGAAAATTATAGTCGAGTCGAACATAATATGCCTATTATATACCTCCCAGTTTGTTGAAATTCGACTATAATATGATAATTATACCACTACTTTCAGGAATATAAATGGCTAATATATGCCCGAATGATATAAAGTAATTTACTATATGACAACTGCTCCCAGGGCAATATAAACTATTTGTACTGATTGATAAGCACATTTTATAAAAAGAAAAATTATGTTGATCTGCCAGTTTCTGTAAAATGGTAAATTCCTTGTGAGAGGAAGAAGATAGTTATAGTTCAAAGGATTTTTCGATATCGAAGATTATCATGCCAGTAGATTGTTTTTACTCTGAAATCTGCAGTCATAGTCACTCTTTTTCCATGTCATCTACAAAATAGTAGGCAATAAAATTACTATCAAACAATCAAGTGATTTTTTTAATGAGGTTGCAGACTAATTAGCCTGTAGTCACTTACTAAGCTATAGTCCTTACCAGGCTTCGAGATTGGAAGGAGGAAGGATTAAGAGGAAGAATTCAGTTAATTTGTAAAAAGAAAATTTAAAGTTAATCTGCCGCCGGTAAGAGTAGTAATTTTTTGTTATTATGGCCGTGGGTTTTATGTTCGCCCTGGTTGCTATAAACGCCCAGGACGATATTACCACCCAGGATATCATAAACGTCCTATGTGTCATTCTCGGTTATAATATTGCTCTGGTCGTAAAATAACACACAGGGTGGTAATAGTACCTCAAGTTCAAATCTTTTTTTTTGTTTCTGTGACCGAAATTCAACGAACTCCTTAATAAAGATATGCAAGGGACCCGCACGTATCAGAAAAGATGTGGTAAACAGAATAGATGTTACAAAAAGGCTCGAATGTATCTAAGTAAATATTGCCTTAACTCTTAAGTATGCGCAATTTTCTGATGTCCATATCTTTCATTCAAAACCTCGAAGAGCGACTTCCCTTCTAATTTCGCAGTGATATAAGTAAAAAAGTTCTACCAACCTTCAAAAAACCACGTTTTTCACCACTTTTTCGACCGTAACTTCGAAAGTTTTTGACCGATTTTGCCCAAATTCAATACCGTAACAAATTTGTTGATTATCTTTGAGGAAAAAAAAAGATTTTGAAAATCGGATAAGATTTACCCGATTTATGTAGAAAAAACCCGTTGGGCCCTAGTAGAGATTCAGTTTTGCATCAACTCAGAGTTGTAATAATATCTCCTGTTATTAGCGCTCCCTGGTTGGTATTAATTCCCTTGGGATTTATTAACACACTGTGTGTTTTATTAACGCCCCCTGGATGTTATTAACGTCCCCTGGGTGCTATTAATGTCCCCTGGATGTTATTAACGTCCCCTGGATGTTATTAACGTCCCATGAGTGTTATTAACGCCCACTGAGTGTTATTAACACCACTTGAGTTTTATTAACGCCCCCTGAGTGTTATTAACGCGCCCTGAGTGGTATATATAGAAACGTAGAAGAACCATCACGCCATCCGATCTTTTCTCGCTAATGAACAACTTTTATTAGTAAACTTGATTCACCAACGGTTCGCCTACGAATGATTGTAACAGTCGATTCTCTCTCAACATCGTTCGATGTATATTCGTCACTCTGCCTATTACACCAATCCTACACGGCCGTCCTGCAACATTGTTTGACTTCACACAATACATCCGATGGAAAATATTTTGAATCGTGCCACATTCCATTGTTCGTTCCGTGCCTAACCAAATCCACTCGGCCATTCGATCATTAAACCAAAAAATACCAACGATTGAATTACACCAATCGATTTTTGTTCTTCACCAAATGTTCTGCTTATTGTTTACGTATCGTATGTGACGAACGTGTAACGTACCAATTCTCGAATGATTTGCGTATGTTTCGCTGTGTGTTCTGCTTCTATTGTTATCTGCTTTACATGCAACCGTGTGCTCCTCAAATACAAATTCTTCTCGAACGTTTTATTTTTCAGTTATTTTATTGTCCCAAATTGAATTCTTATTTTTAGTTCACTTTTCGTCTTGTTTTATTGTCTTTCCATTTGTTGACTTGACCTTTACGCTTTTGGTTCACTTATGAATTTAGCTTTGCAATCTTTCCGCTTCTCAATCTTAACGCTTTTCAAACTTTACACTTTGCTTTTAAATCTCTTCGCTTAACACTTTTCTATTCAGCGTGAAGCCAACACCTGAACACTTTTCGTATTTCATTTTTCCCTTCGTCATGATCCAAACTTTTATTTTGTCCTTTTTTTCACTTCTTTACAACCGCACTTCTCGAACAAATTGTCTCATCAATAGTCTTCTATAACTGATTCTTCTTTCGCTTATTTCTTATTATCACTTTAATTCACTCCCTTAAAGGTCCAAAAACTGTTGGGCCCCCATATAGGAACGTAGAAAAGCCGTCACGCCTTCAAAAGAATAAAACATCCGATCTTTTCTCGCAAATGAACAACTTTTATTGGTAAACTTGATTCACCAACGGTTCGCCTACGAATAATTGTAACAACCAAATCGATTCTCTCTCCCTGGGTGCTATTAACGCCCCCTGGGTGTTTTTAACGCCCCCTGGGTGTTATTAATGCCCCCTGTGTGTTATTAACATCCCCTGGGTATTATTAACGCCCCCGGGATGCTTTTAACGCACCTGGGTGTTATTAATGCCCTCTGGGTGTTATTAACGCCCCCCGGGATGTTTTTAACGCACCTGGGTGTTATTAACGGCCCCTGGATGTTATTAACGGCCCCTGGATGTTATTAACGGCCCCTGGATGTTAGTAATGCCCCCTGGGTGTTATTAACGCTCTCTGAGTGTTATTAATGCCCCCTGAGTGTTATTAACGTCCAACTAGATTTCTTACTTTCTACCTGAGAGTTAATGACACCCAATGGGCGATGTTTAACGTGGGGGCGATGTTATCCTGGACGCCATATCCTCTCAATGAATCGTATGGTCTTATTTTTCGCCTTCGACTCAAGAAACAAGCTTCGAACTCTTTTTTCATCAAGTTTTCCCACAGATGTATTACGACCGCTTCTGCGACTTTCGCTTTTTATTGCACCTTTACTCTTAGCCACAATCACATTATTACTCGATTTCAAATTAATTTCATAAATCGCTTCGTTCTACGATATAGAAAAACACTTCCAGCTGTGATGTAAATAAATATGATATTAGTTTCAACATAAAAAATAACAACTTACAACTGTCGATTGACAATGTATCAGCAGTCTTGGCGTAAATAATATTCATTCGAAAAACAATTATTTAAACTGAAAATTAATGCGATGTGAAATTAAAGAAGTTTCCGTACTTTTACCCGTAGACCAACTATTATAAAATTAATAAATCAACATAATTTGTGGTAATTACGCATACGATTTTTTTGAAATTGACTCACAGTCGCATCGAAGAAGCACAATTTTAATAAATTCTAATATTGAAAATATCTATTTCCAGGTGATGTTACATAACAGCGGGACATCTAGCATCAGAATAATGTCTTAGTAACACCAAACGGAGTTGCATTTCCATAACTGTTTCAAAGATAACAGAGAACCTCATCTAAATATTTTTATTCAAGTGGCATAATTCAGACAACTTGTTATAGGATTTTGTTTGAAAAAAAAAAAACGGGAAAAATCGTTCTGTGTTGTGAGAGTGTGTGTGAAACGAAAATGTTAAACTCCGGTGCCGCAATAAAAATGCGGCAGTCGGGTGTTTCATATTATCGAGCCGGCATTGGAATGTTTTATGTATTTGTAATTGTGTTGTCAATAATTGATGTTGCTTACGGTACAAATAATCGCTACGAAGATTTAGTATTTGATCCAACGAAAACCACCTTGTCACTAGTCCTGCCACATGACACATATCCAGGTTATAGCATTAAGCGCATTTCATCAACGAATTCATCAACAACACCCGGCTACACTTCATTGTTCACATTGAACCGAGAATATTCCAAATATTTTACTGTACTCGACAATGGAATGCTCATGACAACGGCAGATCTGACACCGCTGGTGAATAAGCCAGTGAATCTGGTGGTAGTTGAGGAAACGCCCAATTTGACGTCAACTCACCAACTTCAACTACTTGTCATGGACAGAAAAGATATGCTACGATTTCCAGGAGCTAGTCTTGAAGTTTCCGGTGAAGTGAAAGAGAACCAAAAATCGGGAACTAAGGTTCAGGGAATACCATTATTGCAAGCGAATTCCATCAGCGGGAACAAAGCGATCACATATTCGATTATAGAAGGAAATGAGGAAAATGCATTTACTTTACAAAATAGCGTCACCAAAGAAACGAAAACTCAACTCACCATCAAACATGCTGAAAAGTCGGGTATTTGGTTGGTCACTGCCAAGCCACTAGATCGAGAAACACGAAATAATTACACGATTTTCATTCAAGCCACCGATGATGAAGGGCTCGATAAAGCAATTTCTAAGATCTTGGTTACAATTTTGGATGAGAATGATAATCGTCCAATCTTTTTACAGCCCGACTACAAATTTTCCGTAGCTGGTACTAAAGGCACCAACTTGGAAGGAAATGCGTCAGTTACTTGGCAGCGATTTACAAGTGTCGGCCGTGTTGAGGCAAAAGATCTTGACGGAGACAAAGTGACATACAAATTGTTAACTCCAAATAACATTGTTATCATCGTACCACAAACCGGCGAATTGCTGCTAGCAGGTGAACCGGACAAATTTGAAATAATGTTAAAAGTTGAAGCACATGATTTACGGTCGCCTAGCTTGAAATCGGAGAAACCAGTTGATGTGTTGGTTGAATTTGTAGCTCCCGATCCAACGTCGGTAATTGTGCAACAATTAGAACATGACGAAAATTATAATCAACATTCGCATCGACGTGATAAGAGACGAGTAACGCGCGCGGTTCGTCCTACCAAGCGAATGGAATTCACCGAAGCGGACGGTGATACTGAAGGAAAAAGTGTGTTTCAGTTAGAAAAGGAAACCGATCGGGAAACATTTAAAATACGCGATGAAAATCCATGGGTTACGGTTGAACCAAATGGAGCGGTTCGTGTGAAAAAGAAGTGGGACTATGAAGAATTAGGACCGGAAAAGACCATCGACTTTTGGGTGATTATTACGAACTCCGGACAAAATGGTGAGTTGCAGTTAATATTTTTTTGTTAAAGACAGATTCGGGTAAATTCTGCAAGTGCCATACTCTTTTCTAAAAACCATAGATCCGATCAAATCACCCTACCGAATTCGATCTAACTGAACCTGTGTGACATCTGTCGATATTTTCTGACCTTAAGCTCCTGATTTGTTTTAATTTTCTGCACAAATGATTTCCAAATGCTCGCTGGTGTTTCACAAATTGATGGCGTACTTTGTTACAATTTTTCTGAAAATCTCCTAAACAAAGAGCCGAGGGGTAAACGACTCCGGGAAATCGTGGCATAGTCTCCCAAAATATCCCAAATTGCTCCGGAAAATCTTCAAAAATCTTTTAAATCTTAACAAATCAGCTTATAAAATCTTTCAGTGAATTACAAAAAATCTTTATAATCTTGGGAAAATCTTTCACATCTTTTGAGAGTAAGAAAATCCCGGATGTTTCGGAAAATCTTTAAAAATCATAAAAAACTTTCCACAAAAAAAAAGTCGTGGCACACGATTTTGGGAGTCGTTTGCTCCTCGCATATAGTAGTAATCTTTCCTCTAGTGCGTGAAACTACCGGATCTTGAATCTGAAGTACGCAGCCTTCAAGATGTAGCAATAAGTCGGGGGTGACAGTTCTTTGTTCTGAACCGTGCAAATGCTATTCAGAGTGAATTTAGCTGCAGTTGGGATCGTAGTCGTAGCTAACTTCATTACAAAAAAATCTGCTGATCTCATTCACAAATTTACCAAAATCAGCTGACTTCATTGATAAATTCAAAAAATCATCTGATTTGTTTGTAATGAAGTTAGCTACGATCGCAACTGCAGCTAACTTTACTCTGAATAGCATTTGCACGTTTCAGAACAAAGGACTGTCACCCCGCTTTGGCTGGGGAGCCTAAGATCAAAAAGTGATGTAAGAAAATATTTTAGCAAATAGCGAGGAATCGAAAAGTATATTTGCATAAAAAACATACTTTTCAATTTGACCATAGGCTGCGTACTTTCTCATTGTCCAACGGCACAAAGTAGTCAGCCTGCTGTCAAAAATTGACGAATGCTTTTCAATGCCATTTTGATATTGACATCAGGTTGCCTTCTTTGTCATGGTTCGATGGTAGAATGGCTGCCTACTTCTTGTGTCAAATAGAAAAGCGTTGCGCCGTAAAGTACTGTATTTTAATTTTTCATACCTCATGTTTTGACATTTGTCATTTATAGTAGTTCTAAAGGGGGTGACCCTCTGGTCGATTCCAGAAGGCAGTCTTGTGGCAAAACCGTTCCTCCGACAATGCTGGTTGGGATAATGAATAAATGCATGTGTACTCGCTTTCGACTCCGCATCGGGCTGCATACTTGGGTAGCCTTATAGAAAGCAGCCTGGTGCCGAAAATCAGTTGTAACGTCAGTGTGAATGTTATACGTCATATAAATTTCATTTTGGCACCAGGTTGCTGCTTCCCTCTACATTCACAATAGAATAACTTCAGTAGGCAGTAGACATGTGCGCCGGCGTGAAATCGGTCGGCGGCGGCGTATTTAGGATTTTC
The DNA here is from genome assembly GCA_029228625.1 of Pseudolycoriella hygida. Lineage (NCBI taxonomy): Eukaryota > Metazoa > Arthropoda > Insecta > Diptera > Sciaridae > Pseudolycoriella > Pseudolycoriella hygida. Next base: position 151,816,499 of record CM055403.1, read on the forward strand.
AATTGGCGGCACAATTATATTGTGCAAATATTTTGAAATTGTCCGGGAATTACGATTTCTCTGGAAATTCTGATTTTCCGGGAATTTATATTTCCGTGAAACAAGATTCTTCTGGACTTTGTGACGTTTGATTTTCAATTATAACTATTTAAAACTTCCAAAACTATATTCAACGAACAAATAACGCCAATAAATTTCTTTTCACAATTTAATAAACCAATCACTTCTCAAATCTTAATTTGAAATCTTAAAACTGAAATGTGGACACCCCTTAACACTAACCTCAATTTATGTTGGGTTTTGAGACTATTTTGAATACAATGAAGGATTGCCAAGTTGTAAAATAAATCTCTTGATGAGTTTCCTCCAAAGTCCTTTTTCATTTATCCTTACACGTACCAATAATTCAATTGTTTGTAAAAGTACCTGGAAGCTACGTTCCATACGTTTAAATGTTGTCAAACCATTTTACGGTACCGAAAGTCTTACCTCCTTCCCCACGAGCTTCACGTAAATTCACACAATTAATTCGACTTGTTAAAATTTACACAGCGAACTTAATTCTTTACTCTTTACTCGTAGAAGTACAAAAGTGAAGACTCCACCGACGCGACGTTCATACGTAGTCAAATAATCGGTACACGAAACATTCCATTACTGACGTTTCACCTGACTGTGACCCCCCATCTGTGTTCGAACCTCAACTGCACCTTTGTCTCCAAACTAAAACACCGGGTTAATTCAAAATTCTAAAGCCTTATTCTACTGTTAATTTGTCACAATATGTTACTCTTAACAAACCCGAGTTACAACTTACCCGGAAACTACGATTTCCCGTGAATCACGATTTCATTAGAATCACGATTCCCCGGAAACCACTGTTCACCTGGAATTACAATTCTCCGGTGAATAACAATATCCTGATGAATTACATAAAAATTGAAAGTCTTAATTTACCTACCTAGTAACCTAGCTACCCAGTACGTGTATAATAGATATCAACATGCCCATAGCCGAATTTTGATATATACAGTAGAATGGTCTTGAGATATAAGCTTGTAGAAAAATAAGTATATTTCGAATTACAGTCAAGAATGGATATGACAGGAAAGTCCTTCTGAAAAATTTTCTTGTGCTAACTTCAGGGACATAAATTTTATTAGGACCAACGACATATTAAGTATAGACTGGCAGTCTTTAACAAAAAATTAGCACAAGTTGAAGAAAACATGAAATGCGAAATGTTTAACTCTGGTTTCCACTCAAAAAAGTACTCCGTTTGGCGCTCTATTAAGGATTTTTATTAGTTGGAAAAATCACGTGACAATTAAAATTCCTAATGGTCCAATAAAAATAATAAATGTCAAATTAAAAATTATTTCGTTCAACAAAAATAATGAATGACCAATAAAAAAATACATTTTCCTTTTAGAAAATAAATTAATTTTTTTATTGGACATTTATCATTTTTATTGGACAAAATCATTTTTTCTATTGGAAAGTGTAATACGATCCAAAACGATTAACGTAGTTCCTTTGTTTAGGGGTCATCCCTAAATTACGTAACGCTTTTTTAGTGTTGCCACACATTTTAAATCTGCGATATCTCGTAATAGACGCATTCCAGAAGGGTCAAATGTATGGCCGAACCCCCATTTACCCCCCGTAAGTGGGGGTCACCCATACATTTGACCTTTCTGGAATGCGTCTATTTCGAGATATCGCAGATTTAAAATGTGTGGCAACACTGAAAAAGCGTTACGTAATTTAGGGATGACCCCTCACTGAAAAAATTAACTTGGACACTTTGTCAAAATTTCGAAACATTCCATTAGCTAAATAATAAGATTCTCAGAAAATTGCAGACAAAGTTTCCATGTCAATTTTGTTAGGCGCATAAACCTAAAATGCAATGAAAGAGATTTCATTACAATCAAAAAAAAGTATAATGAATCCTATTTGTTTTGAATTCCTGTTAGTTTTTACGATATTTTCCGTATAGTAAGAGCAATCGGCGGCGTTTCGGCGCGCCGATGGTAATTTTCAGTCGGCGGCGGCGGCGTGCTTTCAGCATGGCCTTTTTTCGGCGGCGCGCCGGCGCGAAGTGATCGGCGCACGAGTTGAAATTTATATGATAATATATAGTAATCATTACTGCCGTTATGATGACATTAACGTATTTTTGGCATCAGGCTGAGTTCTTTATGGTTACTGAAACTTCTCAAGTAGGCAGCCTGGTGCCAAGTTGGAAACGGGTGTATAGTAATAAATTCGGTCCCCACTCCAAAATTGTCATAGAAACTTTTTTAGCACCAGGCTGCCCGTGCCCAGCCAGCTATATGTTGCGATTTTTCTCCATGAAAGTGTAGAACGATGACATAATGAGCTCATGCACTAGACAAAGTCTACTGCATCAACTTCTTAATTCATCGTCGTATAGAACATTTTTATAGAGTAAAATCGCAACAAAAAGAGGCCAATTTCAGAAGGTAGTTTGGTGCCAAAAAAGTTCCTATGCCTTTCACTCCAGCGCTTACGGCGAGCTAGTTATGCGAGTGTGTGTTTAGGAACGTAACTTTCATGCTTCAAAGAAAAATCCTATGCGAGATGTATGCTTGTGCTCCGATTTCAAAGGGCTTCTTTCGAAGAAAAACATTTTTCTTATGGTGCGATACCCCCTTGCAACTTTTAATACCGAAAAGCTATCTTCCGATCAATGGTCGACACTAAATCTACTTCTAATAAGATGTAAATGGTATTTGTTACAGAATGATACCCGACACCAGACTAAAAAGAGTCATTGTTTGTTTGAATCGTAAAAAAGTTTCAGGCCATTAATGAATATAGTATATTTATTATACATTTAACGACAATTGTTTTGAATTTCCTATGAGCCCTTCAATCCAAAAATTATTGTATGAATTTTCGCAAAAAAAAATCTCCCTTCAGTTCGTACCACTCCTCGTGAATCATTGGCGCTTTCCGCAATTAGAATATCGATATGAAAAATTCGAAAATTCAGTTAATTTAGAAGCGGAAATGACGTAACGAGCAAGAGAATTCATGGGTTGAATGCCAAGTTGTTTCTAAATATGGTGTCATGTTGTAGCAGACCGGAGATATAGATAGCCAGAATATTTGCAAAAATTTTCTACTGCATTTCTTTAACTTGCGATATGTTTAACGAAAATCTAGAAATATTCTGCGCTTCCTTGCGTAAAACTTTCATTTTTCATCCGCGAACCCTATCATAATTAATTCAAATGAATTTTAATGTTCCTAATTAGCTTAAATTCGAACCAAGGGACAAAAATCAATGAAAAACAAAAGATTTTTTTTTGGAATGAAAACTTTCACATTGTTGTTTATTCCTCCAATTCTTCTTTTTGACAAGGAATAAAATTTTAGAAAAACAAATAAAATGAAACAAAAGAACCCTTGGTTTTGTTAAGCAACACATCTTTCATCATCCGAAAAAAAAATATTTCTTCCAAATCACATGTATACGCAAACCAAATGCTTTTCAAATATTATATCTAAAAAACGAATAAAAAAACGAAACGAAACCCTCGATTGTGAACAGCCCATGTAGTTCTAAAGGCATACCATACTTTCTTATACAGAAAACTCATGCGTACAGCAAGGGTCGCACATGCCTTGCGCACATGTGTTCTACATTTTCTTAAAAAAGTTATGAAGAAAACGTAAAACCGTCTCATACAGGGTGTGTCAAAAAACAACAAAGCACGTAAAATTTAAAAAATTGTTTATTTTATAGTTCCCTTTTCTCGAAACGACGGTTGTTTTATGTGCGTTGTAATGAGGAATTGCCGCAATGAAATGATCATGGTTCCATACAACATACACGGTGTTAAGTATAGCCCATACCTTCATTTGTAAACAAAAATTGGTTGTAACACCGAAAACATGTCGAATTTCCTTGGATTAATTTCTGTTTTCTTACGATTTGTCTTTAGATAAATGGCATGATGAATGAATACTTTATTTATACACTCACTGATGTTTATGCTCCATAGTCACACACAGTCTATGGATACTGATGCATGTCCCGTAATGTGGATAAATATTATATGGCACACACAAAAAAAGTTTATTTTATATCAACGTCATACACAAGTGTGGTACTGTTCAATGAAAGCACGTAAATGCAATTTGTTTCGCACACAATCTGGATGGTTGAAATGTTTATTAAACATCCCGATGGAAAAAAGTAGCTGAAATTTATTCAGTTTGCAAAGTTTGCATTCAAATAAAATATATTCAAAAAAATGGCATTTCCGTTCAAATTGAAAGAGTTCTGTGTACGTTGTTTTTGAACCGGCTGTAATTATTAGCATCCTGTTTTGATTCAACACGAGATTAGCTGCTAACAATAAGATTTTCGGGAAAAAGAATTGAAGAGGCTGCCGTACGCAGGATTTCTTCTACCAAGTAAAAAATTAATTTCATGCATTGATTGTACTGAAATTTCCTCTTGTGTTTCTTTAGTTTTTCGATAAATCATTAAAATCAGGAACCTCCAGCTACCCTCTCGCATTATTGATAAGCCTCACAATTTCAAAAGTTGCGATTTTCTGATCTTGATACCCATTGCCCATAAAAACTAGTAACTAAAGTGCACTGAAAACTTTAGCTCATTGTTAATGTTAAGTTCAATATATGAGGAAATTGTAAAAAGGGAAAATTTCGTCGACTCCAGCGAAGTCTGATTCCCCTAAGATTATAGTGTCACCAAATCGTCTATCTAAATTTTTTTTTTTGGGTCAAAGTAAATAAATACGAAAAAATGAAAGTCTTCAAAGAAGCCTGAAAATTAGAAATTTTATAGTGTACTTCATACTCTTCACCTTTTCTTCTTTGTGTAAAATGTAGCAACAGCTGGCCGTGAGTCAATTTCCCAAAATTTCTCGTGTTAGACAAAATCGAGCGAAATTTCCGAGTGAATATTTAAAAATATAGGGAGTGCCGTATTATGTCGGAATAGGCATTAAAAATGAGTGATTTCATGGAAAATGTGTATGAATATGTGATTTTGAAGTTAAAGCGGTGTGAGGAAGTAAAAAACCGCGACCATAGCGGGCGAAAAAATTGTGCAAAATTTGTTGAGGTTCCAAACTCAAGCACAGCGTGGAGAAGTAAAACAGCGCGACAGTAGCGAGCGAAAAAGGACCCACGAATATTATTGATGAAAGCGCACGAGTAGCGAAACTTTTTGAGATCTCAAAAACAAACACTTTGTGGAGTACCCACTTCTCGTTTCTGAATCATTTCTCGTTTCCGGTATCCCAGATATTACACTATTTGAACACTCGGCAAAAGATGCTGTTCCGAAAGTAGCCATATAGTATAGTCAAAGACGTGAACTTTGGACCTAAATCATCGGTAAATCGTCATTGAATCACCGATGATTCATCGTGGAGTCAGCTATGATTCGCTGTGGAATCAGAGACGTTTGACAGTGTAATCACCTATGATTCACAGTGGAATCACTTATGATTCACAAAGGAATCACTTATGATTCACAGTGAAATCACATATGATTCACAGTGGAATCACCTATGATTCACAGCGGAATAAGTTATGATTCTTAGCGGAATCACCGACGATTCACTGCGTATTCACCGATAATTCACATGGGAATTACAGGTGATTCCACAGTGAATTAACGGTGATTACACTGATGATTTACATTAGAATCGCAGATGATTCATATGATGATTCTTCGATGATTCCACAGTGAATTATCGGTGATTCCCCAGTGAATTATCGGTGATTCCACAGCAAATTATCGGTGATTACACGGTCAATCATCGGTGATTGCTGGAGAAGGGTGCACAGACGGACGGATAGGAAGGATGAAAACATTAAGTAGCTATCGCCAGGGTTGTATTCGCTAATTTTCTCGCTAATTGCTTCGCTAATTGAAATTTAATACTTTATGTAGTTTTTCTTCTACAGTGAGATCGGTGTCGCATTCTAGGCAACTATATGCAACTTTTTTGTGAAGAAATCGGGATTCCCAAATCGTTCGTTGATTAGATACGTTAATGAAAATGCAGAAAATCGTATTTCGCTAATATTGTCGCTAAGTTGTGCATTTTCATCAACATATCTCATCAACGAATGATACGAGAATAGCGGTTTCTTCACACAAAAGTTTCATATAGTAGCTTAGAATGCGGCACCTATTTCACTTTAAAAGTAAAATCACCTAAAGTATTAAATTTCAATTAGCGAAGCAATTAGCGAGAAAATTAGCGAATACAACCCTGGCTATCGCTACCTAATAACTAATCGTCGCTGTACAGTTTTCAGGTTACTTGTTCTAAGATGTAATGAACCCACCCTATTGTTGTCGCGTCGTTACTAAGGAAGCACCAAGAAGTGTTCGATTGGACGATAATTCTCCACATTCATAGGTTTTTTTGAATTCTTCATCGATATCTGCATAGAATTTGTAAAAAGAGACTGAGTAGGACGGGAAGGGCGTTGGAGGACTTCAGTGGGCGTCCGGTGCCATTTTCTTCCTTCAATATATGTTATTTTAGGCTCTGCAGTGGACCCTGCGAAATTAATTCATTACATAAGGACATAATTTTGTCACAAGAGCCAAATTTGTCAGTGTTTTTTTGAGCAACAAGCTTTGAAAACGTTATTTTGACGAGTGGAGAGCTTGCATATCCTATTCGAGGGCGAGGTATGTATCAATTTTCATAACGTGTGGCTCAAAGTAACACGCTTGAGTTTCCGAGTTCTCAAAGTTGTGTCCAAAGTATTAAATTATGTAGCAGGGTCCATTGTATAATGTTTATTGCGTATCCATCCGAAAGTTAAGCATTGCATGTACGTTTACCCTCTACCATGCATTGCATGTAGGGTGTTTTTTACCTCACAAGTGGAAACAAAAGTTTTAACTTACAAGTCAGGTAAGAAAGACCCTACATACATTGCATGGTTTTCATAGGGGGTAAATATACATGTAATACTCAACTTTCGGATGGGGTAGCCAATAAAATAAGTTTCATTCCACATTCGTTCCATTTGTTATGAAAGTTGTCAAAACCAAATTGCTCTTTGGGAATGTTTCAAAATTATATTTTCGATGTAAAAATAATGTAAATTTCATGGAAAAATGATGGAAAATTATAAAATTTATGTAGATCATGTAGAAAAGATGTACAAAAGATGGACAATTAATGTAGCAACAATGGATTTTACTACATTGTTTTTCCATCATTTCCATATTCCAATTTGGAAAAGCATTTACATCATTTTAACATGATTTACATCATTTTTTCGTTATTTACATAAATTTTACATCAATGAAAAATTTATGGACAGATAATATAAAATTTATGTAAATCATGTAAACATGATGTACAAGAGATGGAAATATATGCGAGTTTGGCTGGACACATTTTGTAGTGATTTTTAAGAATTTTTTTTATAAGTTATAAGTTCCAGCCCAAATTCTCTAATGTATTCAATGTAATACATTAAAAATCACGTTGAAATGATGTATATAATATAAGAAGAAACAATCGCTCATATTTTCTTAAGTGTCATATGAGGGTTTTAATGTGTAATTGATTACATTAAATGCATCATTTTTCCATCTTTTGTACATCATTTTTACATGATTTACAGAAAGTTTTCATTATTTATCCACAAATTTTCCATTTATGTAAAATTTATGTAAATAATGAAAAAATGATGTAAACGCTTTCCCAATTCTGAATGTAAAAATGATGGAAAAATAATGTAGGAAAATCCATCGTTGTGACATCAATGACCCATCTTTTTTACATGATCTACATAAATTTTACATATTGAAATACTTTCCACAATTTTTCCATGAAACATACTCAAAATTTACATTATTTTCACATCAAAAATATAATTTTGAAATATACCCAATACTTCTGTGAGTCTTTTTCAAAATTCAAACTGTTTCATCGCTTGATGCATAAGTTTAATAAAATAAATAAATGTTTGGAAAAAGTAGGAGAGCGGCTCTAGTTAAAAGCGTACAACTCTGTAGTAATCTTTAAATGTCACTCCTGCATCTGAGAATGTTTGAAGTTAGGTCAGGAACAGTGTATGATGTAGGAATAGTTCATTACACATAAATCACGAGTAAAAGCTTTTATCTCTAACCGAAGGACATATGATATATCCCCCGAGACGTATACTGCGTTCAGTTGCTGATTTTTATGCTAAAAGTGATAAATGCTTTCTAGGCACTAGATGTGTTATTGTCGAGACTGAAGATTTTGCTATTTCACTATACTCATCGTGCTCCTCAAAAGTCATGTACGACCGAGTTGCATACACCGCTTTCCTCAATAAGCGTAGCGAAAAGTTTACTTTTTGTTATAAGTTGAGAAATAGTAGTTTATGATACAAGTTACGTATGAAGGTAGTTTAACGCACTAGATGTGAGTTTGCCGACACGAGCGACAACTTGTACAAACCAACGTTTTCTGCAATTCCCCGACAAAAAACGAGCTTTTCCCTGCGTGTTTCCGCTTGCGAAAACTTGCCAAAATTTAAATTATTTTTTCCCACTGGTGCGTAGAAACAGCTTTTACGCACTAGCGTGATAAAATTTTATCACACTAGTGGGTAAAAGCGGTTTTAAGGGGAAAAAATTTATGGCAATAGTGCGTAGTTTTCCTAACTAGTGCCGGAATGGTTATTTTGAGCACGAGCCGTAGGCGAGTTTGGCTAAACATCGAGTGCTTAAAACAACGTGATAGAAACATTATTGTTCACAGCAACTGCAAAACTTGCAATCAGTTTCATTTCAGCACATGTGCTGAAAAAAATATATGAAAATTCGTTTAAACACCGGAGCTCGACAGCAGGCGTTGTGAAAAAAAGTTCTTTCGCACTAGCGACACCGAAACGACGCACGAAAAACCGAGTTTTTTGTCGATGAACTGCAAAAAATACATCGATTTACATGTTTTTAATTAGAATCGTGTAAATTTATTCAAAAATAGTTATTTATACAACTAGTGACGAAAAGGGAGTTTCGAAATCACATCGTATACAACGCTTTGTGCAACGACCTCCGAAAAGTGAACTTTTGAAGAGTCCAACGACCTCCGAAAAGTGAACTTTTGAAAAGTCATAGATTTCCCTTGAACCGTTAAGAGTATTTGTTCAAAAAAACACTTTCTATCACTTGTTTTTCTTTTATCGACGTACTATCAGTGATAACAAATGAGTGATAAAAAGTAGAACAGAATTCTTCTACCCATTATCCAGTTTTTCATTCATTTTTTGTGTAAAATGAAAGTACGTACATCAGACATTACTATAAAAGAGCCAAAAAACTCGGTTAAGTTCAACAATGAACTCTATTATGATCAAAATTTTGTGAAACTAATTCCATGATTAAAGATTTGTCTGTCTGCCTAAACTGTTCGACTTAAATATATTTTCCCATTTAATAATTAAAATTATGTGTTGAAATGTCTGATTATGGTCGCTACAGCGTTTTTTTTTTCTCAGATATTTCAGTATAGCATTTAGTATTTCAATTTACAAAAAAAAATTATCTCAAAATTTTTTCTTGGATAATGCTTGGTTTCTTGTTTTCGAGTTTCCACTTTATGTGTGTATTGGGTGTTTAATTGCTGTTGCAAATACGTATTTTAGTACGAATATCAATTAAGGGTGAATGGTGTAAACAACCAGTTTAGTTAATGTTTCAAAGGGAAAATAGAACGTAGACTATACAACAGATAAGCGCTCTAATGAATTATTACGATCTTTCAAATTTACGAGCCTTGTGTATTTTTAAACCTGCACTCGTAAATTCTGTGTTCCACTCAGCTATTTCATTTATGCCACACATGACAGGTATGTGATTTAAATTTGTATTCATCAGACAGTTATTAAAAATAATCCCCCTTCTTATGGTGTCTCTAAAACATTTTTATGATTAACACGCTTTCAAGCGTCAACTGCTATTATTCGTACTACGCGACACATACAACCCAAGCCTACACTTACTTTAGTGTACGATGAAATGGTAAATGCAACCATGAACAACATGTTCGTGCCGTATCTAAATAAAAAAGCTTTAAAAAACATTATTTTTTTTTCACTTATTTGAATGAGTAAATGTCTCAATATGATGACAAGATAATTTGGATTTTTTTTTAATCCTCTCATCAAATATAGGCGTCTGCAGTGAATAGCAATTTCTCAAGTGTAGTTCGACACAAGAAATTAAATATTTTACAATCAACATACAACAAAAGAAATCATAAATTTTAGTTTCAGATCATGCGGATTATTTTTAAATATTTTTATAGTTGAGGTTAAATGGAAATTATTGTTATTGTTATTGTGTGGGGCTTTGACATTAGATTTTTTTTTATCAATAAAAACATCTTAATACTCAGACCTGAAGAATACTCATACTGCATCGATTTTATTCAGATTTTACATGAATTAAAAGAAGGTCGTTCTTTCAAATCCATTACTTTAATCTCTCTCTTGTTTGGATTCAATTCTTAGACCCGTACGAAGTACGTAACTTATGTGTTTAACACGACGTTTGCAACCAATCGAGTTTCAACATGGGAGTTTTTCGTCTTGGTCTAAATAAGAGAGAGAAATAAAAAAAAATGTCTCAGTCATTACGATAACTCAAATAAAATTTGACCGATTTTCTGTGGTTTCTTGAGGATGGGTGAAACTTTTTCGCTGAAATCTCTGCGAAGTAAATATGGGTCCGAGGACTTTTCTTAGGACCGCCCGTAATTCGAAAATTAAGTTAGGAATGGAGAGGGTTTTTAATGATGTCAATGTCTTTATCCCTTGCGACGGACGGTCCTAGACTTTTGAGGAAATCGTACGGGTCGGTGAAGCATATGTTTTTGTTAAAACATAATATTTTACCATCATGAAAGCTGGACCAGCTTCTTGAAATTCACCATTAGCATGCAAATTTGCTCAATAAAATGCAATCTTTACTACTAATGAGAGCATTTTTGCATTATTGATTTTTGTATTTAATGAACGAACTCAATAATTAACATAACTAGATAATTTTGTTGTTTCTTCTGAATTAGCTTTTATTTTCAATTAGCCTTTCAATTAGTACCTTCTTAGTCGACATTAAAGGTGAGATGAGAGTAATTTTACATAAAATGAATCGCCAAGCAAACTTCTTTTTTGTAGATAATCAGAAATATCTACAAAAACGATAAGTTTAGTGTGACGCAATTCCCTTTTTTAGATTCAAACTTTGTGTTTTTTAACACTCGAAACAGATTCAGGTCGACCTGTTCAGGTTCAGGTTGCCGTGGACCTGAACTAAAATTTTAAACCTGACCTGAAGTAGCCTCAACCTCAAATTTATGAGGTTCGCTCAAAAAAACCTGAAACTAACCTGACCATTTACCAATTTCAGGTTCAGTTCAAGTCGAACCCGACCTGTTCTGACCATTAGCATTTTTAATATTGCAGCCTGCGTGGAATTCTTTATATTGACTGTAGCTGGCCAAAGTCTTCCATCTTGTCTGGTGGCGATCAATTGTCTCTGCTTTTGCCAGACGTTTAGTCAAACTTGCACTCTTCCTGACCAGGACAGGTTCGCATTCGCCTTTCTTGCCAATTCTCGCTGCCCAGTACAAAAAAAAAATTCTTTCATTTTTAGACCCGTACGAAGAACGAAGTTTTTCGAAAAGGGGTCTTATGCGTTTACCACCACGTTTGTAACCACCCCAACTTCGACCCGGGATCATGGTCCTTAGATGACGAATCAGCAATCAAAAAAAATTTCCATTTAGCTAAAAAAAAAATTTCCGTCCGTCCGTCTGTCTGTCAACGCGATAACTTGAGTAAAACTCAACCGATTTTCTAAAACTTTTTTTCCCTGAAACGAAATTGATTGAAAAATCTTTTTTGTGATTAAATCTGAGCACTGTCGTTCCAATGGCTAAGACCAAAAACCACTTAAACGACCCTAGTTAAGTGGTTTTTGGTCTTTTGTACATAGCTCGAGTAAATCTTTTTCGATTTTCATAATTTTTTTTTGTTTGAAAGATTCGGCCATGGCCGCTAATTCATGGAAGAAACTTTTTTGGATTTGAGTCCTTGAAAGTTTTCTAGGCTAGGGCACTAGAAACGAATGCCTGCTAGGGCCTTACGTGTTTTCTGTAGATAACTCGAGTAAATCTTTTCCGATTTTCACATTTTTTTTGTTTGAAAAATCTGAGCATGTCCCACAACTTATGGAAGAAGCTTTTTCAATTTTGGGCTTTTGGACTCAGCCAGGGCCGTAAAACTGAATCTCTACTAGGGCCCAACGTGGTTTTTCTTCATAAATCGAGTAAAACTTATCAGATTTTCAAAATCTTTTTTTTTCCTGAATGATAATCAAAAAATTGATAACGGAATTAAATTTGGGTCAAAATCTGGTCAAAATCTTTCGAATTAACGGTCGAAAATGTGGTGAAAAACGTGGTTTTTGAAGGTTGGTGGAACTTTTTCACTTAATTCACTGCGAAATTAGAACAAAAACCGCTCTTCAAAGTTTTGAAGAAAGGACATCAGCAAATCATGAAAATTAAATTAGTGAAAATCTGTTGAGTGGTTCAGGCTATAGAGTCCTTAGTGTGGGCCCAACTGACGCTACGCGACCCAACACGATATTCGGTTTTTTCGTGAATATTCCTTTGAAAATGAGGTTTTTTGTGCAGTTTTGTAGAGAAAAAAAGGCGAACTTTTTTGTCCATGGAGGTATGGGTCAGAGGCTAGGCTTATTTTAAGGGCTTGGAGAAATTTTTTGCACCCGTGCGGTGCTCTGACAAATCTCCCAACCGTAATTCGTACACTCTATTTTCGTACACTTTATTTTCGTACAATTCGTTTTCGCACACCTTATTTACGTACACTTCAATTTCGTACACTCCAATTTCGTACACTTCGTTTTCGTACACTTTCCTATTTCGTACACTTCAATTTCGTACACTCTAATTTCGTACACTTCCTATTTCGTACACTTCCTATTTCGTACACTTCCTATTTTGTACACTTTGATTTCGTACACCCCAGTTTCGTACACTTTCTTATTTTGTACACTTTAATTTCGTACACTCCAATTTCGTACACTTCGATTTCGTACACTTTCCTATTTTGTACACTTTCATTTCGTACACCCCAATTTCCTACACTTTAATTTTGTACACTTACTTTTCCTTAGCTTCGTTAGCCGCCTTGTTTTTGTATCACTTCGTTTCATTAAAGCGCTAGTTCTCGGCTCATTTTTTTTATACACAAAATATACATTTTGTACACAAAAAAGTCTTCTTTTGTACACAGCCAATACATTTAGTACACAAAAAAAATTGTACACCGTACAAACTTATTGTTATTACTTTTTTAAATTTATTTTGTATTAACACGTGTTCTATTTATTAAAAAGGATAATGCAATGTATTGGGGGGCTCTGCCCCCTCACCCCTTGCGCCTGTAGCGGGCTAGATCACGCCTGCGGTGGGCTAGATTACGCCCTGCAGGCGGCCTTACGTGCATGGGTCTCTGCCTAAAACCCCGCTAGGGGTTCTGACCCTTAGACCCTGCAAGGGGGGATTTTCATTATGTTCACGGCCTGCGGCGCTACTTTTCCAACTATTTTACATTTACATTGCAATTGAAAGAACGTTTATTTTGTACATACCTCATGTTAGTGTACAAAATGTATTTTTTGTGTACAGAAAAAATTAAACCCTAATTCTCTAGTTTCGTTGACATCCTCGTTTTGTGAGATTTCGTAAAAAGAAAAATTACTTAGCTTCGTTTGCCCAAAAGAATACAATGAATACTAGCGGGCTACACCAGGTAATAGGAAATTGTACAAAATTATAATGTACGAGATTGTAGTGTACGAAATTAAAGTGTATGAAATAGGAAAGTGAAGAAAATTGAAGTGTACGAAATTGGAGTGTACGAAATTAAAGTGTACAAAATAGGAAAGTTTACGAAATTAAAGTGTACGAAATTGGAATGTACGAAATTGAAGTGTACGAAATAGGAAAGTGTACGAAATAGGAAAGTGTACGAAATCGAAGTGTACGAAGCTGAGGTGTACAAAATCAAAGTGTGCAAAATAGGAAGTGAACGAAAAGGAAGTATACAAAATCGGAGTGTGCGAAATTGAAGTGTACGAAATAGGAAGTGTACGAAATAGGAAGTGTACGAAATTGTAGTGTACGAAATTGAACTGAAAGGTGTGCAAAATAGAACTCAACGAGTGAACGAAAAAAATTTGGGAGATTTGTCGGGTCACCCACCCGTGCTTCGGACGGGTTTTTCAATATTGCCCTTCCGGCAATTTCCAATCCAATTTAATGAGGACGTAATTGCACATACTTTAGAGTTTAGGCAATATTTACGTAGAAACGTTCGAGCCTTTTTGAGACACCTTTTCTCTTTGTCACATCTATTCTGATGCGTACGGGTCTCATGCATATGTTTAAGCTCGTAGTGAACGGCGCATTCCTACCACACGCTCATGATTCCATTATGACAAGAATCCAGGATTAACTGTGGACAGACAAGCAGACAAACTCCACTAGCATAAAAGCAAGACCTACTTAATAGGGAGGCGGTCGATGATAACGTACGTGACATTTATAAGGGGCTAATGAAATCAAACGCAATCGGACGAGGGGATAATTCTTTTCCCCTCAACTAAATATCAAATCCTTACAGTCTCTCACTAGTTACAAGATTTATCGATGTGTAAGAATTTCTCTTAATTTTTCTTGTCATTTAAAAACGGGTGTATTTATGACTCAACACACAAAAGAAAAAAATTATCATGAAATTTTATCGCTACGTTTTCTGTTTATTATTATTATCCTCAGCAAAACTTGAAATTATTTTCGAAAAAAAAAAATTATCATAAAAAATCCCACCGAAAATATATTTATTACAAACAACATTCTGCAACAAACTTTATAAGTTTGATCTTTTTACCAAGTTTTATAAACGATTTTTTATTAAACTTAAAATATGATTGTAGAATTGTGAACATAATGAGTGGAAGAACTTAAAATCGTCATTAAGTATAAAAGAAAGAGAATCAACATTGAAAAGCCATACAATGTTCCTGACAGTTGTTGGTTCAAAATACAAAGTCGTTTTTTTTTGTAGATAAATTATTACGGAACAGAAAATTTCAATTGTACTAACAAGTAGTTTTGTCGGCATAGTTGTAACGTTCACATAAGAAGGTGAATTTATAAAAGCGTTTTAAATGATAAAGTTGATCCTCAATATTAAACCGCCCTTTTGTTTTATTTTTGCATATAATTCCATTGTAACGTACGTTCACAGAATGAGGTCTCACAATTTAACTGATGGCTGAAACCGTGACTGACAACTTGTTTGTTCGAAATATATAATTCTGTGCACAACGTGCCTGCAGAATGGGCTAATGAAATAGATTAGATATATGTCTTTTGCAGTTTTTCTTTTTTTTTCAAAATACATTTGTATGAGGATCATACATTCAATCTAAAGATAAATGCTAAAAGGAGTAGTATAAAATCGATTACATTTATTTCAGGGATGTTATTTACCGTATACGTTGAATTTCCATTTATATAAATGTCTCGACAATAATGTACATATAGGAAAGGTTTTTCTTTATATTTTGTATGCGGGTTTACGGCCTGTTCGTTGGAGTAAAAATGTGGAAAATTGAAATTGAAGCCGTAGTAAAACCGACTCTGTTCAAGTTAGGTCTTATCGTTGTTGTGATATACAACATTCACAAGGCAAACGGCGAATTGCTTTTTGTAATTGACATTTCATTAAGACCTAATATAGTCGCAGAAGGGTTGGGAACTTGCTTCAATGACAGGGAAATATTATGCGAAAGTCACGTGCGAGAAAAGAATCCAAGTATTTGAAAGTATTGAAGGCTAGTGTCTCTTAAACAAAACCCTACCATTCAATACATTAAGAGTACCTGAAAGACGCAGTAACAGAAAAAAGAACGAAAAATTCATGTGGCTTATCAGGCCGTATAAAACTTTGTGTTCTGTACGTGCAGCAAGTTAACAAACGGTTCTGCTTCTGCTTTCTAAATAGGGTTACATATTCTAATCGTATTCTCAGTTCCGGTTCCGGCTAACAGTTATCGTGAGGAAGTTTCGGCTTGAGGAAAATATTAGGGACGACAGAACCACCAACAAGACATTTATTTTGAATCGTGACAAGGGAATATAAAGATCAAGAAAAGATTTAAATTTACGACGATTTCATTAGTAGAAAAAGCTGTCAATAAATCGAGGGGCCATTCCACGAAAACTTCATTCCCACTCTCGAAATGCTCAGTCGTTACAAAATGATATTCATATGAAGAAAGGTGCATTATAAAGGTTAATCCTGTAACTGGAGGTTAGTCAGAGGAAATTGGCTATCATTTTGCAACTACTTTGAATTTCAAGCGTAAGAATGATGAAGTCCGTGGAATTGCCCCGAGGTGAAGAACAAGATTTGGTGTATTGCAATTTTTACAGACGTCAATTGTCGCACTAGTGCGCTTTTATCACAATCCATTAAAGTACTAATTCGATATATGATATGTCCTAGTGACATTATGGTTAGAGCAGATGAGTTGAGAACGAACCAAAGCTCACACTCTCCGAAAACTGTGACATCATATACGTCTGCTATCTATATCTATATCTACAACGTCGGTAATTGCAATCCCTAAATTACCGACGTTGTTTTGAAAACCGGTATTCGGTAATACCGTTTTTTTAAGAAAATTTACCGGTAAAAAAACTGGCAAATTTTGATGAGTTTCCACCTTGTTTTTGAAAACAAAAAATGAGATTTTTACACTAAAATTTAAAAAATTAACTTTATTTCATTTTTATTGTAGCTTCTGCTCTGATTTCTTGAAAATAGTTTCGCAAGAATGCTAAATTTTCAAGTGTGTTGTCACACATTTTACATCTTATTTTCGGACACAAACATACACATGACGAGAAAGCTCATTCGTACTCAACGCTCGTGGGCTTAATTTCTAAGAGATATTCGTAAGCCTTTGACAAGTACCGGCCCCGAAAACTTCCAGCTTCCATCAACCTCATTTCCTGTTTAATTATCTTTACAAGGGACGTCCTCGACTGATTTTTCAACTTCAGCACTCTTGCTCAATGTCTTCGCAATGGCTTTATCTAGTTCCTGATGTAAAATCGATCGAAACCGTTGGTTATTTTTGTTTTTTTTGTGTATCAGCATCGATTGGTGGAACTGGCTCTCGTTTCATATCAAAAAGGAAAAAAATTAAGAAAACAGAAGAGGGTGCTCCTTATCTTTGAAATTGTACCTGTTCTTCTACTTCATCATTTTCCTGCGGATCCAAACGCGTCAGCAAGTTTAATAATAAAGTTTCTACTGTTTTTCGGTTTGGAAGGGAAAAGAAACTGACAACTTCAGGTGACATAATGCTGTCCTCGTCGTCGTCAGTTTCGTCCAAAGATGAAAAATGTCCCTGGTGTAGATACTTTAGAACTCCCGACAGATGAGTACGCCCTAAAGTAGAGATGAGCGGATTGCCCGAAACTTCGAAAAACCCGACCCGAACCCGAATTGTTTTTTTCGGGTTCGTGGGTTTCGAAAATTTTAATCGGGTCGGGTTCGGTCCGGGCCGGGTTTAGACCCAGTTCGGGTTTCGGGTTTCGAAAAATTTTATCGGGTTGGGTTCAGATAGGTCAGTGTTTTGTTTTTGTAGTTCCGTCATTGCAAAGGATAAAATGGCTTCAGCTGTCAGAAGACTGGCGTCTTGTCGGTGAATTTCCAATTCATGCTCGTCGAATTCATGACCATCGCCCACATCGATCAATACTTTTTTGATTGACTTCCGCAGTTCGTAAAATGTCTCGAACATGTCTAGCAAACTGCCCCAGCGTGTTTTGCAGTCAAGCTTTAGCGCGCATAAATTCCTTCTTTCTTCGGTAATGTATTTTTGGAGAATGTCGTTTTTTAGTGGTGAACGTTTGAACATCCGAACAATTTTGCGAACTTTGTTCACCACAGCTATCAATCATTCGTTGAGTTCTCCTGCTTCAGATTTTTTGGTCACTACATCAAACCCGTCCGCTCCATCTTCGGGAAAGGAATATAAATCGTCATAGTCGATGTCGGAAGATTCATCTCCAACCGTATCCTCTTCTTTTTCTGCCTCAATGACTTCGGCAGACTTTTAGACTTCCTTCTTTTCGTACAGCACATCTAGTACTGCTAATCGAACGCCATGGGCTAAGCAAAGTTGCTGCTCACATTTAGCAATGCGTCCCACTTTTTTCATGGTACTGCAACCGTCTGTCATTTGACAGACTATATGACGGTCCACCGATAAACCGAACGTCAGAAGGCGTTCTTCAATTTTTCGGTTGATTATTTTAGCGTTCATGGATCCTTTCACTCGAATGAGCCCGATATTCAACAATCGAACCTTTTCGTAGTGCAACATGATGTTCAAGTAACGTCAATTTTTCGTACACATCCAGTCATCGTGTGTGATGGCAAATCGAGCTCCATTTTCTATGAGTTTTTGTATCTCGTTCTTCAATCGTTTTAGTAAACTTACGGCAAAATCCGAGGGGTGACGCACATCTGCGGTTTATGGAATAAATTGAATAAATGGGAATAAATGGGAATAAATGGGAATAAATGGAATAAATAGAATAAATATTGGAATAAATGGAATAAATGATAATTTTTTCAAATTCGTCAAAACCTCAAATAGATTTGATTTTGATGGCAACGCACACAACAAACCATAATAATGTGTCAAAAAGTGAAAAAACACACTTTTGAAAACTTAAAAGAATTTTTGTTGAAAAATAAAATAAAAAAAAATAAAAAAATAAATAAATAAAAAAAAATAAAATAAAATTTATTCTCAAGATGGTTTAAATGCTTTATAATTTGTGCAAACATTTTTTTGAACATATTTGTCTAACTTGTGATGCGTTTGGTTCAGATATTTCGCAAAAACAACATAAAAAATTTTGGGAATAAATGGAATAAAAGAATAAATGGAGTAAATGAAGTGCACCACCCCTCGGCAAAATCTGTAACGATTCTTCGGACTGTATTGACTGATTTCGGCACTTCACACCCGTACGACTTCATTGCGCGACGCAGATATGTTGAAGTTGTGAATACGCTGAATGGAATCCCATCCAAAGAAGTCATACGTGATAGAACAACGTTGATATCATCCTTGTTTTCTTTATGGAAGAACTCAGTAATTGTTTTCTTGCTTCCGATGCCAGAACTTTCTCATGACATTGGAATGATAAAAACGAGGGAATCACGACGAATCCTAAAACCTTGACACATTGGACGAGCACGAGACGATACAACATTTTTTCTTCAGAAGAATGACTAACCTGAACCGCTTTTCACTTTTATTTTCAGTACGTTGATATTATGCTTCGCTTTAGCATGATTTATCAGTCCAGAAGTACTACCGCCGCCGGACTTTAGAGTGACCTTGCAAATATTGGAGATTGCGGTGTCTTTGACCGATCCCTTCACAAAATGTTGCCATACATTAGCTAGCTTATTGTTTTCAGTGATTTCCTGACAAATTCCCATGTTGACATCAATGAAAAATTCATCGAAAACCGGTATTGCATATGCGGAAAACCGGTATACGGTTTCCAGTTGCATCGTTTTCTATACCGGTTGCAATCCCTAATATCTATCTACCAAAACTACCTTAAAATTACCAAAAATTACGTAAAAAAAATTCCACATCGGTAAGAATTTTAAAAGCAACACAATCGGATCGAGGAGCAGATAAACGTAGAAAATCCTTTTGCACTCAAAAGAAAGTCAATTGTTAAGAAAATCCTCAAATTCATTGAAAATCCTCAAAAAAATCATTTGAGTTGCAAGAAAATCTTTGTAAATCAAAGGAAATCCTTGAAAATCAAAAGTAAATCAAAATTAAATCCCTAAAAATCGTGTGAAAATGATGGAAAATCCTCAGAAATTGACGATAAATATTCTTGAAAATCAAAGAAAACTAAAGAAAATCATTGGAACCTAAAAGATATCTTATGCACTAAAAATACACAATTATCTGCTCCTCGAATCGTATCGGAACGATTCTGGGCTCACATGGCTTACAATCCAAAGTCTTTAAGCACTTTACTAAAATATTCACAATACGAGGATTTAACGTTTTTTAATTTCATTATTACTTTTTTATTAAAGCTCTACGTTTTTTACGATCTTTTTTATTTATTTTATGGAACTGAGATAAAAGTATTTCTGTCGAAAACATAATCGGCTGAAAAAAAAATACCCAAAAATCCATTGAATTATGAAATGACGTGTCGTGTGCTCATATACCGTTGTTTAACACACGCAGGAGTTACTACTTTCCATTTACCAAATCATTCTTTAAACTCATAAATCATACAAACATAAATCAGATTATCAAATATTAAAACGACATTTCTATAATAGCAATGGAAATTGTTGGAAAATTAATTAAAATATGATATCAAAAATTCTGTAGCTGTTGCCACACCTGAACTAATCTCATCATCTTCAAATTACAGGAAAAAGAATTTTTTTTCAATTTAATTATCAATTCCATTTTTTTTTTGTTTTCAATTAGCTTAAAAGAGGACCACTCCTTATTGATATGTGACTCTTTGAAAGAGAGAAAAGAGATTATTGTTAACACCCAAGTAGTTTCCCATTGTTTGCTAACGTAATTACCACAATAAATTCCCGCTCGAAAGGAATTGATGAAGAAAGTTTTTTTTGTTGAGGGAAAGGGGTTGGGATGAATATGTGGCTCGTTGTTCATTTTATAAACCATAAAAAGCTACGAATTTCCTTGCGTGTTGATTGAGATTTAGTAATTTTTATAGTGCAAATCGTTTGCATTGGAATAGAAAATGGCAAAGAATATAAATGGAATTAATGAAACTTACCAACAAAAACCGAGTACGAAACGAAAAAATGGAATGGTATCAACTCACGTGATGAATAATTCACTTAGTTTTTTTCGATATTCAGACAGTTATTAAAATTTCAATCATTAATTAAGATAACACCATTCTTCTCAATTAAAGATAGCATTATCAGATCCAAACATAATAACAACGTGGAGCTAAGACGAATACTTAAAATATCATAAAAACATTACCTCCTTTGGTGTGCGCAGCGTGAAGATTTTTTTTGAATGCAACTCAAGTACGAAGCACATATTTTATGATGTTGTACAAAATTTGATTCTTTTCGACATAAAATTTTTACTTTATGTTCGATTATGTCACGTTGAGGTTTTATTTGATTTATATGATAAGTTGAAAGTTATTACATTTTATAGTCTGAAGTTAAAAAAAACTGTATATCTGTCAGCAAATCATTTGGAGTTCCATTTGAAAACTATTTTATTTCACAAAATTGTCTATGACCAACTTTTCTTGCTGGAAGAGTTTTATTAACTAAACAAATTATTTTCAAAAATTATTTCCCCAGGGAGGTGTGAAAAATGCTTGACGAAATCAACTTTTAGTTTTGGGCAACCCACTCATAGCAAAATTTATAACTTATACTTATAACTATAAGTAATTAGTCATAAGTTTTAAGTTATAAGTTGAAAGTTATAAGTAAACTATAAGTTATAAATAAAAACCTATGAGCCATAAGTCAAAAGTTATAAGTTATGATTTATAAGTCAAAAGTGGTCATAAGTCATAAGTAAAAGGTTATAAGTCATAAAATTTTAAGTCATAAGTGATAAGTAAAAAATTATAAGTCATAAGATATAAGTCAAAAATTATAAGTTATAAATCAGAAGTTATAATTCATATGTCAAAAGTTATTAGTTATAATTTATAAGTCGAAAAATAATAAGTTATAATTTATAATTCAAAAATTATCAGTTATAAGTCAAACGTCAAAAATTATAAGCTTTGAGTAAAAAGCTATAAGTCAAAAGTTATGAGTCAAAAGTCATAAGTTATCAAAGAATATTTTTTTTGACTAATGGTTAGTTAAAGTAACTAAAACTGGTACAATAATTTGGTTCACGGATGGGACACGAACCCATAACCTTCCGATTTCCGGGCGGATGCTCTACCATTCAGCTACCGTGGACACTTTCTTCTCAAACCTAATTTTGAACCGTTCTTTCAAGTACTACGTCACATTCAAATCACGTGTTACACACACATTCATTGACATGTACCGCTGTCTTTTTCCGTGTAACTCTCGTGCAGTAATTCAAATCGAATTTGTTCATATAGTCAGCATCAATTTACTTATATCTTATGACTTATAATTTTTGACTTATGACTTAAAAATTTTGACTTATATATTTTCACTTATAAATTATAACTTAAAATTTTTGACTTATAACTTATGACCACTTTTGACTTACAAAATTATAACTTTTAACTTATAATTTTTTACTTATCACTTATGAATGTTCATATGAGTAAACATAGGCGGGCTAATGATGCTAGTAATGATTTACCTAACATCGAATTGTCTGATTCGGGTAGGCTGGCAGATGAAAGAAGTATATCTGAAATTTTAAACAATTTCGGATTACTGCTCAATAGGTGTAGAGTTTCAGTTCCTTTGACTCGGATTATACAGAAATCCGTTAGGATTGCTGTCTGTCAGGAACTTTGTAGGAACTCCGGGGGCATAGGTGGTTTGCGACCTCGGCATTTAAAAGATTTGACTTCTTTTACTTGTGGTGAATCTGCAAATCGTCAATTGCGAGCAATAGCCTCATTAGTCTTCTTCTTCTTCTTCCTTAGCATTTTATATCCACTGCTGGATGTAGGCCTCCCCCATAGATCGCCACTTTTTCCAGTCCATTGCCACTTGCTGCCACGTCGTGCCTGCCGTTCTTTTGATATCGTTGGTCCATCTTTCCGGTGGACGTCCCATCGGTCGTTTCGTTGGTGGCCGCCATTGCATTATAGTTTTCGTCCATCGATCGTCGGTCATTCTGGCAATATGACCAGCCCAATTCCACTTGAGCGACGCTATTCGTGTCATGACATCGATGACTCTTGTTTGTCGCCGGATCCACTCATTTGTCATTTTGTCCCTGAGTGTGATTCCTAGCATTGCCCTTTCCATTGCCCTCTGTGCAACTCTCAATTTGTTCGCTGATGCTTTGGTGATCGTGAGAGTCTCGGCTCCGTATGTCAGGACCGGCAGCACACACATATCGAACACTTTCCTCTTCAGACTGTTGCTCATGTTGCTCTTGAAGATGTACCGTAACTTGCCGAACGCCGCCCAACCGAGACCGATCCTTCTCTTTATTTCAGCCGTTTGGTTGTCGAGACCGAGCTTCATGACGTGGCCGAGATACTTGTACGAATTCACGATTTCAATTTCCTCGTCTCCGATCTTGATTGGTGTAGCACCATCGATGTTTGTCATCACTTTCGTTTTCGACATGTTCATCTTCAAACCGATTTTTTGGGCTTCCTCGTTGAGCTGCAACAGCATCGCTTCAATCTGTTCCAGAGTCGTTGATGTCAGGGCAATGTCGTCGGCGAATCGAAGGTTGTTCAGAAACTTCCCATTTATGTTGATTCCCAGTTCACTCCAATCAAGCTTTTTAAAAACCGTTTCCAGAGCTGACGTGAACAATTTCGGTGAAATGGTATCTCCTTGACGGACTCCTCTTCCAATTCGAAATTTATCGGTGGTTTTATGCAGTTTGACGCACGACGTTGCGTGCTCGTAGATATGTTTTATCATCCGGGTATATCTCGAGTCAATCCGACAATCGTCCAAGGAGTCTA
Source organism: Pseudolycoriella hygida (assembly GCA_029228625.1). Classification (NCBI taxonomy): domain Eukaryota; kingdom Metazoa; phylum Arthropoda; class Insecta; order Diptera; family Sciaridae; genus Pseudolycoriella; species Pseudolycoriella hygida. Next base: position 151,840,372 of record CM055403.1, read on the forward strand.
AAATCGACCATAATTCGACCGAATCGAACGCTTTTTCGAAGTCTATGAAGCATATCGCGATGATGATTTTGTATTCGTTGCATTTTTCTATTAGACTTCTCATCACTTGCAAGTGGTCATTTGTGCTGAATCCGGAACGAAACCCTGCTTGTTCGATCGGCTGGTAGAAGTCTAGCTTCTTTGTGATCCGTTTCGTTATCACCTTCATAAACAGTTTGTAGAGGTGCGAGATCAAACTGATGGGCCTGTAGTTTTCCAGTTTCGTGATGTCTCCTTTCTTGTGCAGCAAAGTGATGACTGCGTTTTCCCATGATTCTGGTATTTTCTCTTGTTCGAGACACTTGTTGAACAGATCCGTTGTCATTTTGAGCAGTGTGGGTCCGCCTTCTTTGATTGCTTCGATCGGAATGTCGTCGTCACCTGGAGCTTTTCTGTTCTTCATTTCGTCTAACGAAGCCTGTACTTCGTTGATCGTTATGTCCGGCAAATCTTCGGAACCAACGTTCATTATCACCGGTCTCGCTTTTGCTTTTCTGCCGGTAGTTTGGCTCGAACCGACGTAAAAAGGTCCTCATAGAACTCTCGCGCGATGTCCAATACCTTGTCCTGATCTGTTTGTATGACGCCCGCCTTATCGCGCAATTTAAAAATTTGTCTGTACCCGTTCGCCCGTTTCGCTCGTAATACTTTCATATTCCCATTTGCTTCGATAGCGTTCATGGCCAGTTTCACGTTGTATTGTCGCAGATCGGTTTTCATTTTCTTGTTGATGGCTTTCGTTTTGTCTCTGTATTCAACAGTGTCTCGATTTCCACCTTTCACCAAATCCAGTCTTTCTGCTATTAGGTCTAGCGTTTCCTTGCTGAGCTTCGACTCTTTAGTGCATGTAGATCGGCATCTGGTTTCCAGGAAGCTTCTCACTGAGGTCACTATTCTTTCTGTCAGCTCATCAATCGTTGCAGTTTGTGAATTCGTTCCGTTCAGTTCGTTGTCCATAGCTTCCATAAATGCGTCGCTTTGTTCTTTCAGGCGTTCCATGTCTAAAACGACTTTTTTCTTGACCAACTTTTCTCTCTCTGTCCGTGTGTTCAAGACGACTTTGGCTCGCACCATTCGATGATCGCTGCCTGTTGTGAAACGGTTAAGCACAGTAACATCCTTGACAATCGATTTGCGGTTCGATATGATGTAATCGATCTCGTTCTTTGTTCTGCCGTCTGCCCTGGCCCAAGTCCACTTCCTCTGAACCTTACCGGAGAAAAATGAGTTCATTGCGAAAATTCCTTGTTGTTGGAGAAAATTCAGCAAAGTATCTCCTCGTTCGTTCCTCTGATCGTAACCAAACGTTCCAATCGACGTTTCTGCAACGTCTTCTCTTTTTCCCAATTTGGCATTGAAATCGCCGACTAGCAACTGATATTGAGCTCTGTTTTCTTCAATCGCTTTGGAGACATCTTCATAGAAGCTTTCAATTTCTTCGTCGTCGTGATCCGTCGTCGGTGCCTCATTAGTGGACATCATTAAATTTGGTAATTTTGGAGCTTCATTGACTGCACTTATGAAAGGGGAGGATGATGTGAGACCGATAGCGGTTGGTATTGTTTGGAGGCGCATGACCGGCAAAATTGCCTGTTATAATGTTAGAGATAGCTTAGTTGAGAAGTTGAAACCTGTTCAGTTAGGATTTGCTGTTCAGGGAGGGGTAGAAGCTTTGGTTCATGCTGTACGTAAATTCTGCGCAGCTGACCATGATGAGCCGATGGCATTAGTTAAGTTTGATTTTAGCAATGCATTTAATATGTTATTCAGGAAGTTTATGTTAGGTAAAGTGAAGGAGATAGGTTCAGAATTATTTCCTTTACTTCAACAAGCTCATAGGCTCAATTCGAATCTTTATTTTCTCGATGAGTCTTTGCTTTCGAAGAGACGGTTTCAACAGGGTGATCCACTAGGTCCTCCTGGTTTTTGTATCGGTATTATGAGGATGACGCACTCCCTTTCGTCTAGGCTGAATGGCTGGTATTTAGATGATGGTAGTGTGGGTGATAGGAAAGTGATATTAGGGAAGTGTTAGAATTTTGTGATTTGTCAGGTTTATCATTAAATAAAAATAAATGCGAAGTTTTTTTTGTTAATGCTACTGATGAAGATGAGGCTCACATGTACTCTGAGATCTCTGCATTGTTACCAGGGATTAAGAAAGTTGATGAGTCTTCTCTTGAGATATTGGGCTCACCAATTTTTGAGTCAGGTTTAGAGAGAATGTTTTCATCTAAAACTGAAACGATCAAGCTAATGTGTGATCGTTTACAGTTGATGGATGTTCACCCCGCCTTGTGTATTTTCAGGAAGTCTTTAGGTAGTTGTAGGTTTAATTACTTATTGCGTTCTTCTAGGACATTTTTATTACGTGATCGTTTAAAAGATGTTGACGAAATTTTTCGTTCAACTATTGAAACGATTACAAACGTTAGAATGTCTGAATCTTCTTGGGACCAAGCTACTCTTCCTTTTTCTTTTGGGGGTTTGGGTATTCGGAAAGTTGAGGACTTGGCATTGCCGGCCTATTTGTCATCTGTGTATTCTTCATCTGATCTGTCAAATAAGTTGTTAGAAAAATTTCATTTGGAAATAATTGATGATAATATTTTAGGGCTAATTGAGGAAATTCCTCAAGATTTTATTCCAGGTAACGACGAACAAAAAAAAAGCACACAGAAATTGGGATCTTCCGAAGATCAACAGCAAGTTTTCTGGGATGTTTGATTCTAGTGAACCTGTGACTCGTGCAAGACTACTTGCGTCATCTACTAATGAATCTTCAAAGTGGCTGCAGGTGGTCACATTGAGTAATACAGGTTTGCTATTAGATAACAATTCCGCGAGAATTGCTGTTGGTCTTCGTTTAGGCTCTCAACTATGTGAGGAACATGAGTGCATTTGTGGCTTTATGGTTAAAAAGGACGGCTTGCATGGTTTGACTTGCAAGAAAAAAGCAGGGATAATTTCTAGGCACGACGAAGTCAATAACATTATTTCTCATGCATTTTCTTCTGTAGGATTCCCAAATATAAAACAACCACCAGGTATGTCCCGAGATGACGGCAAACGACCTGATGGTATGACCCTAATTCCGTGGAGTCAGGGAAAGTCTCTTCTCTGGGATGTGACTATTCGAGACACGTTAGCTCGATCATACGTCACTGAATCTTCTAGGAAAGCGCGTTCAATAGCCGACAACGCGGAGAGACATAAGCATAATCATTATATATCTTTAAAAGAAAATTATTTATTCACTCCTATTGCTTTTGAAACTTTAGCTTGCATGGGTCCAGAAACGAAGAAATTCATAGGCAAACTAGGGTCATTAATGAGAGCAGCTTCAGGGGAATCACGCTCGAAAGACTTCTTATTACAGAAGATTTCAATCGCTATTAAGAGAGGCCATGCGGCTTGCATCCTGGCAACATTAGGTAATAGTAGAGTAGATGAATTTTATTTATTGTAATTTGTTGTTGAAAAGATCGTTTTTTTACAGGCTGCGCCAATGTGAGCAGTCTTTTTTTTCGCTTTAAATAAATTTATTATCAAATCTTATGACAAAATTTTATGACTTATAACCTTTCACTTATGACTTATGACCACTTTTGACTTATAAATTATAACTTATAACCACTTTTGGCTTATGAATGATAAATTATAACTTTCTACTTGTGACTTATGCTTATAAATTTTGAGTTATGACTTCTAACTTATAACTTTTGACTTATAGGTTTTTACTTATAACTTATAGTTTACTTATAACTTTCAACTTATAAATTATAGTTATAAGTATAAGTTATAAATTTTGCTATAAGTAGGTTTGCCCAAACTCCCTATTAGCAATAATTTACGAATATTTCTGTTCGTCAAAGCGGCTAATTTTACGTAAATGAGTTTCTTACGAAGTCATCGACTTAACCTCTAGTTTACAAAAATCTTATTGCTTCTTCTTAGCTTTGTATTGCTTGGAAATTTACCAAAAATATTTATTTTATTTAGAGTTGAAAAATTTTAAAAACAACTTTGCATATAAATGCTGATAGACAATCTACAAACATATATGCTGATTTCGGCGCATCGTGCCCTCATGTAACAAATTACACGATTTCTTCAGTGCACCTATGTCATTACTATGTGTATATCAACAGAACACACGGTGGAATATGTAGTCAACAGCACAATACATTTGCTTTTTATAGCCACTTTGTTTGCTCGATCATAATTGTTGAGCTAGATCTGCTACAACTAACTCATTTTTATTTTGAGACCATGCTAGATTTGCATAAATCCAACATGCAAATGTAAGAACTGCCACTTCTTAAATTTGGATGAAGTATCAACTTCGATCATTTAATAATTCGTGATATTGAATATCAGAAATAGCGCTTTATTACAGTTCTTACATTTGCATGTTGTCTTACCTGACATCCTACACTAAACTTCACATCCTCAAAACTTCCGATCAAAACATCCAAATTGAGCAAACTTTTTTTTTGTTTTCAAGATCTCAACTTTTTCTAGGATGTGACATATTTCTAGAAGTATATAAACCAGAAATAGCTTCATGAAAATCCTCCAAAATATCCATTTCCCGGAGGATTTACTCGGGAAATGGATATTTTGGAAGATTTTTATCAAGTCCATATACTTTCAAAAGTATCTCACATCCTAGAAAAAGTTGAGATCTTGAAAACAAAAAAAGTTTGCTCAATTTGTATGTTTTGATAGGAAGTTATGAGGAAAGTTTTGGATCAGTTGGAGTCTTTCGACATGATATCTAGCGTAATTACCCCAGACTGGACAAGCGTTGAGTAACACACTTTGAATGATCGCTCTATGAACACGTAGTTTGTTTTCGGTATTCAATTTAGACTCACTGCACAAGAACGGGTATAAAGCTCCGAGAAGTTTCAGGCCTTTATTCGCAGCGCAGATCTGTGTGATCCTTGAATGTAAGAGTCTTATCTAGAGTAACTCCTAGATATTTCGTGAAATGTTCCCAAGCTATTTCTGTGTTATGAACGGTAGTTCCTTGAGTAGGAAGCCATCTTTTTGCGGTTCCACTTGTTGGAATAATCAGTTAATTGTCTGGTTGCAGCGCTTAGGCTGGAGATGATTCTGTAAGGGGATTTTAATGATATGCATAGGCAAATTCTTTTTCACTGTTATTTTCAAGTCAGAAGTGAAAATGTCGTGCAGGATGGAACTCAGTACGCTACCTTGTGGTACACTGGCTAGAGGCTAGTATCTTAAACTTGTATGATTTTTGGGCGTCGACTGGAACGTAAAAGGATGGTTTCAAGAGAAACAATTGCTCAATTTTTGTTAAGAAAGGGAATTTCAGGATAAACATTTTGTGCAAAATACCTTTGGCCAATGGCCATACGCTATCGAACGTTCTTTCGATATCAAAGGTTATCATACCCGTGGTGTGCTTTTTCTTAAGCGAGTTCTGGACTCACTAATTGGTGATTCGTGGAATGGCCTGATCGAAATCCGAATTGTTCTTTCATAAACATATCATGGGCAGAGATATGGGTTTTCATTCTGTTAATTATGAGCTTTTTAAAGATTTTACTGAGAGAATTTAGCAAGCTAATCGGTCTGAAATTGCATGGTAGGGTGGGGTTTTCGTAGGCTTGGGATCAGGCTTTACTTTTGCATATTTTCCAGGCTTCTGAGAAATATGTCAGCTTAAAACAGGCATTAAATAAATCAGCATAATCACTGCTTTCTTGGGCAGCTGTTTCAACAAGGTCACCCGGGCTATTGCCATTCTTGAAGCGTCGGGAAATTTTACGGGTTGTGGGCAGCATCCATTCTTTGACTCTTAGGTCAAAACAGTTGATACTGTTAAAGGCATACCTTCAGCGAGTTCCGTGCTCGAATCACTCGGGTCGTTTAGAGTGGTACTATACGATTTGCAAAAAGAGGAACCAATCTCATTGGCTTTACCTGAGTCTGAAGTTAGGATCCTCCTTGCCACTTTAATAGGGGTATGTTATTAAAACTGTTTTGAAATATTTTAGTGATTTTCCATAGCTGGCTTCGTGTGGCGTAAGCAAGCATTCCACATATCGTTTTTGAATGACATGATCTGATTTGCCTTAAGAAGATTGAGTTCCTTTTTTAAGTCAGTGAGATGGCACAGCAATATCTTCGACCTCTTTTATTAGAGCCCTGAGGCTTAAGATTGCTTTGTCGATGTAGGACCGTTTGGAGAATACTGAAAGCAGTTCGATTTCGATTTTGCTATCAATGTGGGATCTATATGCGGGATAGTTTGCTTCGGCATAGCATCGCCTACTGACTGGCTGGAAGGTATTTGAAAGATTTAGTTGAAATGCTACTTGAAGGTGTTCCGAGGACAGTTCGTTTAGCGATGTGTTGTTTTTTACATCAATGAGGTCGTTTGACAGGAAAAAGTCTACCATCGAAGGGGTAGCCCTGATTCCTTGCGGTGGATAATATGTTGGTGTTTCCGTATGCATGAAATTTCTTTTGTGCATTTTGTGTAAGGTTCCCTGCTAGTTGTCGCGTGCATATCAGAGTGAAAGGTCATCTAGTCAAACTTCTAAGTCTTTACGGGACATCTCATTATTGTTTGTTTCATGCGTCTTGTGGGCTTTATTTGTGGATTATATTTTGGAACGAAACTAAGAGCGGTTTTCAATTAAATTATGCATATGTTATTCCATTGGTAACTTCTGTGTAATTCCGCATACCTATTCCTATGTTAAAGCATATTTTCGTTGCAAGCTCAATCAATTCGCTTGAATTTATACATTCATTGTTACATACATTCAACGCTGTGAGTTTCCTTCCCACGTTACGTAGTCAATGTCTACCGTAACAGATGTTTTGACAGTTCAGTTTTGACTAGACACGTCTCCCTGGTATTACGATACGTAATTTGTGAGCAACCATTCAACAATTGCATTTTTTCAAGTTTCCAAAAACTCTTACTGTTGTGTGAATAAATTTTGCAACTTTCATAACAAAATACCATACACTTCGAATTACGGACTTATTGGGGATGTCCCACTGGGCGCTGTGTGATTTCCTCGCGCTGAACGTAAGCAATATGCAACGAAAATTCACAGTTAGTGTAAATGTAAATCCATCAAATTTTCCACAGTCTGTTATGAACATATTAAATTTCTCATTCATGCTAACAATATCTCAATCAGTTTGAACATCCAACAGAATTGTAATACAAATAACTCGGATACGGACACATTCTTGGATACAATTTATAATCGCATTCAAAACAACACCGATTCATATAAATAACAATCGGCTGATGGAATGCAGTATGAGACTCACGTTTTTTTTTCCTGTGCCTATTTTCTGTTTCATCTTCTCACAAAGTATATCGTTATTTTCAGCCGTGAGAAAAGTAGACCTGTTCATCCATACAAAACAAAATTTTGCTCATATATCTTTCACTGAATGTAGCTCGTTTCATATTAATAGACTTTACCTTTATACAATTACCACTGTACACTGTACGTTGGTAATGTTTACAGCAAAACTATAGATCTTCTTTCCATGTAATCATTCACTATGTTATTTTGATTTGTTTGTCGTGCTATTGTGATGAAAGGTAATGAAAATGTACTCCTGAATTTTAATAGTCTTGTTACGAAGGTGGATTGATTTAATTATTTAATGTCAACTTCCATTATTAATTCGTCTAACACAAATATGCTACAAGGGTTCTGTCAATGTCTTTCCTTTTCCGTAATTAAACTTCCATGTTTTGCGTTAAAGTAAGAGTTATCGCAAGAGTTAAATATCTCAACCCGTTTGAGGCTTACGCTCCGTTTGCTTTGTTTTTAGGTGACCAAGATATTAATTTATCAGAATTATCTATAGAAATTGCCTCACGGCGAGAATTTTTGCGACAACTTGACCATGACTGGTAAGATTTGCTAAAAAGTTAGAAGTTTTAAGAAAAAAGAGGACAAAAGAGGATGTTTTATGAAAAAAGTGATGTTCTTAGAATTTTTGTAAAAAAGAGTAATTAGACCGAAAAAAGAGGACGTATGGCAACCCTATTCTTAATCTACCACTACCCACAACACTCGGAACTCTAACAGGTCAGATCCACCTTGACAGCCTATTATCACCCCTCCGTTGAACCTGTATGAACTCTTGCTGCCTCTTTTCCCGATGAAAGCCCCATATTTTCTCTAAAATCGACGTTCCTAATCCCATTGTTACATTCCATTGACCCCAGCCCTATTAACCGTAATGTAACCAACTCTCACTATAGTAAAGAATCGTAGTCCTAAAGATCGATTGGTGAATAGGTAACTTTATGGCGCTACTAGGGGGTGTTCCACAAGTTGATGGCGTACTTTGTTACAGTTTTTCTGAAAATCTCCGAAACATCCAGGAAAAAAAGTTCGTTCATGCAGTGGGATTTTGAATCTGAAGTACGCAGCCTTCAGGAAGTTGCAACAAGTGGAAGACTGCATTTTCTGCTATGAAGCCTGGGATCAGAAGATGATGTTAGGAAATATTAGAGCCATACTCGCTATGGTCAAAACATAACCAAAGACCCGTACGTATCAGAATAGATGTGGCAGAGAGACTCGAACGTATCTAAATATACAAATAAGCAAACAATCCAACGTTTTCTGTTCTTTTATAACTGTAAGAATTTCAGAGATCCATAGAAATTACCCAAGGTAATATCAAAGGCCCTACCGAAGTACGTCTCAGACCATTCAAATCTAGAAAAGGTTATATCCAAGGACTAACTCATTCTTACCTAAAACCCTGAAACACGTGTTCTCTAAAATTTAATTCTCTACAACTTCGCCTTTGGAACCAACTTTCTAACTCTCACAGTTCTGGACATCCGGGTCATCCTGCCCAATTAGGGAAGGGGCCATATACCAGAATTGGACCATATTTCCCCAAAACCATGAAACACGTGTTCGCTTAAATTTAATTCTCTACAACTTTGCCTTTGACAGTAAATCTCCATATTGCATAGTTAAGGAAATACAGACGAAAAGCTGCTTTCGTATATGGACAAGAATCTCAATTTCGTCCATTCTATTGGTCCCAGTGCCCAGACCCCTGACCCGATTCTCACAAAAAAAATTTCCCAGTTTTGTGACATCAAATGCTTTCATTTGACACCAAAATGAGGAATTTCCATGCTATACTTGCTGAGATATTTCACCTTTCAGGGAAAAAAAACTTTAGGCAGATCGTGGAGACGGAGACAGACGGACACAGAGACGGACACAGACGGACATATTTTTTTTATTGCTGATTCGTCATCTCTAGACGATAATAGTTGCATCCCCCCCTCCTACCCCCATCTACCCCATGTTACAATAAAATTGTTTGTAGTAAACGTATAAGACCTTTGTACCTCGTACGGGTCCAATAATTGTCAATTTTACACCAGGCTGCGTACTTTTCCATAATTCAAGGTTTTTAAGAAGGCAGCCTGGTGTAAAAAATTAAAGCATATCACTATGACGCCATTAACGAATGTTTTACAGCGCACCAATTTTCATCTTGACTTCAGGCTGCGTTCTTGCGCTATGTTTGCTTAAATGTGGATGACAGCGGCAGCCTGGTGTCAAGTTGAAATACAGTGCGTTGTAAAGCATTCGTTATTACAGTCACGGTGATATTCTTCAATTTTTGACACCAGGCTGCCTTCTTTTTCGTGTTTCAAGGTCACATAGATGGCAGCCTGGTATAAAATTGAAAAATATTGCGCCGTAAAGTACCGGCTACTAGATTCAAATTGCCCATACATCATTTTTTGACACCAGCCTGCCTTCCCGAATTTGACTACCGCAACACCACCTTAACTAAGGAATTGTGACATGGTTCTTCGTCAATGGAGTAAAGATGCATTGATTGTGGATTGAACATGCAAAAGATAACTTGCCAAACCTTCTTGGCGATTGTTCAACCGATCAGGGCCTATTTTTGAGAAAATTTGTGAAAATTTGAGAAAATTTTCTCAAATTTGCTTGAAATTTCTAAAAAATTTTCTGAAAATTTATAAAAATGTTGAAGCATAGTTGACGTTTTTTGCGTTTTGCGTTTTAGGGCATCCTAGAATTACTAACCTAAGTACTAAGGGCTGAATTTTCAGCCACTCGTTCATGCTTGGTTTCTTGTTGTTTTTTTCATCTGCATGACCTCTAATATGGGCTTTACGTCGATTCTTATTAATTCTACACTCATTTTAACTTGTTTGAACGTATTTTTCATTACAGTAAGAGAATCACAAGCTTGTGCATCTTTCTTATTTCTTTTTTATCTCTTTTTTCACGTATTCGCTTGCATTTTGAGCATGCAAAACTCGGGTTTTCGGTTAAACGAGTTAAAACGAAACGTTGCAAAATCTTACGATTCTGCTCCTGTAAAATAAAATTCTAGAAAATTTGAGAAAATTCGAGAAAATTTGAAAAATATTTTCTCAAAAATAGGCCCTGCAACCGATTGTTCAAAATTTTTTACCTGAATGCGATAGATGAGTAAAATCTGTCAAGAAGTGTGCGAGAATATCAAGGTCAGAGTCAGGTGCATCAAGGTGCAGTCATGTGTAATGTCTATCAAGGTAAACCGAGGTGCACGCAGTCGGGCGTACTACAGTGCATTGAGGTGTTGTACAGTGTAGCGAGGTGTTGTGGAGTATTGCGAGGTGTTGTGGGGTGTTGTGGGGTGTTGTGGGGTGTAGTGAAGTGTTGTGGACTGCAGTGAGGTGTTGTGGTGTGTAGCGGAGTGTTGTAGGATGTAGTGATGAACTGTAGGGTGTAGTGAGGTGTTTTTTTCAAGGGTGACGAAACGGGGGCAGGCACAATTCATGCAGAAAGGTGACTGCGAATGCACATCTGTGCAGGTACTTTCTGAAGCACCCATGACCCGACAGGAACTGTGTCAGCTTGAAGCTAACCTCACCATGCTCCCTCTGAGCCCATGTCGTTACATTCGGAATGAGTCTATGGGTCCACCTTCCTTTGTCCATGGAATCACACTCTCTCTGCCACTATCTCAGTGATTTGGCTTTTAATTGCGCCCTAGCTGTTTTGGTAGTTTTGCCCTCATTTTTCTCCATTCTGTGTAGTGAGGTGTGCCAAGGTGTAATGAAGTGTACTACTGCCTAAAATCATACTTTAAAATATTTTCAAACCAGGGCTAATTCACTTCCTACTCATTAATACCCATTAATATGCATTGCATTAATACGCACTCATACCATTAATACTTATTACTACCAAAAATTTGCATCCCGAGTCGTAGAATAAAACAATTTCTTGCGTACCGATACCTTTTTGATCCCCGAAACACCATTTCTAGATGCGGTTGGAAGACAAGTCGTACTTTTAATAAAATAGCAAATGAAATTGAAGAATTGTAGTCAATTTCACCCACGATTGTCTGTTTTCTTTCTAGTACCAATCTATTATACGAATTAGACTTACTTCACCAATAATACCGCAGCATTAACTGCAATGGTCCTTCGGATGTCATCCATTTTGGTGCAATGTCAATCGATAAAAATGTATTTATTTTTCTCATTTTCCTCTCGCTCAGTAAAAGAAAGAGGACCAATTTATTATACCGAAATGACATAACAGATGCATTACCATAACGACTTTGGTTAAAATAAAATGTTAAGATCAATCAAAGTAGGATCCTTATCGTCACCATAATGTAACTTCTTTTTATGAGTGTAATGTCGTTATTACATTTATCAAATGGTGCTGTACAATTTAGTTTATATATTCGTTTACTATCTCTTCTTTGACATAAGACACTGAAGCATTTATGTAATGTGAATTTCCACATATTCAGTACATAATTTGCTAAAGGATATCAATATGGTTCGTTATTGCACATATCATGTGAAAAAACAGACAAAGTTTCTAACTAATATCAAAGTGATATAACGGCTGATAGTTCGATTTAACGGTTATAGTTCTTTTATACGATATGAGTGGAAGTACACCCTTAACTGCACGTTATACGAATTTTCAAAACTTTCCATTTAAGTCGTTCGAACTAATCTATTGCAGTCTCCTACTACTCGAGAACGTATACAAGAATGTTAAAATTATCGACACAAAAACAGAATAGCATGATATACTAAAAAAAGTTCATTTTATAAACTTTCACAGAATTAATATTTCATCGTTGTACCAGATGTGGTTTTAATTTTTAGATTATACTGGAAGCAATTGCTTTTCCAATTCTTTATAAAGAATGTAATTGCTTTCGGGATGTAGCAATTTTTGATTTGCATGAATATTTTGTTGGAATTATTTTCTCAGATTAAGGCACCAACACATTTATCGTTTTACGTAAACACAATCATTGCAAAAGCAAATGAGAAAAGTTAACATTAGTTAAGTAGTGGTAGTTGACTTCGAAAATTAATTGTTCAAAAAATATATTGTCTTTTATTAAGTAGCGGTAGCTACTTTATGGGAATGCTCGGGCTGTCTGTCTGTAAACGTTTTCAACTAGAGGTTAACTGTTTTATTAAGCGAAAAAAAGCCTACTCACAATGGCGCAGCCAGTAAAAAAACGATCTTTTCAACAACGAATTACAATAAATAAAATTCATCTACTCTACTATTACCTAATGTTGCCAATGTGCATGCTGCATTGCCTCTTTGAATTACAACTTAGGGCAACTATGGCCAAATAAACTGAAATTAGGCCTACTTTAAGTCAAATTAGGCCAATTTCAGTCAAATTAGGCCATTTTGAGTCAAATTAGACTAAATTTGAGTAGCGATCAAATTCTTCATTTTTAGCTATCAATTAACTGCATGCCTAAGAAAAGCAGGGAAAACTGAAGGTTTACTTCTGCAGCAGTTAAGGTGAAGACATGGCGAAGGTGTCAGCTGATCTTGGTGCGATCTCTCACTGGGCCGGAGCGAATGGCTTGGTTCTCAACGCAGGAAAGACTAAGGCCGTACGATATTCTGGCAAAAGTTGGCCGGGGGATTTTCCAAAATTGAAGCTCAATGGGGTCACTATCGAAATGACTCGGTTAAGGACCTCGGAGTGATATTAGACAGTCGGTTAAATTTTCGTTATCATGCTCAGTAAGTAGCAGCTAAAGTGTTCGGAGGCCTGCGCTGCTTGTGGCCGCAATCGGGCTACCTTCCGCGATCCACAAGACTGTTGCTGTTGAAATCTCTCCTTCTCCCGCACTTTAGCTATTGCTCGGCTGTGTTAGGTAGGATGCAGATTTCGACCAAAGATGTTCTTCTGAGGGCATTCAAGCCTTGTGTGAGGTTCGTGTGTGGGCTGGGCCGCTATGAGTCGACTTCTGACGACATTAACGCCGTAGTCGGGTGCGACCTATTTAGTTATCTTGCGTACTGATGCATAAAACTGTGCTGGCAAAACAACCTGATTATCTGTGGGACTTTCTAAACCCTACCTCCAATGTGAGAACTTTTAATCTGTTGCTTCCGAGAGTGAAGACCGATGTTTTGTCGCTATCGTTTTTTGTTCATGGAGTCTCGTTGTACAATTCTTTACCTCCTTCTATCAAAAGGAGCTCAACGTTAACGCGGTTTAAAATTGCATGCAGAGAACACCATAGTGATAAAGGACCCCACTGATCTATGCGCATATCATCAATTCATCGGTTGTTCGGCGATCTAGCACCAGGTTCCTACGCATGTGGGGCGATTACCGGATTCTGTACGGGTTGATGGTAACTATCGGAGTTATAGTCGATTGATGCTGTTTTGTGCTGTAATTAGTACTGTTTGTTGTTTTTCGTTTCGAATATTAATTGGTTTCTTTAGCTTATTTTTCTCTTAGTTATCGGCTCTATCGTAGTGTATCTGAGCAGCGTTCACTTAAATATTGACTATTTGTAATTTGTATTTTTATTTATAATTTGGATTTTTATGCGTTGGCATTGTACATGTACATATGTAATTCAAAAGGCTGCGAGGCCTTATGCATGTGATGTCAATAAAGATAGAAAGAAATTAGGCCAAATTTGAGTCAAACTAGGCCGAATTTGAATTAAATTAGGCAAAATTTGAGTTGAATTAGGCCAAATTTGAGTTAAATTAGGTCAAATTTGAGTTAAATTGGCCAAATTCAACTCAATTTTTGATAAATCTGAGTCAAATTAGGGAACATTGAATTTAAATCTGAGTCAAATTAGGCAAAATCAATGTGGAATTTGGGCAAAATCTGAGTCAAATTTGGTCAAATAAGAGTCGAATCTGAGCCGAATTTGACCAAACCTGAGCCAAATTTCCAATCAGGCCGAGTTTCTTAAATATGTCAAACTATTCAAATATAGGACAAATCTCACGGTGTCTTTAGATACTTTAGGGTAAACGTGAAATGACTCGACCTAGATTCATTGGAATTTTTCGTTTTTAGTATTTAATTTCGTGCTTTGTGGACTTCATAACATGTACTGGTTTCCTTGGTTTATGCATTATTAGACTAACACTTCACATTCATTCAGTAATATATTTGTTTTGTCGGATGCTATTGCCGGGGAGGTTGGCTAGCCAACAGTTCCGGCGACCGGGTGACGACATCTCTTGTCTATTAGGACCACACGAACTCATTGTGTGATTTGGGTTGCCGTCTTCGTGTCTATTTTTGAAGTGAATGTTTTTGCCACCATCTGTGGTTGGTTAGCGGAACTGCCATTATGCCACCAATTCTGATGATCATTCTTTTTTGTACATTCCTTTTGAGTGACGTCGATGTATGTACGTGTTTCGTTACGAGCATTGAATCCCGTAGCTACCCAATTTAAACGAAGCATCGAAGCTTAGGTGAACTTGTGGACGTTTCTTAACTATATTTTTTGAATGAAAAATTTCTTCATTACCGGGAATCGAACCCGGGCATTTTTGGTGGAAAGCCAGTGCGTCAACACTGCGGGCGCTTAAGTGAATCTTAATGAACGTAAGGGAAGAGAAAAATATTCTCTGTTAAAAATCAAAATTTATTTTAATGTATTTTTAAGTTGCACAAATTAGATTGAAACACCCCTGGCCTCCAGCCTAAAGAAAAGTATGTAAGATCGGGTAACATAACAAATCTGAGCAAAATTTGGTGTTACTCTCTAGCAATTACGAACATCAATTTTGGTTCAAATTTTTTTAAAATAATAGTCTTCCAATAGACTTCTATAGTCTTTATAGGTACCTAGGTGTATCAATAACGTTTGGCCCCGGGTACCAGTAGTGTATCAATAACTATAACTATTGGCCCCCGGACTCTATTAGTGTATTAACGACTACTAGCCGCCGAGGGGGCAACTATTCAGAAGTAGTTTACAAATTTATTTTAGATAATTCTAGAACTTTCGTAACTTCTGTAAGTCCTATCAAAAGGATTACTGTAGAAATACTTTTGTCCAGGACTTTTAGAGTCCCATAAATTCCAAAAGTCACAACAATTTTATAAGTTCTTGAATGCTTTCTGAGTAGCTACCCCATAGGCACTTCAAAAGATTTTTGGGTGCTGTGGACGAATGGGGAGGTCAGGGCAGAGCTATGAATCCAATCGTAAAGGCCTTTTTCGTCGACTGTATTGCGTAGTATGGAACAGTTCGAAATCTGTAGACCGAATACTACGCTGTTTGTACGAATATTTTAACAGCAGGTCGTGAGCAGATCCTATTTTTGGGAAATTTTCAGGAAATTTCGGGATATTTCAGGAAATTTCGGGAAATTTCGGGAAATTTCAGGAAATTTCGGGAATTTTTCGGGAATTTCAAGAAAACACCAGAAAATTTTTGGAAAAGTGAAGGGAGTCAATAACTTTGTTTGCAAGAAAACATCATTTAGATAAGCAAGTAAAGCTAATGATATTGATTTGAAGTATTTGTTATGATGAAATAGTTACAAATTTCTAAGCAAAATATATATTACGCCGTTATTTTAACGGAACGCAGGTAAAATATATGTTTAAGCATGTTTTAGTAAGTAAATGAGTACTTCGATGGTCTTTTCCGATCGTCTTATCAACAAAATTTTTTTTTTTTTTATTTTGGAAATTTCGGGAAATTTTAGGAAATTCGGGAAACTGGTTTCCCAAAAATAGGCTCTGGTCGAGAGTCAATTTTGACGGTTTCTGAAATAATCAGTCTATTTCTCATGGTGCTCAAACTAGCGTTTTGCCCATGAATTTTGTTTCTTTATAATGAGATAAAACACACGTAGCAACCAAAATTATTTGATTGAAAATATAATCTGGCACCAAAGTTGACTACAGAGTCACTGGTGGGCAAAACTATCGACTGGTGAGCACCCCCGAGCTAGAATATTTAGTGTGTCTGATTTCCCCCAGAGGCCATTAGTGTATTAAGGACAATTTGCCCCCGAGGCCAACATTATCTTCGTTAATTATAGAAAAAACATTTGCAACTTTGAATTTTCTACATGAATTGAAAATCCTTGTCGATAAATTTCTAACTTCTTGACTGTCTAAATTGAAGAGTTCCCTAATTTCAACTAGATGTCAGTTGTACCTTTCGGTGTGAGGTCTTTACGATCGGTGATCATGGACCACCCTCCTATCCTGTGCCAAGGAGATGGTTTGTTCGCCCAATAAAAAGTCTTCTAACTTCTAAATCTGATTTAATTGAGTCTATAAATAATGTCAGTTATGTACCATCACTAATTACAAGTTTGAGAAACTGAGAAAAATCGATTTTAGAGCAAAATCGCTGATTTAAAAATTGTTTTCAATGGTAAAATATTTCACCAGTACAACAGGAATATGCGGCTGACTATCTACTAAAATTATCGAGTTGAGAGACTAACGGTACAAATTGTTTTAGTACTCAGTAAATTACACTTCAGAATTTAAACAGAAAATTAAATTTCTCTGAAACACTACTAACTTTCTCATTCTCTCATTCGGTAAATTTATTTGAACGCAATTTGCGATTATTTTTGTTTTCCATTTTCCATTAATTCAACCATTTGGCTTTCATTCAAAAGTTGTAAAAATTTTGCATCAATTTATAATTGAGTAATAGACACGTGTCAATGTATAGAATGTTCTTGTCATGTTAGTTTGATACCACGAATAAATTCGCTTGCGTGGGTTTTAAGAGATTCATTAAATTCAAAGTGACTTTTCTCCATGTAAAAGGAAAAAAAAGAAGTTTGTAATTCTAAAACATTTTTGTTGCACATCACAAGACGAATTATTGACTAATAAAAATTTATCTAACAGAAACTGTGAAAGGAGAACCGGGTACGTGTTCACCGCGGAATCTCAACATAATTTCATATTCTCCTTTCTTTGTTGGTGTGTAAGCCAATGTCACGATTCCTTTATTTTTTTCAACGGTTGAGTATTGTGGTACCATAGGGCCATTAATGTCAACCATAAGCTCACCTGCAGGATAAGATTTTTAACGATGAAGTACATACACTGAACGAAAAATCTTTTTCCATACAATTTATTTCAGCTCTAGAGATGTCAAGGTAGATCTCAGCAATTTCATTAACACGTCCATCTTGCAGTCCAGGTCCAGATAGTTTCACCTTTTTCACAATGTTTCGTTTGATGACTAACGGCTTCATAATGGGGAAGCCACGACCTATAACATTAATTTTAAACGGGCTGCCACGAACGGGTCTGTTGTTATATGTTACTGTCAAGATGTACCTGTGACAATTTTCAATTATTTTTATATGATAACAGTAAAACAGAGATAAATAAGGTAATAAAAGAAACAAATGGAATTTGTATCCCCACATCTTAAGCCTGGCAAGTCAAATATTTTGTGAACCAGTGAAATTGGAAACTGAGATATTTTCGAAGATAACAAATAACGATGAAATGACAACATTTCTTGTCAATAAATGTTGTGGAAATAGAATCGAGGTGTAAATGACTTCTAAAAAGCGTATTCCTTGAGCTCCATAACTGGAAATATGGAAGAAAATTTTTCAAAAAAATATTTAAGGTCACAACGTTGTATTCAGAAGACAACCTGATCACTGTTTAATGAGAACGTAGCCAGACTTCTGGTCACATTTAAAATTTTTCTCGTTAAGCCATGACCTCGATATAACTTGAAAACCAATGAATTCAGCTGTCACGAAATAATAATTTTATAGACCTGTGGTATGTTTCGTATGGTAAGATAAACCCTACCCAAAGTCGGGAAATTGTAGAATCTTTCAACAATATCAGCAAAGTCGATATCAGAATCTTTCAGCAAAGAAATGCCAAGTTGGCGCCACTGTGTCTGGATTAAATGCGCATGTTGAATGACATTTCGTTTTGCATGGAACCAATATGTCAAATTACATGAATGTGTTATTCGGAGAATTCTCTCCAATCAAAAATATGTCTGTTGACATGCTCATTCTACACTCAGGAAAATATCTACAAGCGGCGTAGGAATTGTGTTCATAATTTACACCGGCGACGAATTTTATCAACCGTGCACGTATTACAAACGCCATGCGCGTATTATGTGAGCTCATAACACGTTCGTTAAGTATGGCATACTACACAATACTTGGATAAGGTTGATGGTACATTCACCGTGTATAATACGTGCGCGGCGTATTATTATAAACACAATTTCTACGTCGCTTGTATATATTTTCCTCACTGCATACAGGCACAGTGGTGCCAACTTAGCATTTCTTTGCATGCTAAAAATGCTATGGTTTCACCAAATGTCACAAGAACTGACTGTATGAAGTCAGCGAAATATTAAGTATCACTCTATTGCCACATCCAGGCAACACTACATAAAATGAGATAATTTCTCCGAAGCAGCCAATGTCTCAATATAAAAATAGTCACGTGACCAGAAAGCATAAGAAAAACATATGAAGGGACCCGCACGTATCAGAATAGATGTGGCAAGCACAGTTGATGTTACGAAAAGACTCGAACGTATTTAAGTAAATATTGCCTTAACTCTTAAGTGTATGAAATTACGTCCACATTAAATTGTATTGAAAATTGCCGAGAGGGCAATACTGAAAAACCCGTCCGAAGAAACGATGTAAGAAAGGCCTTCTGAAAGTACAAAATTGACCCCCAAACAGACAAAAATGTTCATCTCTTCTACAACATACCAAAAAACCATTTTTTTGACTAGGGCCGACCATAGACCGACCTAGGGTCCTCAGTAGAGGCCTCGGACAAATACTTACATAGACAAAAATATTTCCCTCAATTTTCTCTACAACAAAGGGAAAAACTATTTTTTTTGTCTAGAGCAGACCTTAGGACCGACCTAGGGCCATAAGGAAATACTCGGACACATAATTCCATAGACAAAAATGTTTCCCTCAATTTGTTCTGCGACATAGCAAAAAAATGTTTTTTGGTTAGGGCTGACCTTAGGACAGACCTGGGGCGCACTTCAGCCCTAAGCACAGCCACCGGGTACAATTTTGTTTTTGAATATAATTCGGTACTCGATTACCTCTCAAATAGAGAAAGAATCAACGAAATCAGTTAGGATTTATTCAACTTATGTAAGCGAACAGCGAACATGTTGGGCCCTAGTAGAAACTTAGTTTTAGGGGCCTGACTGAGTCCAAGTGTCTCTAATCAAAAAGTTTTCTTCCATAAAACGGGAGACAATCCTAGACCTTTTGATCAAGAAAAAATTTGAAAATCGGAAAAGATTTACTCGAGTTATGTACAAAAAACACGTGTGGCCCTACCGTAGACTCGTTCTTATCGCCCTAGCCAAGTCCAAGGACTCAAATCCAAAAAACTTTCTTCCATAAATTGTCAGCCACGCCTAGATCTTTCAAGCAAAAAATTTTTATGAAAATCGGAAAAGATTTACTCGATTTATGTACAAAAAACACGTATGGCCCTAGCATAGACTTGGTTTTAGTGCCCTAGCTAAGTCCAAGGACTCAAATTTAAACAAGTTTCTTCCATATATTGTCGGCCATGCCCAGATCTTTCAAACAAAAAAAAATTATGAAAATCGGAAAAGATTTACTCGAGTTATGTAGAAAAGACCAAAAACCACTTAAACGGCCCTAGCTCGGCGGTCCTTGAGCCGACAGTGCCCAGATTCAATCCCATGAAAGATATTTCGGTTACTTTTCAGGTAAAAAAGTTTTTGAAAATCGGTTGAGTTTTAATCGCGGTGACAGACGGACGGACGGACGGACAACGTTTTTATTGTTGATTCGTCATCTAAGCACCAGGATCGATGATCCCAACCTACTCCCAGGTCGAAATTGGGGTGGTTACAAACGTCGTGGTAAACGCATAAGACCCCTTTTCGAAGAACTTTGTTCTTCGTACGGGTCTAAAAATCAATTTGGTGTAGACGAATGTGGATGAAACTTTCAAGAAAATAATTTACTTGAGTTGTGAGCCGTAACTTTCAGCTTAAGCTTGCAATCGAACGACCCGCTCATTCCTGTCGACGCACATCTTTAGTTAGGCCTATACATATAGAGTAAAGCTCACTGATCTGAATCATCTAAATACAAAAAAAAGACTTCTTGTGCTCTTCGCGTATTATAGCTGTAAGTCACATTCAAAGAACAACGTGAGGAAAATGCTTCAAAAATTAGAACTTGTTCATAATTTCAAATTAGCGACAGCCGTAACATTCAAAATAAATTAGTGAAACTACTAATCAAATTAGCTATAGCACCTTGTAGTATGTTCTCTTTCATAAATATTCTGATGCGAAAATTAAACATTTTCTTTCCACAGTTTTCATATTTTTTTAATCAAAATATTTTGGCATGACGAAAATTGTTTTTAGAAAGTGCATAATTTGTTATGCGACAAAAATTCGAATGCTTCAACACCGATTTCTGATACCAAAATAACAACTTCCGACCTTGTTACCTACTTACAAAAGAAAATCATTGGCTTGGAATTTGTAACAGCTTCGACTGCAACTGTTTACGTCAAGAATCAAATTGAATATTTCCGGTCCTTTGAACATTCAGCGTAAACATAACAGAACAAAGAGTCGTCGTTGAAGCTAACGATGACATATTTCTATCCTTGAAAAAAAATCAGCTCGTTTTTAAATTACAATCAAACGTTACGTTTTTCAAGGTGCCCCTCGTGCACGCATTTTTTCGGTTTCCCCCTTGCTTTTTCCCATTATTGACCTTTGATTTTCACCCACCTTCTCACACACCCTTCCTAATTTTTTTAAGTCCGTTCCCCCTCCGCCCTACATGTGGAAGTTCCACCTTCTACTCAAGAGTTTTTCTTTAATGTGGAAGCATTTTCAGTGCTACATTTTCTGGGCTATAATATTTTTCTATTTTGGAATATTTTTCGATGCAATCAATTAATTAAGAACTATTTCCGTAACTGTAGGTATAAAAAAATCAAACAAGAGAAATGAAGTTAACACTCACACTCCTGGAACAGTGGGAAGGTATGTGACAGCAATGTTTCCATCTTTCAGATGATCGAATTCAATATCGGGCTTCTCGGGACCGTCGAAAGCTACAACTAAGCCACATTTTACACGCTCTCGACATTCGGATGAATGTACCACAAAGTCGCTAGGATTATCTAAATGATTGATGCTTCAATCCTCGCTACAAAGTATTGTAAAAGTGATCGTTTAACTTACTAACTGTTGCACCGAAAATTCCATCTCCTGATACACCAATAGTAAAATCCTCATTTTCCGTATTTTCCTTATTTTCATCGGTTATTGTCTCCATGTTTTCTTCAGTTATTATCTCGGACATTTCTCACTTTAATCAAGATTAATGATATGTTTACAATATTTTGGTATGAACGAGGACAGCTATTTATGTAAATTAGTTTATTTAGTTGCACTTTTATTCGTTGGTGATCTTGCTTTCTACTTAAGTCACTTGAACAGTCGGAAATGATTTTCCACGATTTTACCACTACAACGACTCACTGAAGACTGATTTTTGATGAAGATACTCTTCTTCAATTCGATATCATCACTGAAGCGGTGACTATATGATAGATCTTTGTTATTATATTAAAATTGTGTGATAAATTCGGTGAAATTATGATTTCTATTTATAAATTTGTTTTCAAATGAAAGGAATATCACCTGCTACATATTTAAAAAAATTAATTGAGATTAAAGTTTATATTTTTATCCAATTTTTTCAAATAACGTTACAAAACATTAACAAAAATAAATGAATAAAAACGAAGAATTTTATGAAATAAACATACTAGAACATGTCAATTAAATTATAATAGTCACCATCAAGAATTCAAACATTTGAAATTTTTATAATATATTCGAGACAGACGTGACACATTATAAAAACATATCGGCATTGGAAGAACAAATATTAATATCGGAAATGCCAATTTTATCGTGGGATCTTACCAACTGAAAATTTTTCAACAAGGTGATAGTAGTTGCTCCGTTAGTCATTCTAGTTGGTCTAGACCGAATACTCCAAGCCAAACAATTAACAGATTTTTTGTTCGAATTGCGACTTTTTGACAAGGGGAAGGGAAGCTTTTAAAACGAAGGCTGCTATCCCATTTGCTTTTTCTTGAAAATGAACATAGAAGTATTTCCGATGTAAAAAATCGCAATTTTCAACTTCGAAAATCCTACCTCTTTCTGAATCCTGGTGCTAAGTTAGATATTTCTAGAACTTAGAGTAGTAGGTAATGAGGAGGTAGCCTTTCTGTGTTTCTTTATATGAAATCTGTTCTTCTATAATAACATGTGAAAATCACCACATGTCACCGCATTTTACCACACATTTTGATACACCTCACTAAAGTTCGCTGCACTTCACTACACCCCTTTACAGTTCACAACGCTACACTACCTGAATGTTACCGCATTTCACTACACTTCACTGCAGTTCGGATAGGATTGTTAAACAAGCTACTATTAGAGACAGTTGATATATATCTTCTAGATTCTAGATATACAATATAATAAAGTTCTTCTGAAAAATGACAAAATCATTCTTAGTTTAATTTTAATTCGTCTATCAAGGACAGTCAACTCACATTATTACGAACTTTCAAAGGAGACACGAGTTCGTAATAAAAAACTTTTCCTTAAAATCGTGAAAATTAGTTTATAAACGAGGAAAATCATAAAATTTAATTAATGAAAAGTAGGGAATGCAACCGGTAAATAAAAACCGGTAAAAAACCGATGAAAACCGGTAATGTGGATTACCGATTACCGGTAAATAAAATTTTGTTTACCGGTTTTTACAGTAGAATATTATCACTTTATAAAAAGTTAGTCAAGATTACATTTTCTGCAACAATAATGGCTTGATGTGTCGGTCGAGTCCAGTTGTGTTATGAGAATTCAGTCTCTAGCTTTTCAATACAAAAGAAATACTGAAAAGGGAGATCCTATTTTAGGATATTTAGGTAGGCTGTGAAGGAGGACAGAGTGTGACCAAAAAACAAGGTGCAAAGGTCGGTTTGAGAAATATGGGCGTCCGATTTCGAATTCGGACTATACAAGAGGATTGAATACTTAAATTGAAGATATATATTTGGAAAGGATTACCCTGCTACCGGGGAGTGTAAAATGACCAATATTGAGTGCGAAGAGTCTGATTATTTAGTAAATCTCATCGTATGAAATTCGTTTATCCTTAAGAGCGTGTCAGATATTTTGACAGTTCTATATTTTGCGATGTTTTTTCATTGCATATTTCTAAGGCAATGATCATTAATTTTAAATTCCAAAACATCTACTAATTGCATAACACATCCCTTTATAGATTCTATGAATCAGAATATATAATTATTGAGTCTTAGTGTGTCAAAATTCGATCTGAAAAAACATCGCATTGTATTATACAGCCGAGTACTTTGCGATGTTGCGATGTAACACCAGGCTGTCATCTACATTTTTAGCTCTACCACTCAAGTACGCAGCCTGGTGCTGCAAACCTTTTTTTGCCAAGATGTTGGCAGGAGGAAATTTTGTATGCCATATAAGTTTCAATTTGGCACCAGGCTGCTGCTGCCACCTACATCCATAAAACAAAAGTTTAAGTACGCAGCCTAGTGTCGACTTGAAATTTATACGACGTATAGTGTTCATTATTGCCGCTACGATAACATTGAACGATTTTTGGCACTAGGCTGCCCTCTAAATTGTCAATCAAAGTTATCAAGTACGCAGCCTGGTGCCAAGTTTGCAACTAGTGCGTAGTTGTGTTCTTATTACACCATCCAACATTGTTATAGACACTTTTTCGGCACCAGGCTGCCTAGTCTGAAATGCAGAACATTCTTCTAGCGAAAGATTTGTTAAAAAAACTAAGCAATCGCAAAAAAGTAGCTCAGCTACTAGATTAATAAAAGATGAGTGTAAACGGCCATTTTGAAAATGACACATTTTTATCAAAAAACTATAGCTATAAAAACATCGTTTTTACATAGAGTGCTCAAGAGCTAAGGCAAAGGTAAAGTTTCAATATATTTTCCAAACAATAGTTTTACAATTGGTGATAAGGTTCGAATCGCTTCAGCTAAGGCAATATTTAAGTACGTTCGAGTTTTTTTGCAACGTTACGTTCGTTTCTCTTTCATATGTTTTTCTATTGCTTTGTCGGAAAATGTTCGAAATTCTTTGCTTGGATCGATCTGTGCACGTTGTTGTGCATGCCCACAGAAGTTAGAGGTTATCCAATCTGATAGGATTTAGATATTCTAGATATTCTAGCACCGTTTTCGGTGGAAGATTTCTTATAGATTTCGGATTCCTAGTATATGAACCGAAGCAGTTTGGTCGTGCCATAATAAAGGCAGAACAATGGCAAAGGAGGTGTTCGGCGGATTCGATGTCCCCACACTTGTCGCACAGTGGGCTGTTAGCACAGCCCATCGTGTACAGGTGCTTATTAACAGAAGAGTGTCCTGTTAGAATGTCTATTAGCCTCTTGACGTCACGTTTGAAGAATGAGAGAAGTTGTTTGGAATGGTTTTCGTTTGTTCTAATGCAGTTTTTGGCATGTCTAGCATAGTTCAGTGATATCCAGTGGTGGGAGAGGCTGATACAGCTACAATTGGTTCAGGATCTTCAAATGAGGAAGACGAGGCCACTCTAGCCACTTGTTCATTACCCGCGATACCGAAATGACTTGGTACCCAGGTCAGAATGACTTGACGTAAAGTGGAGGTCAATTGGATTCGATTTCACCATTCTAAAACTAGTGATGAGGAAATTTTATAACTTCCAATGGCTTTGATTGATGATTGACTTATCTAGAGAAGATTAAATCCATAATCCGGGCGAAGCCTGGTAACAGCGCTAGTGTAATCGTAAATCTCAGTCCTCTCAGGTGTTTCAAATGATCAGAAGCAAGTGGTGAAAAGTTTCGATGAATGTAAGTTATTTAATATTTAGGCAGATACTATTCGCACGCGCGAACACTGAAAGTGTTGAAAAATTATTCCGCTGGTGAGTCGCATTTGTGAAGCAATTTTTTAACACCTTTTTTCACCTCAAGCGATATCATTAATTTTGGAAGCGGACTTACGGACTGCGTCACATTTAATAGATTTTTGTATGCGATATCAGCCGTTTTGGAAGTTTGTAGTTGTTAAATCTAAATTTCGCAAAAAACAAATTTTCCGTTTTTTGAGAAAATATTTCTCCGAAAAAAATTTTTCTCCAAAAAAATTTTCTTAAAAAAATTTTCGCCGAAAAAACATTTTCTCAGAAAAATATTTTCTCTAAAAAAATGTTTCTTCAAAAAAATTTTCCTCGAAAAAAACTTTCTACGAAAAAAAATTTTTCCGAAAAAAAGAGTGACTCCAAAACACTGCTGCCGAGACTGCTGCTTCGTCACCCTCAAGAAAGTCAAAAAAATTTATGTCATCAAATGAATCAGAATGAAAAAAACAAAAATTTTCAGACTTGGATGTATGAGACAGGAATTTTTTCGACTTTTTTTAGGGTCTTTCTCTGAAAAAAATTTTTTGCAAAAAACTTTCCCGAAGAAACCAACCGTCTAGGTATTCTAATTCAGAAGATACGATTTTTAATATTCACAAAATCCAAGATGGCGCCGCTTTGACAGCTGGCAGACATTTTCTTAAGGTCCCAAAAAATTCTCCTGATCAAACTCTATAACTTTGTAGGAGACACCAACTCTCTAAGTATTGTAAGAAATAACCTAATTTATTGCTTGGAAAAATTCAAGATGGCGCCGGTTTGACTGCTGGCAGATATTTTCTTATGATCTAAAAAAATTCTCCTGACCAAACTCTTAAAATTTTCCGAAGAAACCATCTCTCTAGCTATTGTCACTTCGAAGCTGAAATTCGAAAACTCCGAACATTACCTGAAAAACCGTCAACGGCTTTTCCAGAATTTTTCCGGAAAAGTGGCCTATGAAATTTTTCATATGGGGCCGAGACTGACGCTCGGCAAAAATATATGCTCAGGAAGATATGCTGTCTCGTTCTCGAGATCGAAAATTATTAATAGATAGAAACCGACAGATCAGAAAAAAAGTTTTCATAATGATGAGAACAATAGAAAAATCGACGCCCGTAGAAAAATGTCATTTTCAAATCTCGATATCTCAGCCAATTTCCAATCGATTTTGATGAGTCTGGGCTCGTTGGAAAGCTGGTGCAACGTAGTTTTTTTTTATATAATTCGGATAGAGAGGGAGGCAAGGGGAAGAATCTCAAAAGTTTTTGTATTATATGGTGACTTGTCCCAAAGGTTTTTGTATGGCGTTTTTTGAGTTTGTCGACTTCTTTTTTGGGGTGTGGATACTGCGTCACGCCCTCTGCTTCCACTGCGGGCATGAGGGGCATGATCTGGAGTCAACAGGATTTGAATCTGCTAAGGGGAATCATTCCGAAAAAAGTCAATACAACTCATAAACAGTTTTGTTTGAGTTTTCAAGCTTTATGAATTATATTATCTAAAGTGACGCCCGAGGGATCCAAAACTCCTTACTTTAGAAGAAAATTTTGAATTCGATTTTGTTTTAAGTTATAACGAACGGTTGACAGAAGTGAAATTGAATTCAGAA
Source organism: Pseudolycoriella hygida (assembly GCA_029228625.1). NCBI lineage: Eukaryota > Metazoa > Arthropoda > Insecta > Diptera > Sciaridae > Pseudolycoriella > Pseudolycoriella hygida. The sequence goes on from CM055403.1 coordinate 151,867,431, forward strand.
GACTCAAATTGTTGTTCGTTCCGCGAAAATTTAACATAATTTGAACATTTTCATTTACACTGCACATTCGTTTCCTTTTATTCATTGAATCGTTTTATCATTGTGCAGTTTTTCTGCTTCCGTTCTATCGGATTTGTCCCATTTCGCAATAACTGCACAATGTTGAAATAAACCGATGGTAAAAATATAACCAAATTTTTCTGGTTTATTGTACGTTGACTAATGGTCACATGAAAAGGATACAAAGTATAAATCAAAGTAGAACTTCAATAAACAAACAATATGCGAACCACACGCAAATGACTACACACTGCTATAGTCGTAAATTTCTCTGCCAAGTGTTTCCACTCGAGCATTCAATCAAATTCCATAACTAAAACTTTTTAACATTGAATTAAATTCTTGTGTTGTAGTGTCACCAGTTTGAAATGGCATTCATTGGATTTTAAAGACCGTTGAAACATCGTATTAATTTTTGTTTTGTCTGGACGAATTAAAAATATCAATTCGTTGTTCCCTAGACATACGGAATACTAAAAGCGACCTACATACTTTATGAATTTTCGATAACCATCCGCGAGAAAAGTAATTGCGTCCACATTTTGTTCATTTTTTCTGACTCTAGCATTCAACTTGGTAAAGAACGTTTTTAACATTCGAAATGATAGAGATCACATTTCTTTATTTATGTTTCGAAATAGTAACTCGACATAACATCTAAAAAATAACAATTACAAAATTCTAAGGTTTTATTTTCGTATGTACTTTTTACTCAACTTATTTACTCAACAAAATTGGTCTGTATTTTGTGAAATCGAATCCGAACTTCGTAATATCAATTTCAGTGCACAGAAAGTAATCATCGAAGTGGAAATCTCATTTCTGTAAGCTAATAGTATGTTTATATCGACAACGTGCAAAAACTGTATTATACAGACAGCATCCCTGTTAGACATGTACGCCGCCGACACATTTCCTTTCAACAGAGTATCGTACAACAAGCAATATTTACCGTCTGAAAAGATTTTTTTCTTTGTTAGAGGATGAATTGATAGCTTCTTGGATTTTTAAAAGAAGGCGAATTCTTCTCAGTTGCATGTAGTTGAATGTACCTCCTTGCCGTAATTGCCAAATGTGTTTAAACGAAGAAATATTCCATATTCCATGCTCCAAAACATGATTAAAACATTTTCTTCTTTTTCTGTTTAATATGAGGGGCAATTCACATCTAAGATTTGTCAATTAAATGGACTAAGGAGATTTAGATTAGATTTCTGGTCGAGGCGGCCAACTGGCCTTGAAACACAGGAATGTCCACCTGAACTAGGAAAGCAAAAGTCAGGAATCAAGAAATCAGGAACCAAAAATTAGGAAATGAAAATCAGGAACCTAAAATAAGGAAAAACGAAAATCAGGAACCTAAAATAAGGAAAAACAAAAATCAGGAAAAACCAAATTTAGGAAAAACCAAAATTAGGAAAAACGAAAATCAGGAAGGAAAGTTTTCAATTCCTAAGGAGGTAGCAATCTTATTTTTGGTATGTAGGGAGCTCTGCCCCATAAGGCCCCGCGCCTGCGGCGAGCTAATAACGCTCTGCCCCGAATCTCGCTAGGGGCTCTGCCCGCTTGACCCCCCACTCGGGGGCTGCCGCCACTCGACCCCGCTTTTTTATTTTCTAGGATTTATCACGGCCTGCGGCGAATTCTCTTAAAAATTATTTTCTTCTTTCTGATTGCCTGATTCCTAATTTTGGTTTTTCCTAATTTAATTCATTCCTAATTTTTCTTTTTGCTAATTTTAGTTTCTCCTGATTTTTGTTTTTCCTTATTTTTGGCAAATAGTTTTTTTTCCTAATTTTAAGTTTCCTAATTTTTTCCCCCTAATTTTTATCATTCCTAATTTTTGTTTTCCTAATTCGTGTGGAATACCGAAACACAGATACTATGATCATTTGTTCATTCGCCGATACTCTTCTATCATTCCACCAAGTCATGTATTCTGTCTTAGTTAGATTCCTACATTTAAATGTTGCCATTTCAGAACGCATATTTGTAACCGGTACGCCGAAAAGCCTCGTCGTCTGAGCACGCAAGCCAGTACGTTACCACTGACGTTAACACCCAGAAATTTTTGCGAAACTTATTTTCGGAAATAATTACCCAGTTTTTGAAGCGAAGAATTCACATTTGTTGTAAAAATTACAAAAAAAATTCCATGAGAGAAATTTCAGTCTCTTAGCTGAAGCCCTGATGAGAAATTAGTACCCTAAAAGCCTGATTTGTAACATTATCAGAAACACAGTAAGAAACTCCAATCTTCAAAGACGCCAACAAAAGAATCGTAGAGAGAGGCGGGAACAATCTTCAAAGGGCAATATTCTCAAGAATTAGGGACCAGGTTCCCAAAATGTAGAAATCACATGTAGTGCATAACATTCCTTGGAGTTGTGAATTCTATGTAGGCGAAACACAGAACAGAATTGAAACACGAGAGGACGGCCATAAATACAATATTAACGAAAAAAATAAATTTCATAGCGCACTATGTAGTCATGTGCTGCATTCCTAACCAAGACACAAACCGAAATGGGACGATGTGAAAATAATTTTTCAAGATCGCAACCACAGAGCCAGACAGATAAAAGAAATGATTGCTATAAAACGGACCGAAAAAAACATGAACAAAACAACCGACACACTATTTTTGTCGACGATTTATAATAATGTGCTGGGATTGAAATATTTCTCTGAAGACATCGAGGCTTTTACTCAAACACCCTAAAGGTTAAATTGTCTTTGCTCATCTGATTGTTAAGTCAAAGGTACTGATTAGCCATCTGTTTCTTTATGTAACTGTATGTAAACGAAAAATTTATTTTCTTTTTTCTGTGATAATTTTATGTATTGATACAGGTAAAACCGATGAATTTAATTTTGATGTAAAAAGTTGTTAGTAAAGCATGTATTACAGACATTGATAAATGCTGTTCGATGCCGGCACGCGAAATATTTGGCACTTAATCAATAGTAAGTTCAAGCTGAGCTACCTACGTCGAGTTTTCTTTTATAAGAGACACAACAAACATTCCTAAAAAATTTTGTGTAATGAACCATTGTCATGGGCATAGGAAAGCAGCGATAGAGTGTAGTCAAAGATGTTAGTTTTGGACCTAAATCATCGGTAATTCATTGGTGAATCATCGTTGATTCACCGAGGAATCACCTATGGTTTACCGAGGAATCACCGATGACTCACCGATGATTCACCGAGTAATCACCGATGATTCACCGAGGAATCACCGATGATTCACCAAGGAATAACCGATGATTCACCGATGGTTCACAGGGGAATCACCGATGATGCACCGAGGAATCACCTACGATTCGTAAGGGAATCACCGATGATTCACCGGGGAATCACCGATGGTTCACCGGAGAATAACCCATGATTCACCAATGAACCACCGATGATTCGCACGGGAATCATCGATGATTCACCAATGAATCACCGATAAGTCACTATGGAATTATCGGTGATTCACCGGTGAACCATCGGTGATTCTTTGCTGAATCATCGGTGATTTCCCGGTGAAGGGTGCGGACGGACAGCAAGGGTGAAAACATAAAGTAGCTATCGCTACTTAATAAACCATTGAAATGGTTTAAGAAAGTAGCGGTAGAGTAATTTTCTTGACAAAACAGATGTCAGAGTGACAGTGACTTTGACAGCTGTCAAAAAACGAGGACAGACCGACAGACAGAGCATTCTCATAAAGTAGCTACCGCCCTAAGTGTGTATATGCGGATGCAAATCGCATTACGATCAAATAAGTGTCACCACAAGAGTTTTCAAGTTGGAAAACATAGTCAGGTTTTGAATCTAATTATGGTTAGAAAATCTCCCATTGTTTGGCCACATGATTATAGCCGCCTTTGATGCCTTTTCAGCGGCGCACATGTATTGATCCTTGCGCTACTCCCTACCTACATCTTCATAATAGAAGTGAGCAAGCAATTTCTGCGTATTGCTTTAACAAAATTAATGGGGTTTTTATTCTTTAATCTTTAAATGACTGAACAATGATCAGTTAGACGAAAAAAAATCATCTTTTAAAGAAAAGAAAAAATTAACGTTCGACACAACCATTGTATGAAAAGTCTTACTTAACATGCGAATAATGCTCAACGTAATACAATTCGTCGCTACCCTTTTCTCATTTACATAAGAGTTTCACATAAAGCATAATGTCACGTAAATGTTGTATGTTGTTATTAAAATAATGCAGTGCTATAATCTACAATGACTGTTATAGCGTACTTGTATGCTGTAACCGCATGCTTTCATTTCTATTGTTCCGTTTCTCTATACATCAGTGTATGCAAAGTCGAAATACAACTATAAGACGCATGCCACCATTGAAATTCTGAAATGTACATATTTGAGGTAGCTAGTCAAAAAGAAATCGAGTGAATAAGATATGGAAAAGACCCTTGTCGAAAACAGCATTCACAAAAAAAAAGAATAAAAAACATTGCAAGAAAGTGGAGAATAAAGCACAAAAGATTCGAGTAGGTAACCCTCTATATGCCACTTGATACCTATTATTGGAGCAAACATATAAACTAGCGTAAGTAGAGCAATTCCTCTTGTTACAGGATGTAGGAAATGTTTGCGGCTAAAAAAAATTATGAAAAGAATATGAAAGAAAAATGACGTTATCAATCATACGGCTTACCGTCTTGGTATGTCGAGTCTAGTTACATTATCAAGAGAGAAGTGTAAGCATCCATTAATTTTGGTAATTTATTTCTGAAATTCAATTAAATTTAAACCTGGAGAACTAACACACAAATCATCCAATGTTTGCAAAAATTGTGATATTCGCCAAAGCTTTTTTTTGAATTGAGAATATAAATCCTGGTGAAATTGTGTCCAAAGTGCTGAATCACAAGTTCACTTTTTTGCTTCTCAAGAGAACCTAATGCATTTATCAACGAAATAAAAGAAAATCAACATTTTCTATATTTAACACTCCAAATCCTTCCAACTTTGAATTTTTAGGCAAGGAAAAAGTTTTTATTCATTGAGAATTAATTTAATATTCAACTATGAAAGCTTAGCTGGCGCCACTAGAGAAAAGGGACTAGTTCTATGTTGAGACTTCAGTCATGACAATAACATAGGTTTCACTACTTGAGGTTCCGAGACAATACACGACTTATTGAGCAAAAACAAACTTCATTTTCCTCATAATTCCCTAATGCATCGCATTTAATTATTCTTTGAAAGTTTAAAAACAGCATGAATTGTTGAACGTTTTTATTTTGTTACACTTTGGTTTTATTCTATTCAAAAAACATTTGATGAGGTAAAAGTGTAACAAAATAAAAGCATTTAGTGTATTTTTGAGAGAAAAATATGTTAGTAGTTGATACGCCGAAAATTTAGAGTCTCAACAGAAGCAAGTAATGCAACAGAGAGTGAAAGAAGAGCGAAAAATTCGAACAGTTACAACTAGAGTTGAGCGGGTTGCCCGAAATTCAGAAAAAAACTGCCCGAACCCGGCCCGAACCCGGCCCGAACCCGAACTACTTTTCACGGGTTTGGGTTTCGGGCTTTCAGGTTTAGAAAATCCCGGTCGGTCGGGTTTCGGGCATTAACATTTTCGGTCGGGCGGGTTTCGAGTATACCTTTTATCGGGTTTACGGTTTGGGTTCGTTAATATTGCTACAAAAAGAAATTTTGAAAATGATGCATCCTAAACTATCCAAATCACATCGACTATGAAACAATGATGTATTGCAATGTATTAGTTATCAATGTCATTGTATGTATAGTAATTTTTGATACAAGTTCCGTATGAAGGTAGTTTAACGCACTAGATCTGAGATTGCCGATAAGTGTGCGTTAAACTACCAGCAAAGTGTGTGAGGTAAGATGAAATGTTCTTTTGTGATTATTTCCTATTTGAATCTAGTTGAGTGTTTTGTTTTGCTTTAAATTGCAAATAAACAACAACAACAAGTGAGAATTAAGTTGAATGACTTTCGAAGCCAGTACACACTTCCTGCGCAAAGCATGAAAAAACCTACAGAAATTGTTTTTCTCGGTTTTTCATTGTATTTTCGACTTTCATGCTTGAATTTAACTTAATCGAACGCGTTTTTTCGGGTAACGGAATTCGACTTTCGGTCGGTCAGGTTTCAATTTCGGATCGGGTTTGGTTCGGATCGGGCCGACTGCCAGCGGTTTCGGGACGATCGGGCTTCGGGTTTTAATTTCGAATCGGATTCGGTTTAGGTCGGGCTTCTAAAAAAGGTCAGCCCGCACACCTCTAGTTACAACTCTATCATCAAAGGTAATTTCGAGAGCACCCTGGGTCACTGTTTGAGAATGGCTTTGAAAGTAATGAAGCGGTGGTGACGAGAAAGGGGTTCAGCCGAAGGCTCGCAGGTTCAGACCTTGTTGGGAAAATGAGAATCTTCGGGAAATTAGCCCCCAGGTGAAATATCTGGGAGTAACATTCGACCGTAAGCTAAACTGGATCGCCCATGTAGAGGACAAGGCTCAAAAAGCTCTGACGGCCTTTTGGCTTTGCAGAAGTGCTTTCGGAAAGAGCTGGGGCCTATCCTCAAAAGCAATGCTGTGGATATACGAAGCGGTAGTAAGGCCCGCGATAAGTCATGGCTGTGTAGTATGATGGCCGAGGCTAAACGTGCAGACGGCGAGGGAAAGGATGAAAGAAGTTCAGAGGTTGGTGTGTGTGTGTGCCACGAATGCCATGAAGACGACGGCAACGGCGGCCCTGAAAGTGCTACTAGCAGTGCCACCTATCTATATGAAGTGAAGGCGAGAGCTTTTGCAACAGCAGACAGGCTGACACAAAATGGCTTGTGGTCTCCAGGTTTCAAGACCGGGCATGGGAAAATCAAAAATATTATCTCTGATCATATTTTTGACATGCCGCGGGACTCTATGACACAAAAACTGAGTTTCGAAAGAAACTTTGAAGTACTGTTCCCAAGGGGTCATGCACAAATTACGTACGCAGTTTTTTTGATGTTTTTGACCCCCCCCCCCATAGTACGCTTCCGTACTAATTTTGAGATCCCCCCTGTCGTGTACGTACGATTTTCCATACCCCCCCCCCCCCTCCGTCATTAAAAGAATATATTTTGAAAAATCCCTTTATTCGTTCGTCCATGCCTGTGTCATATGTTTCTCTATAGAAATGACGGGCACTTTTTGAGTGGCGATACGTTTCGGTCGCACTTTCGGAACGATTTGTGAATTCGAATTCGATAAAACTAATCAAAATTAATTTTTTTTTCTGCGTACGCTTCCGTACGAATTTTGAAACCCCCTCCCCCCCCTCCCCCCAAAGTGCGTACGTAATTTGTGTATGACCCCCAAACAGGGATGAGTGGGCGAACGGGTGATTGGTCAGATTCACAGACAGGTCGAAGACAGGTGAAGGGACCGGAGCCGAGGTATACGACCCTAAAACGGATACCGAAACCTGGATTCACCTGGGAAGGTTATCCAGCATCTTCCAGGCGGAAACTTCAGCAGCTCTTTTATGAGCTCGAGAAATTCTGTCAGAACGGCTGAATCGCGAAGACGTGATCGTGTGCACTGATAGTGAATCAGCAATAAAAGCGCTGATATCACCCATTGCGACTTCTAAATTGGTAGAAGAATGCAAAGGCTACTTGAACCAGATAGGGCTGAGAAATCGAGCCAAACTAGTGTGGGTGGAGTGGATGGTAATGAGAACGCTAATGAGCTAGCAAAAGCCGCCTCAACGGCAATCACATACGGACCCGAATCTCACATCCCGATCCCGAATTCGCATTGTGCGAAAGCGGTGAAAGACTAGGTGAGGGCAGAGCATAGAAAAATCTGCACAGCGTATGAAGGAGGAATGCACACCAAGCATTTCTTCCCCACTCCGAATGAGTGATGGACTAAAGAGCTACTGACGATAGGCCGGGATCGCATAAGAAGGGTGGTTAGTGCGACAAGCGGACGCAACAAGCACCTGGCGAAGATGAGAATTTCAGGTGACCCAGACTGTTCCTGTGGCTTGGCAGAGGAAACGGGCTTTCACGTCATATGTGAATGCCGTATATTCTATCAGCTAAGACATAGGACACTAGGCGACAACGTCGTGCACCTTTCGAAAGTGTCCGAACTAGGACCTATCATATTAGACAGGCTCCTGGTCGGCACGCAAAGGTTTTCAAGATTTTTAAATGATAAACGGCAAAAGGAACAAAGGGTGACAAGATCTGTGTTCCAGATCACGAAAGTGATCAAATCTAAAAAAAAGTCTACATCTATCGTTGCATTGTCGTCATACAATTTCCAAATATTTGATGAATAAAACGAACTACAGGAGTGCAGATGTTCCAAGTGTGCCTGGGCAGAATGTTAAACTTCAGATTCAGAGAATTATAGTCATAACACTTTTGATTATAAGCTACACCACCATAGAAGTTTTTTTTATATTTATTTGTTAGAGAGCAATTATAATACAACTCTCGAACTCTTCTTTTGGGCTATATTTATCGGCTATCAACAGAACTAACTAACAACAGAACACCACTGTTCCAAATATAGAACTAGCAACTTGAATAGAAAGATCGATCGAATGCAAACAGTGACTCAATATGTAAAATTGAGAGAATTTTCGCTCTTTCAAATCTCTCACTTCACATGCGCATTGTATATATCTGACACAGTGTAGTCAACTTATCGCTTCCCTGGACACTGGACATAAAGTATTATTAGGTATTAAGAATGGGATTGGATCTAGCCACACCTGTCCCACTTATAAAAAGTGATGTGTTTGAGTCATAGTATGCAGCACCTTATAGCAGGGCCTATGTTAGGGAATTTAAATTCCCGAAACTCCCAAAAATTCCCGAAAATTCTTCAAAATTCTCAAAAAAAAATTTCAGCGAATTTTTGTCATATTTTTGTAAAAGATCATAAATATCTCCCAAAGTTTTCGGAGTTTAAGCTTTACAACTTTTGAGGCAAATAGGAGTGTTTTTGCAAGTTTTCTTATGATTTCTATGGGAATTTTTCGGGAATTCCTAAGAAAATAAATTTCCTAAAATAGTCCCTGCCTTATAGATGGTTTACAAATCCCGATATGCCGATTCTGTACGAACAATACACGTCAACCAAAGTTTTCTTAAGAATTGGGTCAATTTTGGATCGATCGACCCACTCCTATCCTTTAGTTCGTATATCAGAAATGTGATTCAGTTTGTTTGTCTACCAATGAAATGTAAAACGACTTGTTTCCTATTAATTAAAAGTCTTTTTAGTATGTTAAGAACTATAAATCTTCATAATTAATTTAATATTAATCTTGCCAGTTGCACAGACATGACATTTCTGAACCAAGATGCACTAGTATTTGTATTTATAATACACACCCAAGTACACACCGTACATTAGCACTAAGCGCATTCAAAATTAAATGCCCTATTTTCAGTTCGATTGAGAAGATGTTCAATAGGTGTGATGGCTGCAATGGACTCACAATTCCATTATTTATTTGCCAACGTGAAAGTTCCATGTGGAATCATTCGTTAAAAATAAATGTAGCTAACGAACATCATTGATGTGGACATCTTTTTGAAGTTTAAATTAATATACGGGTATGGTTCCCTTTCTGTTGTACGGCCTAAAATGCACAAAAAATTTGAAACACTTCTACCACTCCATCATAACAATATAATTCACATTTTGTGCTTCATAAATGTGGTTATTACTTTTGACATAACTCTTAACGAACTCATGCTGTTTTCCATTAATTAGAATAAATTAAACATAATTTACAACAATTTAACGCAGCATATATTCTCATGCTAATCAATGATGATATTGCAAAATTTTCGAAATATTACAAGAACTTTGTATATACGAAAAACGTTTTTTTTTTCTTTTGGATATTACGATTCTTTACCGTTAAGTTAAATACTCGGCGAATGAAGGGATTTCAAAATTGCATTTCGACTTTTGAATCGTAAATAAATCGAAGTTGCGTTGTTACGCTTTATAACAAGAGTCTATGAGGATGCGACGGGGGAGGGGCGGCGCAAATCAACCAAACAAATTTTCAAATTTCAATCAAAAAGCGCAACGTTTAACATTTCGAGAGAGACAGTGCCGGCAATCATAAAATCTATTTCTTATAGTTTAGTTCTGAAAACTGCATGTTTCGAATGAAATATCTTATTCTAAACACACTAGTTCAAATTTCCGATAAGGTACAGCATTCTCGTATTCATCTCTTCGCAGACCACTCGGCTACACCAAAGAGAGTATTCGGAAATATGTGAATTTGGCGGTTGATTGTTGTTCGAGAATTAATAGTTGGCTAATTCCATCGGTAACACAAACATCGTCGCTACCATGTCACCTGGGGAACGATTGTGTTTTGTCTCATGTTTATATAAATCACATTGAAAGTGTGAAAGAGATGAAATTCGTTACCCAGGTGACGGTACCGATGGAATTAGCCAGTTACTGAATGTGAAGAAGAATCAATCCATTTTCATTAAGTATTTCGGTAAACTGTGCCAAACCGCGACCGCATAAGCAAGAACCGGTCTCAGTATGGTAACATAGATCTTCACTTTGACGTCTCGGGAAATACCATTATTCGCATTCATAACAAGATAGAGCTTGTGTATTCCTGTGTGAACCTTAAGTAGCATTCTATTCACATGTTCGTTATATTTGAGGTTCGGTTGAACGTAGTAACCCTTGTATAGTATCTTTGAACCATTCATCTCCAACGAATATAAACCATGATTGATGGCATTGGCTCGATTAGACCTTTGTATGAAGAGCGCTTCCGATTTCTCTACATTTGCTCTTATTTTCCACATTTGATAGTAACGCTGTAACTTATAAAGATGGCTTTGTACATTGGACTTTGCCGTACTTTGAGATAGCCTCGTCGAAAAGGTGCTCGTATCGTCTGCGAAGACGGTGAGAGTTGTATTCAAGTGCGTCGGTAGGTCCACCATGAAAATAATGAATAGCAAAGGTCCCAGTATAGAACCTTGTGGGACCCCATCATCCACAGTCACCGAGTCAGACAATTGGTTCCCCAACTTAACCCTAAAATTTCGATCTTTGAAATAGGAATTGACAATATTGATGAGGTAAAGAGGAAATTTCATCTTTATCAATTTATAGATAAGTGCGTCTATCCACATCGTGTCGAAGTTTTACGATCATTAAAACCCATAGTCGCCTGCTCCAATAGTCTTATCAAAGCGTGAACTGTAGAGTGCCTACTCCTAAAACCGAATTGGTTGTTCGGCAATAGATTATTGTAATTACAATATTCGAGTATCCTAGCGTGAAGGGCTTTTTCAAGAATCTTGCTCAGACCGTTCAGTAGACTAAAATAGGTCTATAGTTTTTGGCCTCATTTGTAGGCTTACCAGGCTTGGGTATTGGTACAATGTGAACAGCCTTCCAAGAAGATGGGTAATATCCCACGCATAGTATACGATTAATCAGTTTAGCCAAAAATTAATGTGCTGATCTAGGAAGTTTCCTCAGGACAACGTTTGGAATGGCGTCTGGTCCAACGGACTTTTTGCTTTTGATGTCCCTAAGAACACGTCAGCGTCTGTCAAACTTGGTTCGAACAAAGTTGCAGCAGTCATATTCATCTGGCAGAAGGAATTTACTTCAGACTCCACAACCTTATCAAATTCAACATCACCCATTTCTCTATTCTGCCTGTGAATTTTTTCGTATACTTTCGCTATGGTGTTCGCTTTATCAAGTGGATTGCTAATCAGAGAGCCATCGTTTGCCCGGCTTTTTTACCATCACCCAAGAGTTTGTTTATGTTTCTAAACATTTTGCTATCCGATCTGATTTGTCTCAATCTATTCATTAAGATATTGGAATCCCTTGCCCTAATGCTATTCTCTATCACCAAGTTCAAACGATTTATTTCAGCTTTCATCTCAGTATCCTTATGTTTACTACGGAAAAATGCTCTTCTCAATCTCTTTTTTTTTGGAAATGTACTCTTTCAAGTGCGGCGAAAAATGATTTTTATTGGTGAAAGATTTTTTGGAGATGGTTCCAGGGTAACAATGTTGCTACTCGTGATTTCTTCGATAAACCACAGTTCACTTACCACTGTCAGATACTTGAGAAATTACAGGTTGCTTGTAAGAAAGTACTAGAAAGGCATTTAGAGCTTGTGTTCATTGCGTTTGTGGTCTCACTCGTTACGATTCGAATAAATGTGGAATTTGGAGGTGGTTTGGTCTTTGCCTTTAGGGATTCTCCATAGTTGATCCATAGATACTCATAGAACAGGCGATGGTTTATGAACGTGCTTTAAACTTTAAGTAGTGGTGAAAAGGTGCAGGAGAGTCGGACGATCTTCAATAAAATATTTGTGTGAAAATGAACATTTCCTTTGCATGTTTTCGTAGTTAAATTATGAAAGAAAAACAATCTCATCATGTGGTGACAAACTCAAATGTATCTCATGAATACAATTTCACATCTACTGCGAAAAATAACTTTATTTGCGATACTTGTTTGGAATAGTATATTACAGTGGACCCTGCGAAAGTAATTTATTACATGAGAACACAATTTTATTATAAGAGCCAAACTCACGAGTGTGCTTTTGAGCAACAAGCTTTGAAAGCGTTATTTTGACGAGTGAAGAGCTCTATCTGCCTAGAACGATAATCTCGCATTTTTCTCCCTAGGGCAAAATTGTTTTTCTCGATATATCTTTTCTCGGCAGATAAAATAGCATATGCACCGCTGTCCAGGATGGTTTATTTTGACGATTTGGATTATTTCCCACGCCTTC
>CM055403.1:151880814-151922828 GCA_029228625.1 Pseudolycoriella hygida
CGCCGGTAATTTTTTTTCGACGAAAAATTTTTTACGCCGAAAATTTTTTTTACCGGAAATTTTTTCTCTAAAATTTGATTCCTCTTTTCTTCCAAACTACTGATATCACAACAAACACCCTTTTTAAAAGGGAAACGTGACGCAGGTCCTCGTCCCTTCTTCCGAAACACTGATATCAATTTGGGTGACGCTTACAGCTTCAGAACGCAGAAAATTCTTTTTAGATATTTTCACTTTTGTTTAAAAAAATGCGTAACAAATGCCGGACCCTCCCTGTAAGTTCCGAGGGTCACCCAAATTGATATCAGTTGTTTTGGAAGAGGGACGAGGAATTGCGTCACGCTTCCCTTTCAAAAAGGGTTTTTGTTGTGATATATATATACAGACCGTCAAGGGACCTAATTTTTCATGTTTAGAATACAGAAAAAATACTGAGACGTCACAGAGATATCTAAGGATTTTCTGATGGCTTTTGAGATCACAAATCTCCCGAAAATATGACCCAAAAGTTGGTAAAAATAGATTTTTTTTTAGCTTGTCCGCGGTCCTTAAGGTAGTTCTGATAAGTTGACTGGGGAACTAAAATACAAATTCAGATATGTCGCAGAAAGGAACAGTTTTTCCCCTGGAGCTATGGTTCCTGGTGAGGGCTCTAGGTCAGCCCAGAAATCATTTTTGAATGGATTTTTTTAACGTCATCGGAAATGTACTAGGTGTTGTTAGACTCATCGAAACATTGAGGTTTTAAAGGGATTATACATCGGCATAGTCTTGCTTTTTTTCCTTAAAATTTAAGGTAAAAATTAAGCCTCCAAGAAGAAATTTTAAATAAAAATGCCGTAAATTACGATGACTAATTTATGGAATTACAATCTCTAATTATACTAAAATTAAGTACATAATCGATAATCAAGCTTTCAAAAAATTTCCCTAGAGAAAACCAATAAAACTTAATTAGAACGATAAGTGGAATGATGTCAAAAAGAAAGAGTGCAAATTGTTGGGTGATTGGGTGAAACACAGGTGAACATTTTTTTGTTGAGAAACTTTTCTTTCGTTCACAATTATTTTAGAAAAAGTAACACTGTCGCGTCGCGTCATTTAATATAAAATAAATGTAAGCAAAAACTTAGAAAAGTTAGTAACGTCTGTTCATTGAACAAAGACAAGATTTGATATTTCATATTGTGTTTCTGCATTGTAACACAACAACTAAAAACTTATGAAAGCTATAGTTTCACGACGCGACAAAATAAGTTTAGAAGAAGCTAGAACGGAACAAAGTTCTTTTTAAATTTACGAGATTCTCTTATCGATTTTTTAAGCACAACAAAGTTTGCATTAAAAGAAGAGCTATATTTCGCCACCTGTGTCCTACATAGTAGAAGTATTTATGTTGACAGTGGGTGTTCGGGTGAATAGAGCGAATAAGAAGAAACAGTCGTTTTTATAACGTAAATTGAATGAAACACCGACTCAATTACAAACGAAAATTAGTTTTGCATTCTAGATTGTTGCTCCTTGCTTTTATTTAAATTCTACGAACGAGAATAATATTTTATGAATGCTGCATTTCAATTCATAATAAATCAGTTTATAGTTAAATGTTGCTTTCAAAGCCATTGTGTTACTGGGAACTTTTTTCAGAATTTTTTCATAAAAAATCTAATACTGGGAACTTACAACTGCAATGATAAAATTTGAGCCATATTTACTTAACTCTCCGTGTTCAAAGCTTTTCCATGGACAATATAGCTTTTGTCAACTTCTAAAAAATTATAAAACAGACGTGGAGAACAATTGAATATGTATTTCATATACGATTTCGTTACCAAAACAGGACGTTTTTGGTTGACCAACGTGAGACTTCTACGTTTTCGCTTAAACCATTATTTAGCTAGATGTACATTGTACAGTACAATCAAATTGTACATGCTGATCTTGACGACTATTACTTGTAGAGTGTACATTTAACGTGTCACTTGTTCACTGTACATATGGCTTGTTCATTATACATAGGATGTGTACATTGTACTTGTAAAAAAATGCCATTGTACATTGTACTTATCACTTGTTCATAACGTGCTACTTGTACATAGTGTCGCTCAAACCACTGGTTATTACTTGTAGAGTGTACATTTTACGTGTCACTTGTTCATTGTACATATGGCTTGTTCATTATACATAGTATGTGTACATTGTACTTGTAAAAAAATGCCATTGTACATTGTACTTATCACTTGTTCATAACGTTCTACTTGTACATAGTGTCGCTCAAACCACTGGTTTTACCGGATAGGCTTTTTCAAATTTATATGACGAGAATTCTACTTCACGCAAGCGTGTGTATTTGCATAGAGCTTGAAAATTCGGGAAAATTATTTTTAGTGAGGCTTTTTGGATATGGAAATTTCATTAGGCGATCAAAATTGCCTTGTGGATTGAAAAAAAAAACGTGAAAAATAATCAATATTCTAGTTTTTATAAATTGCAGCTTAACCTAGGGAGCGCGAGCATGTCGCGTAATCAATAATTCATCAGAAAAGATTTCAATTATTAATTTATTAAGCTTATTCATTGCTTTGTTTTGGCGATCATTCATTCAATGTTGATGCCCGTCTATAGAGACAATAGCTTCGAATCAGGACTCCTTAAAATTGAGCGGGGAGGTTTGTATACGCTGTTTGCGAGTCGTTCCCTTGAGAAGTTGTCAAATTGACTGATAATAGTGTTATCGTGTGAATACGTTTTACTGAGCACATTTTCGCCAAGTCATACAGGTAAACGTTGAGCCTCGGTACTTTTGTAACTCTGTGCAATTTCTCAGTAGATATAAATTTTATAGTTCAATCTGGATCTTCTAAAATTGACTGCCATACGGAGGCATTTATTTTCGAAGAGCCTCAACCTTTTAATCAGATATTTCAGTAGACTGTGCCAAACCGCCACCGCATAAGTGAGCACCGGTCTAAGTATAGTCAGATAAATTTTCACCTTCACAACTTGTGAGATACCATTATTCACTTTCATGATATGATATAGTTTGTGTAACCCTGTGTTAGCCTTCAGTAGCATTCTATTCACATGCTCATTGTGTTTGAGATTTGGTTGCACATAGTACCCCAGGAAGCGAACGCTCGACTTGTAAGGGATTTTTGTGTCGTTCATTCTAATGGCATATGCACTCTCATGGACATCGCGCCATCTTTGAATAAAAAGTGCTTCCGATTTTCCCACATTTACTCGAATTTTCCATCTTTGATAAAACCTCTGTAGCTTTTCGAGATGGCTTTGCACAATGGATCTCGCTCTGCTATGAGATAGTCGAGTCGAAAAAGTGCTCGTGTCGTCGGCAAAGATTGTGAGTGTTGTGTTCATATGCGTCGGCATATCCATCATGAATATAATAAAAAGTAAAGGTCCCAACACAGAACCTTGTGGAACCCCGTCATTCACAGAAACTGGATCAGACAGTGCGTCTCCCAGCTTAACTCTGAAGCTACGTCCTTTGAGATAGGACAAGATAATTCTAATGAGATATCGCCATATAAAGCCCATATAAAAGAATGTTATCTATGTGTGTGTTAGTGTATTCAAAGCATGGGTCAAATATGAGCAAAATTTTTGGACTGTGTTAGGATGGAGATAGATGTTTGGTTTCAAGGGAAAAGTTGATGGTTTGGGTGTGTGGTGTGTCAGGGTGACCAACAAAATGGCCGACGGTGGTATGGGACGGACTTAGGGCGAAAATTATTTTTTTTTTTTGTTGGAGATGGAGATAGATGTTTGGTGTCAAGGGAAAAGTTATTGGGTTATTGGGACGGTGGTATGAGACGGTTTTAGGGGGAAAACTGACTTTTTTTAATTTTTTTTGTTGAAGATAGATGTTTCGTGTCAAACGAATTTTTTTTTCGCCAGAAATTTTATTCGCTGAAAATTTTTTTTCGCGGGAAATTCTTTTTCCGCATTTGTGACGCATTTTTTTAATTAAAAACGAAAACATTCAAAAAAAACATTGCGTTTCAAAGCTGTAAGCGTCACCCCAATTGATAACAGTTGTTTTGGAGGAAGGGATGAGGACTTGCGTCACGTTTCCCTTTTAAAAAGGGGATTTGTTGTGATAGTAATTATTGAGTGTTTCACACTCTTCTACAAATTATAGCAAAGTTAGCCCAAAATATCCGATTGCCGAAATTAAATGTAATCACCATTTCTACCTGAAGAAAATCTTATGTATTTTTTGTGTGAAAAATACACTCCAAGAAATTTAAAAAGCACCATATATGACGACAATCCAACTTACCTAAAAACCTTCACATGCATAATTTTACGCGATAATGTGTTCCAGATCATGTGATTCCAAAACCACTACTCACGAAATAGTAACTTTTGATACAAGTTACGTATGTAAGTAGCTTAACGCACTAGACACGAGTTGAAAGCGAGTTCGGCAACACGTCGTGCGCTTTAAACGAACAGCATTTATTTTCGCACTGCTCCCTCCTTCGCTTTTCATATTTTTGCAGAATCCCCCTTACGAATAAAAAATGAAAAAAAAAAACATTTTTTTAAATTTTATTTCAGTCCAAGGGTTTTTTAGGTGATCCTGTAGAAATGACTGAAAAGAAAGTTCTTTGCAAACTATTTTTTGCGTGTTTGCTTTGTCTCACAATTTTTGAAATTTGCGACGCCGTTCAATTTTTTTCTTCTCCCCCTCTTACTTACTTACTTAACCGGCCCTACAACCCATTAAGGGTCTTGGCCTTCTCCAACATGCTTCTCCAACCGGACCTATCCTCAGCTAACTTCTTCCAGCTGGTTACACCCGCAGTTCTCAGGTTGGCAAAAGCTGCATCGCACCATCTGGATTTTGGTCTGCCTGCACTTCTTTTGCCTTCCGGTTTGGTGATAAAAAGTTTCCTCGGGATACGATTGTCGTCCATACGCTGCACATGACCAAGCCATCGTAGTCTGTTAATTTTTGTTGTTCTAACTATGTCTGGCTCTCCACAAAGCTGCATAAGCTCATGATTAAATCTTCTGCGCCATCTGTTCATATTTTCGTCATATACTGGTCCGAAAATTGTCCACAGTACCTTTCTTTCGAACGTGAGCAGCGATTGTTCGTCTTTCTGAGTCATGCACCACGACTCCGACCCATACGTAACTATTGGTCTTATCACAGATTTGTACAATGCGCATTTAGAGTTTCTGCTTAATGATTTGGACTTTAAAATTTTATCAGGCTGTAATAACTCCGGTTGCCAAGAGTTATCCGTCTTTTGATTTCGTCCATGATTACGTTGTCAGAATTAAGCAGAGATCCAAGACATACGAACTTGTCTACCACCTTAAATGTGTGTGTGTCAATAGTTACGCTTTGGTCGTGTTGTCGATTCGATGGGGAGACAATCATGTATTCGGTCTTTGTGTCATTAACCTTTAACCCGAGGTCGGTACCTTTTCTGTCCAAAGCCGTGAACTTTTCCTTAACAGCTTCCATGTTTCGGCCCAAGATATCCAAGTCATCAGCGAAGCCCAGAAATTGACTGGATTCCATGTCCATGGTTCTCACTGCTCACCCTCACCTCATCGTTTTTTCGTCCAGCTTCTCCAACTATATAGTATATTTCAACATACCCCAATACACACGAGATGTGTACGTACGCGCGGGCGAAGCCCAAGCGAAAAGTACACATCGAGTGTGTATTGGGGTATTTTGAAAGATATTTTTCTGTAATAGTGAGAGTGTGTTGGTGCACGTACCGCGGAAAGCAGCTTTTCGTCCCAAGTTATGGGAAAATATTTTCCGTCACAACCATTACACTCTCGCGTATACAGAAAAAGTTATTTTCATGTCATGTCACACTTGGCTGACTGTTTTCGGAAGGTGTAAAATTAAGACCTTTCGCAGAGCAAATCCTTCTCCTAATATTCTTATAAAAAATAAATAAATAAATTCTAAACATTTTCTTGGTTGCAATTTGGGTTAATATGCCATAAATTCCGTAAATGCTGTTGAGAGATTCGCTGTAAATTCTACCACAAATCTACAATAACTGTCCCATTTGTCATGTCATTAAATACGAATTATGCAATAAACAAACCAACCATTAAGCAGATAACATATTTTGAGACAATAATATCCAAGACGTCGACTCTACCCGAAGCAAAAAAAGAACGAAAATATTATCAAATCTCATACCAATTTTATAAATATGATTATAATTTCTAGCTTTGATAATCTTGATTTATTCCACAGATATTTGTTGTGGCGTGGCTGTTTGTTTTTTATTTGAGTTTTTTTTTTGTCAGTTAGTTGAAAAAAAACTGATTGAATTTCACATGTAAATTATTTTAAGTCCTAAATAGAAAATTTAAATTAATGCTCTCTAATGATATTGACAATGTATTAAGTAACTATTTGAATAAGTAATTGGGTGTGATGTGCGATTGAATTAGTTTTGGGATAATCTCTCAAATATATCAGACTTTAACTGCTTTTCCAGTGATTTATGCTATAATGTGGTGTTAAATATGGGATATTGATAAAAATTTGTTGGATACTAATATTTCTGATATCATATTTGTATAAGCCCATTAAAAGCTCGTTGATAATTGATTGGATTTTGTAATCCCGCATTAAACAACCGAAAATTCTTTTGAACAATTTTGTCTTGAAACTTATCTTTTTTGGTTCAAATTTTCTACTTAAAAAAAAATATTCATTTTAACGCACATTTTTCTGGTGATAAGTCTGCAGATTTATTAACTGGTGTATAAATGGACGAACGTTATTGATGGGAATTTTCTGTAAGTGTCATGACGGATAACAAAATTGCAAATTGGGCTAAAAGAAATATTTAGAGCGATCGAATTTATGCAAGAAGTTGCTTAATAATGGTGCTTTGTCACTAGATTAGATATCGTTAAACCGTCACTGATTCCCATGCTTTTGGTATGAGTGTGGTAATTCGAATTCTCTTCAAATATAAATCCGTTTTCGATTAATTGCAGCAGTCAGGTGCAGTGAGGTGCATCAAAATGCACTAAGGTGTAATGAGGTGCGGTGAAGTGTACTGATTTTATGATTTATAGATGTCATAGAACTCTCTTTTCACATTTTTCTGGAGCGACAAAAAAAACAACGGAATTAAAACTAAATAAAACATTGGAATCGCATTCAAACATTCTCAATCTCACTGTATTTTCTTCACACAAATTAGTCTTAAATACTCATTACTTAACACCTCCATTTTATCTTCTCTCACTACAATATTCCTATCTTCCATGTAATCTCGGTAGAAATTCATTGGTTCTTCTTTGTAAATTTATAGCTCTTCAGATCAGAGGACTATTTTGTGCAATTGAGTCACATACCCGCATTATTTAATATTTAATGCTCATTTTACGAAGCAAGAAATGGTTTTCCACGACCTATTTCATGCAGGAAAGTTAGTAAAAACAAGACATTTAATTAAGTTTTGTTATAAATGATAAATATTTCGAATGCATTTAGCAACAACGTACTGGCAGAATAGAGTCGTGTAGTGCAACATATAAATGTTGTTCTTATGTGAGAGAAGAAGTTGATGATAAAATGATATCGCTTCACGGCTTCATGTACGCAATAACAATTCGAGGGATATGCCTAATTCTATTTGATAGTTTTGTTTCGTTTGCATTTGTTATTCATTTAGCTCGGAATGTCAAACTTCTCTTCGGGTTGACATAATTACGGTTAGCTGTACAAAATCCCGTGAAACACTATCAATCCAACGGGTTGTCTCTTATAGAACTAATTGAATATCCGTAAGTCTGACTCAAGTCTGGTTCTTGTGAACTTGACAAGTGGCAAGAATGTGAGCTCTTTGTTAACCACAAAGGTGTACCGTATGAAACCCCCTTTTTACCCGACAAGTTAATAATGAAACAATATTGCATTTCTATCAGCTCTGGACCGCGATGGCATACGTAAACTTTGAACTTTCTCGACGTGTGGTCGGACTAGTTCTTTTTTTTAATTTAAAACAGACGTTTTACACTGTGGTACAACGTGCACACGGGTTGGATCGGAGTAGGTACTTCATATAGTAGAAAACTGTTAATACACTCGTGTGTACGTTGACATGAAGTTAGTTGGCTATGTTCATTGGTTTTCAATTGAAAAATTTTAGCATCTCGCTGATTTTGATGTTTTTCACGTCGCCATTTGTTACCACGTTCCTGTTGAAGTGCTTTGCACGTTGTCTAGCTACAGCCGAGCAAGATGTAGTGGACTTTCGACTTCTTCTTGATATTTCTCGCAAGCGTCCACATTAGTGATTTCCATTTTGAGCAGGTGTCCATTTGGAGCATAATGTCCTGCGATGGCTTCGAGGAGCAGCATTAGGTCCTCCCTTGATCTGTTCCATTTACTTCGGCCATGTGCTTGCAATTTGGCAAGTTTCTCCATAGAAGATCATCTTTGCTCTTGAAGACTTCTCAAATTCTTTTGAGTGCTGTAGGAAAGCCCTAATAGGGTTTTAGCACATGGAAAAGGGCATTGCTGCCTATTCCAGCGAGCGGGTCAGTTGCCCCATTTCCTTCCTGGTACCCAGATCATATTTACCCTATTGTTCATTAATGGCGCGTCTAACATTTGATAGCACTCTGCAGCTGTTTCATAAGTGAAGCAGTGCCCTGTCCGAATTTGTGTTTATAACTTTTCCTCGGGTCTCTCTCATCACGGGGACATCGAGATCTGAGGAAGTGAATGTTGAGCGGCTCAGTTTTTCAGTTCACCAGACCTTGATATCACAAGAATCAGTTGCAAAGATCAAGGCTGCCAGCGCTCGTGAGAAATTTCAGCGGCGCTCGCGCTCGCAATTAAATATCAAAAATTGAGCGGCGCTCGTGCCCGCGCTCAAATATCAAAAATTGAGCGGTGCTCAGCTCATAAATTTGCGCTCACCACTCAATTCACGAAAAAAATGTAAAATTTTCCGGGTCTAAAGAAACTTTCAAGGATTCAGATCATAAAATGTTGAAGAAAAAGTACAAATCCGCACATCAGACATAATGTGTTCTGCACTAAATGGCAGAAAGCTATAAAGATATAACGACCCGACGTTAGTAACGGACAGGGATCTGCGGGAATGGCATTTCTTGTTGTTTTAAATGAACGCTAGATAGTGCAAAATGAATTGTCAAAATCACAAACAAACACGCACGGATGACAATTACTGATGTTGGTTCACAAGCCTTAGAAAAAAGTTCTAGAGAAATCTCTTCTAATCCCAAAATCTAGGAACCAACCTTGAAACACTCCGATCGTGTCGAACATGCCTCCGAAACAACAAACAAATCTGTAGCTGATGGTAAAATATATTTTGACAATTCACTGACAAATTGGACGTGAATTACTCAGAAAATTATTTTTATATCATTCGGGCATATAATTAGCCATTTATATACCTGAAAGTAGGGGTATAATGACCATATTATAGTCGAGTTTCATACAAACTGGGAGGTTAACCCAATTATAACCCGACTATAATTTTCGATTCGACTATAATTTTCATTATAGTCCGATTATAATATCATGACGTCAAATCTCAAAGAAAATAAAAAAAAACCACGAGTCAAATTATATGCCCAAATGATATAAACTATCGTATTAACCAAGGGATAAATAGCTTGATTATAGTCTCGGTACGTGAATATTTCTCGGGGCATAGCCCCTCGGACATTCATTTCACCTCGACTATAATCGCGCCATTATATCCCTTGGTTACTAATATACTGTTATGTAACGAAATTTAGGCAAAATAATTTTTTACGCGCACAAAATTAAAAATCCTAGTATCCAACTTGACTGTCACTTTAAAGCATAAAAACACACTCAAATAATTTATTATTATCTTCTGCTCTCAACTCTTCAACTACAAATCTTATTAATTTCATGCCAGAAAAAAAATCGTCGTTGTTGTAAGCCCAGTGTGTTTCGAAGCAAATTAGGCGAAAAAAAAAAAACAAAACACAACACTGTTCCAGCAATTTCACTCCGAATTTCCGATTGTGTTTTGAGAGACTTTAAATGCTTTTTGAACAGCTATTTGCATAGCACTTACAGATTAGCGTGTGTTCTTGAGGTTTCACTCTTAAAAGGTTCCATTTTTACCGATTTTTAGAGCTGCCTTCCAGCCCTTCCACACCTTTTTCTTTCTGGCGTTCAGTCATACCACTGTAGATGAGATACGTACGATACCAATATTATTTGCCTTTGTCTTATAAAATATAGTAAGAAAACTTGTAATATTGCTATCGCTTATATCGCATAAAATGGGGAGAGTTTTAAACGAAAGATTGTAGTACTAAAATAGTAATTTTCCTACCTAGTTTTGTAATTAAGGTTTTTTCAGCATTAGTGTGCTGAAAAAATCTAGTTACAAAACGAGGTAGGAACAACGTTTTCTGCAATTCAATGCCGAAATAGACAAAGCCAAACAATAAAATTTCTATTTCGATCACAATTTCCTTTTCATTGCATTTTTAATGTCAATTAAAATTGAGTGCTGAAAAACTTTTCCGCACTCAAATTTGAATGCTGAAAAACTTTTCCATACTCACTCAAATCTGAGTGCGGAAAAGTTGACCTTTTCCGCACTCAAATCAGTATTGAAAATTGTCGTATTTCGACATTGAATTGCAGAAAAACATTTTATGCAATTTCGTTGCGAATTTAGAACTTTTTCGTGTTGTTTTTGGTTGCGAAATGGGGTACTTTTTCGTAACTAAAAAGCAGTTAAGAAAACAGTTTTTTTATCACTGCTTTTGAGTGGCGAAAACACTTTTTCTGCAACCGGGAATTGAAATACGACACATTCCGATGTAAATTACTAGATGGAAAGTTTCAAAATTTCAAAACAAGTTAGGAAATGAGATTTGTATGAGTTATTTCCACACTCATTTAGAATTGAATTATTCAATGAAAATTATAATTTTTGCGTTGTTTGTCTATTTCAATCCCCGGTTTTGCAGAAAGCACTGTGTGCAACACGTATTGGAATGTTATTTTTCAGCACACGTCCTAAATTTCCATACTCGCTTACTAATGCTGAAAAAATCAACATTCCAATACTAGTTGCACAATTTACTATTTTATCCTTAGTTGCGAAAACAGCTTCTTCGGCAGCTTTTTCAGTTTCAACATTTCAACACTCAAAAGTTCTGTGTTCCCTACGAAATTGCATAAAACGTACTATGAAACACGTTGCGAAAGAGGGCGTTTTTGTCACACGATGCGATTTTCGAACTCGCTACGCTCGTTACCTACACCTACTACACCTAGTGACAAAAACACCTTCTTTTCGCAACTTGGTGCATAAATTACTATTTCGCGGATGAGAAGGTTTTCAACCTAATAGTAGCGCTCTGAGATCAAATTCGGTTGGAAAATCTTAAAATGCTGATAACTTGAGCTACTTCGTTCAAAAATTTATGAGAAGGAAGTTGACAAACTAAGTGTACGTCAACTTTTCGTTCTGGCCCCCTCTTATGCCTTATCCTTATAATGAAGTTTTGTTTCATAAAATTTAATTTAATTCAAATGTCTGACCATCAACTGTAAGGAATTTTATAACTTCAACGACATAACTCGAAGTGACCTATAGTAAGAATTCCAAAAATGGCATTTTCGCCTCATTAGGACAAGCTTACGACTAGTCCCAAAAAATTCAACTTTTCGTCACTCGTTACAAAATATACTATTTCTCTCCGTACATTATTATAGAATAGAAAAATGTTAGCTTATAAAACGAGTTTAAGTTTCAAGCTTAGAAAGAGTTGAATGAGCGCGAGCACAAAAAACTAGCGGCGCTCGTACTTCCGCTCGCAAATTTTTAAAATGAGCGGCTCGGAGCGACGCTTATGTCAGGCTTGCCAAAGATCTTGATATGCCAAGAAAAATGCAAATCTTGATATAATTTTCTTTTGCTAACTTCAGGGACATGAATTTTCACTTGAAAATGCAGCTTACAGACTGTGGTGATACGCAAAATCAAATTTTCATTTAATTGTTTATAATCAAATTGTATCGTTATATAAGAAAAGAAAACCTATTCACTACAAGACGATTTATAGAGAGGATTTTCTTCGAACTTCTTTGAAATGAGAGTCTACCGAGAGAAAATCTTCTCACGAGTGTAATCTTAGTTGAACTGTTTGACGGGAATTCGTTCTAATTTTGGTCAGAAATACAAATTAATTAACCGATTGATTTATATTATTTATGCAAGACACAATGCTGTGTGTTACTATCCAAAAAGAGAATTTCACTCAGAAACGTATATCAATGTTTTACATTATCAACATTTTTGTAGACTATAGAAAGTTCTTTTCGTTGTTTACTTGAACGGTGTTCTGCAGTAACTGAGTGTTTTCATTGTGGTAACAATAGAATGACAAAGATGGTGCAGAACACCGTTCACTTGCAGTACAACTAATAAGCCATTGAAACTATTACGTTTCTCTTCTATTTCCTTGCCCACATAACCAATTTAATTATATCTGAGGATTAGTAGCTGTCCAATGTTTCTCTACTGACTCACTTTGCATTCGCCAGCTACTTTATCAAATCTTTATTATGATGCATATCTAACTTAGCATTTCTATTCCTCACGCTGGCTGGCTGATCTTATTCAAATAGTTCAACCAACAGCGAGAATATGAACAGAAACCGCATCAAATGTTAGGTTTTATTCACAGTTTCATAATAAAATAAGTCTTTGCACTTTGGGTGTGAATTTATTTGCATACATGAAATTATTCAAATTCAACAAGTAAAATGCTGGAGAAAATAAATGCAGATGCAGTCGTTTTAAAGTGCACTTGTCAAAGAAAATATTATCATCGTTTGCACTGGAATTTCGTTTATTTTTAGTTAACATTTTCTAATCACTGCATAAAATGTTTTTGCGTTTAGTTTTCAAAGACAACGTTTCAAGTGTTTAAGAAATTCAGTTTTATAAGAATAATTTATTTTATATGATTTATTTACAAAGCGCAGAAAATATATTTATTAAAATAGAATGAAACATTTAGAGCTGATGACTTTCTCATCTCAGGGGAAAAATGCAAAGCAGATTCACTAATTAGAATTTGTATCGTTCGTAAAGTCAGTGACAATCTTCATACGAAGGATACAATCGTACATGCCAACTTTAATAGTTTGAATGAGTGAATACCACAGGGTTGTCAGAGGCGTGCAATCCAATGGTGTGAGGGATTGCTTTGTGGTGGTCTCAGTAAGAAGGGTCGATTTTTTCCAAAATCGACAGCATCCGAAATCCAGGCCCAGGCACTACTATGAGAAAATAATTTTTCAAATCTTTTCAAAAAAATATTTGAGAAAAAATTGTAAAATTTAGAAAAGTATTTCCTTAAAAATAGTCCTTGCCGAATCTGACCCGAACAGGACACGTGATGAAATTTTTTGAAATTTTAAGAGTGCACACTGCTTACTAAAGAGCCATCTGTCAGAATCTTTTCAAGTTTTTCTCTTAAAGTCTTAAATGAAAACGAATGCTTATGTTGTCGTCATTACATACTATTCCCAAACAAAACTGCGGAAACACTTCTGGAGAAAACATTTACATTTGCTAGAAATGAATAAAAACTTTTTGAGTTGATGCATTTGCAAATATTTGTAAACGTCAAAAGCCAACAAAGAAGGCGGCCATTTTTGTTTGCAATCATCAACTCAAAATTTTTTGTATCAATTTCTGACTTTTGGAAAATGTTTTCTGTCCTTTAAATTGATTATTCAGTTAAAGACTAAGTGAGCAAGCACATTGGTCGAAAAAATTATGCGTTTTGAAGTGTTTATTAAGTGGAAAAGCTGAAAGACTGACTTTGCACTTTGCAGTGAAATATTGGAATTCACATTGCTATGGCTCTGTTGTAAGCAGTGTGCTGTGCACTCTTAATAGGTTCGAGTTCAGGTCAGATATTGAAAATGAAGAAATTTTCAATGGAAAATTATTACACCAAAAGTATTAGATGCATATTTTCGGGCGAGATTTGATGTTTATATTTTTTTTTATTTCAATGTTTTCACAAAATTGTACATTTGGTACAGATCTGGTTTAGAAATTTTATCTCCTTCGTTGCTTCCTTAGTAGTTACAGAACGGGACTCGAAACTCGAAGCCATACAATTTTGGGAAATGTGTCCCGAAACTCGAGCCCATGCAATTAATTTGGACTTTTCGTATTTTCGGACTACCCAATTCATCTCCACTTACAATTCTATAAGTTCTTGTTTTCAAATAAACTAAAAGAGAAACCACTCTCATGGGAACTGTCCAGACGTTGGTTGCTTCGAAAATTTAATTCCTGACAAAATTCGTCGGATAATATTTGGAAACATCTACATGCGTTCCACATTGCGAAACAAGACTATTGTTTTTATTCAGAGCTACTGCCCACATTCACGCGTGCTGTGAGATTTAACCGTTTAAGCGTAAGAACATTAAAATACCGAAAACCGCAAAAAAATTGTAAACATTTCGTAGTTACAATAGCAATAAAATGTTAAAATTGTAATTAAGATTTTAACGAAATTAATTATTTTTGATAACATGAAACGTGCCCCTTCAACGGTTTATTTTAGACAATTTCGCATGTTGTGGCAAAGCAAAACGTCTCCTACAAGCAAAATTGTCTTACATTTACCATCAAAGAGGTATGTATAAAACGGTACACATAAATTAAAGAAATAAAAAAATTGAATGAAAAAGTCCCCAATGACGTGGAATGTTATTTGTGTTTTGGAGGACTGATTTTACGCAGTTTCACGTGTTGTAGACCGAGAGAACGCCGTTTACATTCGAAAGTGCCTAAAACCAGTCTTCCAAAACAGGTACTCGAACAATTCTTCATGCAGAGAACAAAAATTTAGAAAATTGCCCTCGTCGAGGTAGTTTTTGTACAAGTTATATATGAAGGTAGTACTAGATGTTAGATGCCCACATGAGCCGAAGGCGAGTTCGACAACACATAGTGCGTGTCAAGCTACTAGCATACGAAACATGAGACGGACGGCGTAGTAGTGTAAGTGCTTGCCTTCCACGCAGAATGTATAGGATTTTTCTGCGATTAGGATAGTCCCCAAGTTCGCCCAAGCTTCAGAAATTGGGTAGTTTTGTGGTTCAACTTCCGAAACGCGCAATACAGAGCACGAAAAAATTTGTCACGTCACTCACATAACAAAGAAGGTGCATTTCGTGTTCTTTCATCAGAAAAAGTATCAATGGTACGAGGAAAACATATAGGAGAGATGGCGTCAGACATTCTCAACTGAATTTGTGTATTCATGTGTTCGATAGCGACCTCTCCAGCGATGGAACCTGTCAATAGAAGTCGACACTCGATAACACTGATACAACCTGGGACTGTGAACAAATTGAACGTGAACAGATGACAGCCAGTAAAGTGGTCTTCACGATGTCTGCACAAGACAAAAGTGTCATCAATTTCGGTTGTCGAATCAGTTGGCCATCGCCATCCTCCTGGCAGTTTGAACCAAATATAAGAACGAACAGTTTCAATATCCGCAAAAAAAACCTCTTACAGAGGAGGTGTGACGCAAGTCTTTATGTCTGCTTACAAAAGTTGTGACATCAGAAAAGTGTGACGCATTAAGCATCTAAGGTAAAATCTTCCAGTTACAAAAGTTCTGAAATCAGAGGGGGGTGACGTATTAAGCTTCTATTCGCAACAAAAATTTTTATTGCATAGGAGATAGTAAATCTCACATTAAACGCAATATTTTGAGGCGATAAACGTTACTTTATTGTCAGTACTTATCCGTCTAGAGGGATAAATTCCTCTGTCTAGAGGGATAAATCCGATTTTCTCTTTTATGATTTGACAGGCACGACATATAATAGTTTCAATGGCAACGTTTAATGTCAAAATAGAACGCGATGTTTTTCAATTTTTTCAAATCAGGAAGAATTCAATGGCTGTCTTTTGTAATGAATGCCTTTTTGAGATCCCTATTTCTTCCCTGAAGAGAGTATTATCATTTGTCAGAATTTGTGTGACTGCAACTCATGATCACATGGCTTGAAAGTCGAAAAAAAATATCAAATTTACCATTTTTTAAACTTCTCGCTCACAAAAAATTTTTTTTTCAGCCTCTCTAAACTGAAAATCGATTGAAATATCTTCTCTCAACCCTAAAGAGTGGATTCCAACCATAATCTCAAATATTGACAAAAGTTTTTCGACAAATAATGTTCTGAAAAAGAGGAATGTTAAGAAAATCGGCCTTTCTTCAGAAAATTTGAGTGTGCAAGCTGGAAATCGAATTTAGAAACAAACCAAAAGCACCAAAATTATTTTTTCGACTCCTGGAATCGTATCCAGGCTGTCCTCTTCGCAATAAAAAAAGTGCCAAATCGGCCAACCCTAATACGTAAGTTGTATCAAAATAGTAATTTTTGATGCAAGTTACGTATGAAGGTAGTTTAACGCACTAGATGTGAGCTTACCGATACGAAGGCGAGTTTGACAACACATCGTGTGCGTTAAACTACCAGCAAACGTAACGTGTATCAAACAACTTTTTTTGCAATTCACCGACAAAATTTTCTGTTAATATAAAAATTAAATTCAAGTAGTGCGTAAAATAACGTTCATCCTACTAGTGCGTAAAAAACCCGTCATCGCACTAGTGCGTAAAAAACCGTCATGACACTAGTGCGCAAAAAACCCGTCATCGCACTAGTGCGGCAAAATGACTTCATGCGACACCGAAATGACTCACGAAAAAGCGAGTCTTTGTCGGTGACTTGCAAAAAGTACTATTTTATGCATGTAGTGAGTATAGCTTTATATTTTTTCGGCTCAGAGACTTTGTGGATCGTTTCGTTGACGGCGAAAAAATAGAAGTTTGCTCTCTCGAAATGGTTTTTCACATATCGCACACGTAAAAAACATTCTGTTTGCATCGAGGAGAAATAGCAATTAGCGGCCCTCACTTTATACTCACCGTAAACTTTCGCTCTTGATATAATTTCTTTTTTTCCTTTTTTGGTTAAGTAAAGTTCAGGCAAAGCAAGAAAAAACTAAAGTCGCCGCTTCTGAGTCATGTAGAGTAGTAACATTTTCGAAATCTTAAAATTAAAGTGTATAAAGTAATCCTAAACTTAATGTTCCATGCTTCTGCCGACCGTGCATAGCAAACCAACAACAAATGAAATTTATCCATGTAGCAGCTCTTGCTTGTATAACATTATTATGTATAACAAACCGACAATGGATTATACACTCGTACCTTTGATACGATAATACATTATATTGTAGACGAAAAAGAATTTGTCCTCAAGAGTGTTAATTCGCTTTTATTTTAAAAGCCATAAATATCCGTTATATTGGCTTGTAAGCTGGATTCTTGTATTTTTGAATGAGAAATAGCTACCGCTCATGATTTATGGCCCATTAAATTCGAATAAATTATTTATGGTACAGCAAGAAAGAAACATGTTGTTCTACCACAATTGTAAGCTAAGTAAGACCAATTTTTCGTAGTGCTCACCTGATTTGGAATTTTATTACTCAAAGTACTGGAACGTCATTCGAGGCACATTGAGCAGGACGGAATTTTATGTAAGAAGTTTCATTTTAGAGCTTTCAAGTTTATGATCCTTTCAGTTCTTGTCATTTGTTTACTCGTCTGTGAGTATCGTTCAAAAAATTAAGTATGAATATAATTTGGGTAGGTGCTATTGGCATGAGGTGTGAATAGTGTCATTGACTATTGGCACGGGTAACTTTCATACAAGTAATAATTAGCATGTTAGTATTCGTTAAAAGATTACACCTGGTGTCAATGATCTCTAGAAGCAATATTCGCATCTCGTGTATTTAAACCTTTTATTTTTACTGTTTTTGTTAGTTATTTTCCCCTTCTGACAAATTCTTCAAATCCGACGGCTTACTTTTGGTCACACTTAATCGGCTCATGGTTTTATTGTGTACAGTTTTATTTCAAAACACAGGAATTTATACTGTACTGACACATAACCGTATCAGAATATATATTGCAAAAAGACTCGAACGCATCTAAATATAGAAATAAGCAAACAATATCAAACATATCAAGAAGAGGACCAACGTAGTTTCTACAAGAAATCCTAAAACTTTTTTTCTACCTATCACCTTCGAAACGTTGGTGATACACGTACATTTACCCCACGAAAAGTGAACATTTCATTGAGGATATTTAATTATTTTGTGTCTTCATGGGAAAGTCTTTCCTTCCCTAGTGAGGAAAAATAATTCATCTGAAATATTGTTTGGAAAATCTTTAACGTGGAAACAACATTTTGTTGTTTTATTGTTCTACACTACGCACTTTGCAATCAATGTATTTTAACGTAGGCAAATGCATTAAATTTTTAGAAAAACAATTTTTAAACAGAGAATCGAGAGTCTCAGCCATGCTTGTTCTAGCACGATTTATGAAAGCGATGAACACAAACAGCTAATCACTTTTATTTTGTGTATTTTTCAACTATTTTCTAAAACATTTGACACTATTGCTTACGTTAATAATAATTCACATCACTTCTCTGCAAAATTTGCTGTAATTGGTAGTACATCAATAAAATTAACAAAATTATTGCTCACGAAAAATAATTTTAAAACAATGTTTGCATTTCACCAAATCATTGACGTCGACATATCTCATATTCTGACGTAGATGTAATCATTTTATGCGAAGAATCGGGATCAATATTGAAGTAGAAGTGTGAGCCAACATATAAACAAAAAACTTGAATTTTATAAGGATTTACATTCAGAGTGCGATCTGTTGTTTGATTAATTAATTGAAATTAAGTAAAATGTCAAAAATTTCAGCGTTTTGATCGAGGGGTGACGCACTTCTGCGGTTTATGGAATAAATGGAATAAATGGGAATAAATGGAATAAATGGAATAAATGGGAATAAATGGAATAAATATTGGAATAAATGATAATTTTTTCAAATTCGTCAAAAAGACTTTATTTTGATGGCAACCACACAACAAACCATACTAATGTGTCAAAAAGTGAAAAAACCCTCTTTTGAAAACTTAAAAGAATTTTTGTTGAAAAATGGAATAAATGGAATAAATAAATTTATTCCATTTGTTCCATTTATTCCCAAAAAAATAAAATTTAATCTCAAGATGGTTTAAATGCTTTATAATTTGTGCGAACCTTTTTTTGAACTTATTTGTCTAACTTGTGATGTGTTTGGTTCAGATATTTCGCAAAAACAACAAAAAAAATTTTGGGAATAAATGGAATAAAAGAATAAATGGAATAAACGAAGTGCGCCACCCCTCGGTTTTGATAATAATTAAATTTTTTTTTTTAATGTTAATCGACGAATCTGGACGACTTTTTTCAGTTTCATATTTTCGTCAGTCTTCTTTTTGTTGCAAAAAAATGGAGATTTTGGAAGCGGGGATCTTTGAATACATTCGAGTACTGTATGTCCACTATTTTAGAAAAATACTACATGAAATACACTGCAAAATGACATAAAGAACGGTCACATTGCCATAAACTTTCAAAAGTTATGATTGTTGAAAGCTATAAATGTTGTCGAAAAATCGACAACGGCGAAATTTGGCACTCCATACAAAATATTGTTTGCCCAGTTTGCATCCTAAATTTATTTTTCCCAATTTTTCTCAATTAAGGAAATGTGAAATGTTGAAACAAATTTTAGGTGCTCAATAATATGTTAACCATTTAGTTTTGGTAGAGCTTCCGATTTTGTCCTTATTTGCATCTTTCAGCGTGGATTATCGAAAGGCAAACTGAGTATTGTAAAAAGGATAAAATTTTCTGATTCGATCACATCGTCGCATAATGTTTTTGGTAGAAGCTAATGTCGCACTAGAAACATAAATTAAAGTTTTGTGTCACGTTTTTCGTTGGGGGCCAAATGTACTTGTAACACCAACTTTTTGGAGGGGATAGGGAAAAAAATAATTTACGTTGGATGCGTTGAAAAGCATTCATTTATTCGGAATCAATTTTGTGTACTTGCGAAATCACTCGTGTGTTTTTAAGCAACTCGCTTTGAAAAAAACTGTTATTTTGACACGTGTAGAGTTTGCACATCCGAGCCGAAAGCTTGTTGCTTAAAAACATACTCGTGAGTTCGGCTCGCACCACAAAATTGCTCCCTCATGAAATGAATGCTTTTCGCCGCATCCACCGTAATATACTATTCTTTAAAATTTAATTCTCACCAACTTTGCCTTAAGAAGCAAACTTCAAATTGCCGTTATTTTATAGATATGTGTCATCAATTTGCAAAATACTTCAATTCAGTCTACAATCCTCCCGTTGCTCCAGCTGTTACTATAGTCTTTGACCCTTTTGTTTATCAGGCTCCTTCTCATGATGACACCATTCTTGAATTCACTCCCGCTCAAGTGGAGAAGGCACTTAAGGGTTTCAACAAAAATAAGATCTCATCTCCTGACAACATCCCCATGTTGTTCTTTATGCAACTCTCGATGTCGCTTAGTCTTCCGCTATCTATTCTCTTCAATTTATCTCTGTCGGAGTGTAAATTCCCGTCTAGATGGAAGCTTAGTTTTGTGTCGCCAATATTTAAAGAGGGCAATAAGGAAGATGTCACCAATTACAGACCGATCAGCATTTTATGTGCAGTATCAAAAATTTTTGAAAGATTAGATTTTACTAAGCTCTTCGATGACGTTAAGTCCAAGATTCATCATTCCCAGCATGGTTTTTTTGCTAGAAGATCGACCCAGACAAATTTATTAGAATATATATCTACTGTGTCTGATGAAATTGTTGGTGGTGGCCAAGTTGACTCAATTTACACGGACTTCGCTAAGGCATTTGATAAAGTTGAACACAACATTTTATTAACGAAATTAAAATCTTTTGGTGTAGCGGGAAAAATGGTAGCATGGTTCTCTACATATTTAAGCAATCGAGCCCAATTTGTTATTATTGATGGCACTAAGTCGAATAAAACTGTACCTACATCGGGAGTTCCACAGGGATCCATTCTTGGACCACTTCTGTTCATTATCTTCATAAATGATCTTCTCGAATCACTCAACTCCTGTTCTGGATTCGCTGATGACTTAAAACTGTACCGGTCTATTAGTAGTAGCTACGACTGTGAACTGCTTCAATCAGATCTTTCAAAAATTGTTGACTGGTGCAGAATGAATAAAATGGTCTTGAATGCGGATAAATGTGCAGTAATGTCTATAACGCATAGCCGTAATAAAATAATTTTCCCTTATAAGATTGAGAATGAAATCCTAGAAAGAGTCTCCACCAAAAAAGATCTGGGAGTAATTATGGTCGAAAAATTATCCTTTAATGATCACGTAACCTACATGACAAGGACAGCCTACAGAACTTTGGGTTTCATCTTCCGGTGTGGCAAATACTTCTCATGTCAGTCAAGCTTACGCTTACTCTTCCTCACTCTTGTCAGAAGCAGGCTTGAGTACTGCTCATCTGTCTGGAATCCTTACTACGTGAATAGCATCGAAAAAGTTGAAAAAGTTCAAAGAAAATTCTCCAGAATGTTCTATTACAAATTTAATATAGCTAATCCAAGATCGAAGTACAACATTAGACTGAGACATTTAAAACTTCACTAGTTGGAAACAAGGCGTTTGGAAAACGACGAAATTATGCTCCACAAGATAATCCACGGCCGAGTAGACTCTTCCCTTAGCCAGCGTATTTCGTTCCACCGACCTACTAGAACCACGAGACACGCACCGACCTTTTATCCACCGCTAATGGCTACAAATTATCAACATAATTCTCCAATATACAGGTTGCAGAGAAACCACGACATCTACTTTCAGGACCTAAACTTCATGGACTCTAGAAGCGCTGCTTACATTAAATTAGTTCGTAATAAGTTTAACTGATGAACAACGTTCTACGTATCCTTAAATTTTCGCTTTGCTAACGATTCGTTTTAATTTTGCACTTCTTAATTTATAATTGATGTTTAATCTTTAAATATTTTCTTTTGATACCAAGTATTGTTTTATGAATTCAGAATTTGTACTCAGACTGATTTGTTATTGGGCCTTGGCCTGTTAATTGGTCTTTAAACAAATAAAAATAAAATAAATAAAAAAAAAAAATATAGATGAAAAACCATCTCGTCTCGAAAAACTCAATTTCGTTCATTTTATTGGTTTCAGTACCCACACCCGATTTCTACAAAAAAAATTTCCTAGTTTTTGTGAGATCAAATGCTTTCATTTGACACCAAAATGAGGAATTTCCGTGCTATACTTGGTGAGATATTTGCGAAAACGTTTCACCGACCCTCGAAAAATCATGTTTTTGGTCATGTCTTCGACCATATATCCGGAATTACTCGACCGATTTTGCTCATCTTTGAACTGGAATCATTGGACATATGTGCCTTTCAGGGAAAGGGAAAAGTTTAGGGTGATCGGTGGAAAAAAAATGACGAGACCGCAGACGGACGAACGGACTGTTTTTTCGCTGATTCGTCATCTCTAGAAGATATTAAATGTATCCCCCTCACTCCCATCTCGATCTACCCCATGTCACATTGTTTGTAGTAAACGTATAGTACTTTGCACTTCGTACGGGTCCGAACATTATTTAGTTCTCATCCAACGTAACACAATTTTCCACAGCCGTTTTGTAGTGGAGCTCTTTATGGTTTTGCAAAAGACCCTATCGGATAGTTCGGCATACAATATCTCGAGTTCTAGACCTGGGGAGACGTTGACTAATGTCAGGCTACCCCGAGTCTTCCTTATACTTGACATACTGAAAATAACATAAAACCACCTTATGGAACCTATGAATCCCAATGAGATTATCCCATAATGCTTCGCTGGTGCCTCAAATGTTCATGTCTTTTGGTTTTCAGATCCTATTTTTTTCTGTGGGATGGCAAATCAACCTCACACTGAAATTGTTGTTCTATGAACTACATGCGTTAAAGCTAATTCTGTCAAACTTTTAGGTTTTGGGGACTTTGCCATCCCACTCTAAACGTTATCCGATAGGAGCTTTTCCAGTGGAGAAGGCGCCATCCATAAAGTACCTACGCCCTCTGCCTCCCCTCAGTAAGCTAGCGTACTCTTTCAGTTTGCCACAATTCCCCTCTTTTTATATGTAGCTTTTCAATGAATCAAATATTTCCTAAGCTTAACCTTCATGTATACTTAGTCTTTTGATAATTGTCACAGGGTTACTTCGAATTAGATCTGCAGAGGATTACCCGTGCAATTTTATTTGATAAGAATCTTAACTTATAGAATCTTGCTACGATTTTTTACTTTTTCATGAGTCACGTGAGTGTAGCCTTGACTGTTTTGTTGTAAACAAATCGCGGTCGGCTGAAAATCCGATTGACAGTTTTGCAAATTGTTCCCTTTACAAATTCTTGTAAAAATCACTTAACTCGGATTTTCGTCGACTCATGGCTCATAAAATAACAAATTTATACAGACTAACATGTTGAAAAGACCAATATTTCACTCATGTGAATAATTATCTTCTATTATACACACATTTCGCTTTCATCCATTAAAAGGATGTGTATTTTTGAGGTAAGCCTATTTAACCACATGACGTACAAGTCTAATGACCAACACTCAAATCTCATGAATACTTTGGGTTGAATTTACGTAAACAAATACTGAGCTCTGCGAATGAGATGAACATTAAAAAAGGGGTAATTTCACAAATGTTATGCTACATATAATTAAATAGACGCTCAAGTTGGTCGATGAA
Organism: Pseudolycoriella hygida; assembly: GCA_029228625.1. Taxonomy (NCBI): domain Eukaryota; kingdom Metazoa; phylum Arthropoda; class Insecta; order Diptera; family Sciaridae; genus Pseudolycoriella; species Pseudolycoriella hygida. Next base: position 151,904,652 of record CM055403.1, read on the forward strand.
AAAAACCCCGACGGTTTCGATACATTTTTAATAAGAAAATGATTTAATATTTTATTGGACGACCCGAGAAATCGTATTCACTTAATGCATTGAGTTTACCCGAACTGTCTTTTTATTTGATTAGCGAAGAACCGTTTTACATTTAAATGAAACCATTGATTCAATTTTTCTAATAAATAATATATTTCTCTTTTTTTTCTTGTCTGCTTGTGTCTACAGCTGGATTGAAATGTAAGTGCAAATAAACTGTTAACTGAGAGCGAGACTCGCGGGCCAATATTTAATATTTATGAGTGAAAATGTTTCCTTATGGAGATTGAGCCGCAAGAAAAACAAACGATTGGTTTTGTTCTCAATTAATTGTCTCTTCTTAATAATATATTATGCAACAATGCAAAGAAGAAATTCAGTGGTGCAGTTTCGTACAATATTTTATTGCATTGCCAGGATTGGCGACACGCATTGTCCCCCAGGGAATTATCCTCCAGACTGAAATGAATGGGAATTATCACACAGGGAATTATCGCCCAGACAAAAAGGAATTATCACCCGGCGAATTATCGCACAGACAAGTAGGAATTGTCACCTAGGGAATTATCACCCAGGAATTATCCCCCGGGTGGATGTTTTTTTTAACTTTTTTGATAAAATTTTTTAAAAAATCTTCGTGCGAACCGACCGCAAGCAATGTCCCGAACTATTGGCGGCCGCTGGCAGCGCCATTGGGTTGGATAGGGGAGTGTTAGCAACGCCTTCTTCTTAGCAGTAGGGGAAAGAAGTAAAACTTTTTCGAAAGATTTCATGCGGTCCGACCGCAAGCGGTCTGACGAACTATCGGCGAGTGCCTTCGGCACTCCGCTCCACTGGCAGCGCCATTGGGTTGGATAGGGGAGTGTTAGCAACGCCTTCTTCTTAGCAGTAAGGGAAAGAAGTAAAACTTTTTCGAAAATTTTCGCGCGATCCGATCACGAGCGGTCTCCCGCATTATCGGCGAGGGCCTTCGGCACCCCCTTCCACTGGTAGCGCCATTTGATTGGATAGGGGAGTGTCAGCAACGCCTTCTTCTTAGCAGTAAGGGAAAGAAGAAAATCTTTTTCGAAAATTTTCGCGCGGTCCGACCACGAGCGGTCTCCCGCATTATCGGCGAGGGCCTTCGGCGCTTCTTTCCGCTGGTAACTTCATTTGATTGGATAGGGGAGTGTTAGCAACGCCTTCATTTTAGCAGTAGTGGCTTTGATATAATGATTTTTTCGTAATTTTCTCTTGTATTTGATGTAAATCCCTAACTTTCTACCAGGTTATAATACTGGGCGATAATTCCCCGGATGATAATTCCTTTTTGTCTGGGCGATAATTCCTGTGTGATAATTCCCCGGGTGATATTTCCAATATTTTTCAGTCTGGGGGATAATTCCCTGAGGGAAAATGCCCGTCACCTTCGTACAATATTTTATTGCATTGCCAGGCGTTATTACAAATTTGTGTCTTTCGCATTTACCACGGGAAATAAACAATCAATTTTTCAACATGGAGACTTCAGAATCACCCTTTGTGTGACCTTAGAAGCATAAGAAAGACTCAGCTCATCGATGAACATTTAGACATTGATTGCTAGCAAGCTAAGTAGTTACTCGTTACATGCGTCTCTCCGCCCAAAAACACGACTGGTGATGCAATAAAAAAGGCACATGGTCTTAGAACACTTATTGAAATACAGTAACGGATTCATAAGATTGTGCAACATTTCATTTCACTAATAAAATTTACTCCTGAAATAAAAAGTTGCACAGTCTTATGATTTCTCTACTGTAGATAAGAGAACTGTTGGGAAACAACCGCCAAAAAGATACGGGGAGTCTCATAGTCCCACCCATAAAGACTACAAGTTGCTTCTGTGTAAGACACCTTGTGACAATTAGCATAAAGTTGTTTCTGTGCTAAAACCAAAGGAACACCTCAAGCAACAAAATTATCAGTGCGAAATGTGCCGTAATTTGCATAAGAAACTTAGTGATGACATTTTGAGAGAGAATTTCATATATTTTCTCTCTCAAAATGGTTTTCCCTATTTGCTCCGTCCCTTCTATTTTTTATCGCTATGCATAGGAGAGGATTGCTATAGCTATCCACAGGAGAGAAATATGAGTCCTTTCTTTGCTATTTGTCTACGTGTGTAGATAGCAAGTAAGAGAGGCTTTTCCTGCTCGTCTGCTAACAGTCACATTGAGCAAAATATTGAACATCTGTTGGATAAAATACAAAATTTCTTTTTATTTTTAGATACTGACAATCAGCGTGTCATTATCCATGTTAAGGATATAAACGATGAACCACCATATTTTATCAATCGTCCTTTGCCAATGCAAGCTGTTGTACAGTTGAACGCTCCACCGAATACTCCAGTGTTTACACTACAAGCTAGAGATCCGGACACTGACCATAATATTCATTACTTTATTGTACGAGATAGAACTGGTGGAAGGTAAGACGCAGAAAATCGACATCTCTTAAAAACAATTTAATAAAAATTCATCCAAATTCATTAGATTTGAAGTGGACGAAAGGAGTGGAGTTGTACGTACTCGCGGTACGGATTTATTCCAACTGGACATGGAATATGTTTTGTACGTCAAAGCGGAAGATCAGAATGGAAAAGTTGATGACCGAAGATTCCAAAGTACTCCAGAAGAAAGATTGTCCATAGTGGGTGGAAAGAGAGCGCCACAGTTTTACATGCCAAGCTATGAAGCCGAAATACCGGAGAATCAAAAGAAGGATTCAGAGTAAATGCGATTGGTCTTTCAATCTCTACAGCTAAATTAATAAAAACTAATTTCAGTATAATTTCGGTGAAAGCGAAGTCTTTTGCTGATCGCGAAATTCGGTATACACTGAAAGCACAAGGACAAGGCGCTGGTACCTTTAATATCGGTCCGTCATCTGGCATTGTGAAATTAGCGAAAGAATTAGACTTTGAAGACCTGCGACAACCACATGTATATTCGTTGATAGTGACAGCAACAGAAGACTCCGGTGGTTTTTCCACGTCCGTTGAGGTAGGAAATACGTTCAAACAAGTCTCTTGCTGCATAAATATTTGCATTACATTTAATTGAACCTTTAATTTCCTCTATCAATTACAGTTAACCATACGTGTGACCGATGTGAACGATAATGCACCAAAGTTTGAATTACCTGACTATCAAGCACATAATGTTGATGAAGATATGCCACTGGGTACAAGCATATTGAAAGTCAAAGCAATGGATGCAGATTCAGGTGCTAATGCTGAAATTGAATATCTCGTATCAGATGACCATTTTGCTGTTGATTCGAATGGAATAATTGTGAATAACAAACAATTGGATGCGGACAACAATAATGCCTATTATGAGTTTGTGGTAACAGCAAAGGACAAAGGTGAACCGTCAAAGAGCGGTACGGCGACGGTACGCATTTATACGAAAAATAAGAACGATGAAGAGCCAAAATTTTCACAACAAGTGTACACACCAAATGTTGATGAAAATGCCGGCCCAAATACGCTTGTCACAACCGTTGTGGCTTCCGACAAAGACGGTGATAATGTGCGTTTCGGTTTTGTTGGTGGTGGTAGTAGTAGTGGACAGTTTGTGATTGAGGAAATTACCGGTGTGATTCGGTTGCATAACAAAGCTATTTCATTAGATCGGGATAAGTATGAGTTGAATGTAACTGCTATGGACGATGGATCGTGTTGTGTTAACGGTGATGCTACGATGCACACGTCAACGGCAGTTGTCGTTGTGTTCATTACGGATGTGAATGACAATAAACCAGTGTTTAAAGATTGTGGAACATATTATCCAAAGGTAGAGGAAGGTGCACCGAATGGAAGTCCAGTAATTAAAGTTCAGGCAACTGACGAAGATAAAGGTGTCAATGGACAAGTAAGTACCGTTTCATTTGTTTTCTTATGTTCTTTCCCTTGAAAATTTTGTGTTAAATATATGGAGCTTGGCGTTTTGTTGTTAGGAATTTATCATCTCTAACAATCTCTAACTTAGACCAAGAAAGTTTCAACAAAAATTCTTATTTCCCCCACCACAAACATATGCGCCTTTTTTTGATGCCCCAATACACCATATTCCCACAATTGTTCCTTTTAATTTGGGGCTGTTCACAAATAACGTATGCTTTTTTCCAGAATTTTTGACGTCACTCTCCCCCACGTCACTCTAAATGTACCATATTTGACCCATTATTTTCCTAAAGCTGAATATTTATGACCGACAAAGAGACAACCAACAAAGGTCCTATACGTTTAACATAAACAATCATATTGTAACATGGGGTAGATCGAAGCGGGAGTGAAGGGATGCATTTGATACGTCTAGAGGTCACGAATCAGCGAAAAACAGTCTCATGATTTAAGTTCAAAAATGAGCAAAATCGGTCAAGCGGTTCCCTAGATATGGTCGAAAAAGTGACCAAAAGCATGGCTTTTCGAGGTTCGCTGGAACATTTTCGCAACCGATGGATTCTCTCATTACTTGAGTGAATATGTGCATTTGAAAGTCGTTCAATTTTTAACATTAACGCTTCTGAGCTATCCCTATTCTCCAGTTAAGACCTCGGATATTTAAACCATCTATAAACTCCAGATTATCCAGAAAACATAACCAAAGACCCGTACGTATCAGAATAGATGTGACAAACAGAAAAGATGTGGCAAATAGAACAAATCTTGCAGAAAGACTCGAACGTATCTGAATATAGCAAAAAGCAAACAATCCACCATTTTATGTTCTCTATAACTACAAGAATTTCAAAGATCCATAGAAATTACCCAATGATATCAAAGGCCCTACCGAAGTACATTCAAATCTAGAAATGGTTATATCCAAGGATTGGGCAATTTTCCCCTAAAACCCTGAAACAGGTGTTTTCTAAAATTTTCTTCTATACAACTTTGCCTTTGGAAGCAACCTTCTACCTCTTACAGTTCTAGAGATATGGATCATCCCTCCCAATTCTAGAAGTGGTCATATCCCAGGATTGAGGCATTTTTACCTAAAACCCTGAGACACGTTTTCTCTAAAATTTTATTCTCTACAACTTTGCCTTTGGAAGCAACTTCCTATCTCTTATAGTTCTAGAGATATGGATCATCCCTCCCAGTTCTAGAAGTGGTCATATCCCAGGATTGAGGCATTTTTACCCAAAAGCCTGAGACACACGTTCGCTAAAATTTTATTCTCTACAACTTTGCCTTTAGAAGCAAGTGTCTACCTCTTATAGTTCTAGAGATATGGGTCATCCCTCCCAGTAATAGAAGTGGTCATATCCCAGGATTGAGGCATTTTTACCTAAAACCCTGAGACACGTGTTCTCTAAAATTTTATTCTCTACAAATTTGCCTTTGGAAGCAAGTTTCTACCTCTTATAGTTCTAGAGATATGGATCATCCCTCCCAGCTCTAGAAATGGTCATATCCCAGGATTGAGGCATTTTTACCAAAAACCCTGAGACACGTGTTCTCTAAAATTTTATTCTCTACAACTTTGTCTTTGGAAGCAACTTTCTACCTCTTATAGTTCTAGAGATATGAATCATCCCACCCAGTAATAGAAGTGTTCATATCCTAGGATTGAGGCATTTTTACCCAAAACCCTGGGACAGGTGTTCTCTAAAATTTTATTCTCTACAACTTTGCCTTTGGAAGCATCTTTCTACCTCTTATAGTTCTAGAGATTTGGATCATCCCTCCCAATTCTAGAAGTGGTCATATCCCGGGATTGGGGCATTTTTACCCAAAAACCTGAGACACGCGTTCTCTAAAATTTTATTCTCTACAACTTTGCCTTTGGAAGCAACTTTCTACCTCTTATAGTTCTAGAGATATGGATCCTCCCTCCCAGTTCTGGAAGTGGTCATATCCCAGGATTGAGGCATTTTTACAAAAAGCCCGGAGACACGATTTCACTAAAATTTTATTCTCTACAACTTTGCCTTTGGAAGCAACTTTCTGCCTCTTATAGTTCTAGAGATATGGCTCATCCCTCCCAATTCTAGAAGTGGTCATATCTCAGGATTGTGGCATTTTTACCCGAAACCCTGAAACTGATTTTCATTCTCTATAACTTTGTCTTCAACAGTGAATCTCCATATTGCATAGTTACGGAAATAAACACGAAAAACTGTTTTCGTATATGGCCAGGAAACTCAATTTCGTCGATTCAATTGGTTCCGGTGCCCCGACCCCTGACCCGATTCTCAATTTTTTCCCAATTTTCTGACATCAAATCCTTTCATTTGACACCAACATTAGAGATTTCCGTGCTATACCTTGCTGAGATATTTGCGAAAAAGCTTCACCGACCCTCGAAAACCCGTGTTTTTGGTCACGTTCTCGACCATATCTCCGGAACTACTTGATCGTTTTTGCTCATCTTCGAACTTGAATCATGGGAGGCATGTATCTTTCAGGGGAAAAAGTTTAGTGTGATCGGTTGAGCCGTTTGGAAAAAAAGGGGAGACGGACGGACAGACATTTTTTTAATTGTTGATTCGTCATATTTAGACGATAATAAATGCATCTCCTTAACTGCCACCTCGATCTACCCATGTTACATTAAAATTGTTTGTAGTAAACGTATAGGACCTTCGTACTTCGTACGGGTCCAATCAGGAAAGTCATAAATCAGGAATTGTGTAGAGTGTAAAACCATTTAGTTTGTAGCTGCGCCCTCTCACCCCACCTCTGTTCCCCTTAGACTCCACGTTAGGGACATCCTTAAAAGCATGGCACTTTCTAGGGAGCCGTGCAATTGTATCCTTGACAAGTAGCACGTTATTCTTCAGTTGGTCATGTCTTTAATGTCGAGTGTGTAAAATTCTCCATTGACTAAATATTAGAGCAAAAAAACTTTCAGATTTTATTTCACGAAAACCTTGCAAAAGTATGCGAATGAAATTGTTCTCTATTTGCAGCCTTGTCCTTAATCGTTTCCTGTTCTTTTATCATCAAACTAGTCGAAATTTTGATTCTCTCCTCGGCTTTAATTTATTGATAACCTGGTGGGGTTTCTACTTGATCGTAAGGACTGATCTTTCTTTTGATACAATACGAAGAAATGGATTTTCCGAGATTCTTTCTATTTTTAACATCGGCCAGCTAACTTTCAAAAAATGGTCGGCGAATATATTTCGAAAAGGACAATAATCGCGTGAATATAGACAGTCAGGCTTCAGCCCGAGGTCTATTCACGTACTGAAACTAAAATCAAGCGACTCATTCCTTGTGTAATACGATAGTTCGTTTCCGATGTCTGTAACAGCCAATTATTCATTATTTTGCTAGAAATACGGCAATTTACGATAAAATTTCAATCTCGACTATGTACTGTCACTTTCATTCGTCGCAACTCTGTCAATAAATCATCTGCACTATCAAATATTCCTTCAGCCACTGTCAATTTTTATATTTTCTGTAGACTACAATAGCTCTAACTACGGTCGGACTCGACTATAATAGTCCTGATTACAGTCGATTTAAACATAATAACGCTATTATAGTAACTAGTTGATGTATGTAACTATAATCGACCTATAATAGTCCTCTTTAAAGAAGCTTAGAGTACTATCATAGTATAGTTGTGCGTCGGCGCACGCTGTGCTTAAAAACTTTGAAAAAGTTGAAAATTTAAGTTTCTAAAAAAACATCGCCGCCAGCCGAAAAGATTTTAAAAACGTGCGCCGCCGCCGCACAGTAGATTTTTTGCAAGGGTTTACGGCAAGAGCGTCTGCTCGTCGTAGATATTTTCTACGCAGCAGTTCCTATTTTTCTCTCGTAGAGAAAATAACTGGCTATCAACGACGTTCTTTTATAATTTTTAAATGCCCACACATTTTTCTAAAAATTCTGTCAAAGTCAAAAATTCCGGAAAATGAGGTTCGTCGCTCGACAAGTCTTTGCTCCAAAAGACTCTACCAAGCTACGAACCTCCTGAAAGTAGGTCAACTTTGACTGAGCTTTAAAAATTATAAAAGCCAGATATTTTCTCTACAAGAGAAAAATAGGAACTGCTGCGTAGAAAATATCTTCGACGAGCAAACGCTCTTGCAGTAAACCCTTGCAAAAAATCTATTGTGCGCCGCCGATTTTTTTTTTTTGACCGGCGCACACCTCTATATCGGTGACCTTATGCAGCAATCACCTTTTTCCATTGAAGAACAATGGTAAAAGTTGGTTAGTGCATAAAGGCGTTGATATAATATCCACAAGAGTGCAATAAAAATAATTACAAATTTTCATAAGCTAATGCCATTCCATTTCTATGAAATTCGATCAATTTAGCCAGCCGTTGCCACTTCCATTTTAACTTCTAATGAAAAGAAAAACCAATCCCAACATAAATCAAACATATTGACACAAGAATTTATTCCTGTTTTTAAACAAATTTACATTTCTCCATCGCTGTCAACAATAGGTATACACGACACCATAATCGATTGACACTTTTAATTACGAATATTTACAAAACTTTTTTATTTGTTTTTGAATTCATTCACACGCATATCTGTAGATACAATGTCCATAAAGTATCGATACAAACCATAGTCACACACAGCCAGTCATTTAATTAGCAATCGTATCATGATTTACCGAATGGAAAAAAAGTTTTAAGCCCAAACACGAAATAAAAGGTGAAAAATCGAAGTCCCACAACATTTCTTGTACAGGCAAAAGTGTATTTGATCAAAGGTTGGTGTTTCTTAATAGCTGTTCAAAACATTTCACAGCGTGAATGTTAAAATTAATTAGAATGGTGTATCAATCGGAGAACATTAAATAATTAAGTCGAGATAGTGGTTCGTTCCACAAGTGTGACTTAAAGCTAATGCCAATCGAAGATTCTTCTGCAAAGCGGACATTTTTTCCATAACATGAAGTTACATAAATCAGTTTGAAAATATTTTATCGAATTTAGAATTAATTGCACAGAATAGATTGACTTGTTAGGAAAAAAAACCTATCCACCCAACTAAACTCACTGGCCGACACACAAAATCTATGAATATAATTGATTTGTGTGCTCACTTGTAACGTAGGAAAACCAACAACATTTTTTTCTGTAATTTATGAGCTTCACTTTATTTAACGATGCGAAGCGGTCATGCAAATAAGCGCATATTTATTCTTTTTGCTAGGCTGATCATTTTTTATGAAAATTATTCTTTCCGTGCCGCTTCATTAAATATTACTCTCAGTTACATAATATGACATTCCATTTTTCTGTGCTGAATCTTCTTCAAGACCAATGATTCTTTTAGCATAAATACAAACGGTCGGTGAAATTGCTCCCGGGAAGTTATCACTAGATTTCCATTTTGGGAAATGGCTTTGGGTACGATCCGGAGAAGAATTTTCACCCGGGGAATAATCACTCGGGAATTATGGTCTAATAAAGTTGAATTTTCATTTGAGGAATTTGAAGTGTTATCACCGAACGTCCCAACTCAATTGGAATTAGGTTTTTACGATATAGGCCCTAGACAGTGCCATAGTGTCAGTATTTTAGATGCTATTTGCACCCCACTCGGGTGCGAATGAAATTTGCAAAAGGAACATTCTATTTACACACAGATAATACTGACATTATTTGAATGCCGTCAATTTTTGCTTTTAATTTTGCTGTTAATTTCTTGAACGAAAATTCATTTAGCTTAGCTCTTATAGATCCAATTTTGAAGATATGGCTCGCATGAAATAAGTAAAAAAATTGGTGAAAATCGGTGAAGCGGTTCGAGTCGGCACATATAGAGTGCCTAACTCGCGCTACACGACCGTTCACCACAGGAGATGGTTTTCATTTTCATAAATTATGACGCTGATGAGAGAAGCACTTTCAAAGACAAATTTGTAGAGCACATTGAGATAAGCATTTTTAGTAATGTTCCTCGAAGCTTGCGGTAGAGCGGTAGTTTTAATTAAAGGATGGATTTTCATACAGTCCCTGACTATAATGCTGATTGATGAATGACTTCATCAGATGAATTCAAAGCGCCTAAAACATGGAAACTCACACTCACTGAAAAAGTTTTTAGGAAAATTGCTACTGCTATACTATTGCACGGTATATAAATTCATCAGCGAGAGCATCGACATGTATAATTCGTTTGCATCAAATATCGGGATCGGTATAAAAGGGCCAGATTGCTTCGAATTTTATCACACATGAGTAACTTTAATTATCAGGCTGTGGAGTGGCAATCAAAAGTTTAATGAATTTGTGAAAATCACAACAAAAATCTCTCGCATTCTTATTTTTCATTTTCTTGCAGAAAAATGGAAATATTTTATATTCTATTCTGAATAGACACGGGTGCCGGTCATCAAATTTCGACGGCGGCGAAACGAGTTTTTGCATATTGCGGAGAATGTCGGCGCAAGGGTGTCTCGGCGCTCGCGCATTTCAGCGTACGTCAAATTTGATTTTGGCAGAAATTTGTTAATCGAGAATCTGTTATTCCCGTTACTCGTTAGAGTGACGGGTTAGAAAAAAAAATGTGTCTGTGTATGTACCTTGGTGCACTTCATTGCACTTTGGTGCCCGTCACCTTGGTGCACTTCACTGGACATTGGTGCATTTTGCTCCATCTTGGTACACGCCATTGTGTCTTGATGCATCCCGTTGCATCTGGGTGCATCTCGCTACTCCTTGGTGCACTTCACTGCACCTTGGTGCACTTCACTGCACTTTAGTGCACCTCACTACACCCTGGTGCACTTCACTGCACCTCACTGCACCTTGGTGCACTTCACTGCACCTTGGTGAACTTCACTGAACCTTGGTGCACTTCCCTGCAACTTGGTGCACTTCCCTGCAACTTGGTGCACTTTACTGAAACTTGGTGCACTTCACTGCAACTTGGTGCACTGCACTCGATATTTGTACAAAAAAACCAGAACTACATAAGCGGCTTTAGCTCGGTAGCTCTTGGCCCTAAAATGTTAGGTTTGAACTATTTGAATTATTACGTTGATGGCTCTGGCATTTGTGACGCAATTTCAAACATTTGAATTTTTTAAAGAGTTTTTTTTGCATTTTGCACCTATAAGTATAGAAATGTTCACAGTCACTTCCTCTACAACCCTAGTTCATAAACATTTTTTGGCGCGGAGGCACTTCGCGCGGCTGCCATAGCTTGCGGGGGTCACCCCCACTACAACTCTAGTTCATCATCCAGCAGAAACCATCTAAATAGCTTTAAAAACGACTGAGAAAACCTTAATTTACTAACAAATCCAAGATGGCGTCACTTTGACAGCTAGCAGCCATTTTCTTAGAATCACTAAAAAATTCTACTCACCAATCTCAAAAACTTTCCCGAAGAAACCAACTCTCTAAGTGTTATCATTCCGGAGCTAAAATTCGAAAACCCAAAGAAGCATAATTTATTCTTAACGAAAATTCAAGATGGCGTCACCTTGGCAGATTTCTGAAAATCCCAAAAAATTCTCCTGATCAAGCTCTATAACTTTGTAAAAGACACCAACTCTCTAAGTATTGTCATTCTGAAGCTAAAATTCGAAAACCAAAAAAAATCTAATTTATTGCTTGAAAAAATTCAAGATGGCGTCACTTTGACTGCTGGCAGCCATTTTCTCTATATCCCAAAAAATTCTCCTGACCAAACTCTATAACTTTGTAGAAGAAACCAACCCTCTAGCTATTGTCGCTCTAAGGCTAATGCCGGAAAACTCCGAGCATTACATGAAAAACCCTCAAAATAGACCACTTTTCCACATGCCACGGCTTTTCCAGAATTTTCCCGTTTTCATTTGGGTCCGAGACTGAGATTCAGTGAAAATTTCAGAAAGATCGGCTGACTGGTTCTCGAGATCGAAAATTGTTAATAGATAGAACACAGATAGATAGATAGATAGAAACCGACAGATCAGAAAAAAAGTTTTCATAATGATGAGAATAGACCCGTGCGCCGGCGTAAGCCGCGCCGATCACCGTCGAAAAATTATGAAAAAATCCCATCGCCGCCGCCGAAAAATTCAAAATCGGCTAGCCGATCGCGCTGCCGCCGAGTAAATAAAAACGTCCCGCCGCCGCCGCTTTTATTTTTGGACATATTTCATAGACACCTTGAACCAGCAAAAGTATGTTATTCAAAGCATGAAGTACGTTGAATTACGTCTTTTTCGATGAAGGGGGGGGGGGCTGTCAGGCAATTCCATGGGTTGGCACTTACGTAAAAACCATTCCGTTTACTGTTTGAACTATAGAAAAGAGGCGTGGTTTCAGTAAACGGAGGCAAAAAAAGGAGTTGACGTGTTATGTAACTCAGTGTTATGTTTGTTATCTCCCCCCCCCTGTCACACTATGTCACGCGGGCGCGGAGTAAAAAACATGTTTTTTTGAAGGTCTGTGAAAGTTTATAGCTTTCGTGATTTCCGAACAAAATTTTCTTTGCAAAGTTTTGAATGAAAGATATGGACTTCAAGAATGAATTAAAAAAAAATGTTGATGAAAATTGATTAACTGGTTCAGACTGGAGCGTCTATAGAGTGCACATAACTAGTGCTACTCAACCGTATTCGATAATTTTTGATTTTCCATAAATTTTAAATTTTAGGTTACAATACCTTTAATTTTTGCTATGATGTAGAGGTAGTCGAAGGCTCATGAGTATTCAAGAAAAAGAAAGGGCCAAGACCTCTCCTCAAGAGTCCAGATTGGTCTTAAGGTCGTCCCTAAGCCAAAAGAATTTGCTATGTTTTTTGCTATGTTGTACAAAACATTGATTGTAACATTATTGCCCATGAAAGTATAAGCCTCTCCTTAGGTCCATTGGTCGGTGTTGCACTTCGGGAGGGTTTCTCCAAATTGCCATTTCGGCAATTTCCAATGACCTTGATCAAATAAAATTGTATGACATTCCGAATGCCGCCGATAAAAAATTTGACGCGTCGAAGTCAGCCGCCCGCCGGTAAAAATCGTCAGCCGATGTAAGCCACCGCCGACAGTTTTAAAAATTTTAGGCGCCGCCGCAAAAAGTGGACCGGCGCACGGGTCTAGATGAGAACAATAGAAAAATCCATGGGACATAGGAAAATGTCATTTTCAAACCTCAATATCTCAGCCAATTTCCAACCGAGGAGAAAAATTTCAAAAGTTCCCCTATACATCGTGTTTTGTCCCAAACCTTTTGTATGGCGTTTTCTGAGTTTGTGAACTTCTTTTTTGGGGTGTGGGGACTGCGTCACGCCCTCCGCTACCGCTGAGGTTGATTTCTTCCAATAACTAGAAGCTCCTTTACCAATATTTGCTGGTTTTCGAATAATCACGAAAATTTTGAAACATTTCCTTTTGTAAAAACTCCTATCTCAGAACGTTGATTCACGTGGAAAGACTCGATACCAATTTGTTCTCATGGGTTATTCGACCCGTCGCCATACTCTACTCGGCGTGCCATAATCATCCAGATATTCGGTTGTTTCTGTCAAAGTTTCAGTTCTGGGGTTCGGTTGAGAAGCCTATTGTACTTAACTCAGTTCAGTTAGGTAACGAGTTTTCATATATTTTTTACCGAGCTAGTGCTGGTATACATAGCAATACAATTTACAAAAGCTAAATACAAGACCAAATTATATTGTATCAATAAAACACAATTTCAATTACGGAGTTGGATTGATGAGCTAACAGCAAGTGCTAAGGCCAAATATACATAGCGCAAGTGTGGAAAAGTGCCTAATAGGAAGTTCATTCTTACTTCGATGTCTCGTAAACATTAATTTGGAATTCCATTCGTTAAATATCCTGGAGATATAAAAACGTTACATTTGACTTGCTATACACATTACTTGATTGTATGTTACCAGCAAAACAATCAGACACACAGTGTCGATTTCGTTAAGAATTCTCATGGGTATTGTGACTGTGATAGTTTGATGGTTGAATGATTTACCGAAAGGGTTTGAAGTATCGCTTCATAAAATAAATAAAAACACTTTCATCCAAGTAGTAGTTAATTTCAACAACTTTAGTATTTGTCTTTCTACGACGAGAAGCGTCGTCGTAGTAAATGTTGCAGATCAAATAAGTGTAATAAAGCCCCATCGGTTTCAGCCAATAAATTTTCGAATAAAACATCTGCAATTTTAACGAGACATTTTGGGTTCGTAGTTTTTCTTTATTTTACTTCGACCATTTTTAGAATGTGCTGACAATATAGCGTTTGGAACTAGAGGATAGGAGCCATTTTAACGATTAAAATAAATAATGACCTTTTTCCGTCGACATTTCACATTCAATGTCAAAGTCGGTGTGAAAATATATTCCAAAAAGAACGACGTCTGCTTCGATGAGATATTAAATAATAATAACATTGAAAACTCGTAGAAAGAGCAATTCTTCGCTTATCATTTTGTGTTCAATGAACATCAGAAAATATCACAAAAGACTTCTTCATTCGAAAATAAATCCGAACGAATAAGCACACACCACACAGGAAATATTTGGTAACATATACCATGCACTTTAATGTCTAGGAAAGCATTTCGATTCATTTAATGTTATAATGGAATCACAAATTTATACAACTCTCTGAAGGAAAATATTCAATTAACTAATTATGAACGGGTTGATTTACATTTTCATCAAAGAAAACATTTTCTTCCATCTCTTTTGCTTTCTATGACGTCTCCAAAAGACGACATTTTCTTCATGTATGCAAAAAGAAGATAAAAGTTAGCTTACACATATAGGGAGAATAAAACACTTCTTTGAATAAAGAGAAAAGTGGTTTTTATGTTTTAACATTTCTACATAAAGTTTTCCTAACAGTTGGGTTTTCAATGGTCATATTTTCCAACTAAGTCTCTGAAGCAGATAGGTTTCTACCGGACCTTTCTAATTAAAATGAATGCAATGGTGTCCTTAGTCGCCAAAGTATAACGTCCATATGCGAATTCAATTCATTACTCGTGTTATTAAATTTTACGTACGTATTCGTATTGTTCGTGTGTGCTTTTAAGCCTGGATTATACTTTGAGACTGAAATCCAGTTTTTTAGTTAAGCGTATGGCATATGACATTTGGAGGAGAGTTAGCTAACACTTAGACAGTCTATGGCCAATTAAAAAAAATGAATTGGTTGAATCGTTGGGCTAGCAACCTAATGATCGCCCGCCGGTTCGAATCCACCTCCGGACACATGGGCATAAAGCCTTCTTATTTCAGTTAATTTTTCTCGCTTAATTTTCACCTAAATAAACATTGTAAAAAAAATCATATACAAGGTTCGAATTTCCATCGTGTGCTCTGGTTTTACCACTAAATCTTCAACTCTAGTACATCTCCACAAAAGTTACTTTTATGTGACCCAATATATCCCCGTTTTTCAGCCCTATTTTCATCTTCAAAATCCCTTCTGTATTCTTTTTCACATTCTAATTCGAATTGCTAGCCTAGATGCCATTTCACTCAGAACTAAAACCGTACATAACTAAATGTACGTATGTGTAGTGTAAGATGTCTATGTATATGTAAGATTCGTTTTTAAGATGCATTGCGTTAAGGCACGCTAGTAAGATAAAGTTCTCGAGAGAAATGAAGAGAATATTATCTATTGTTTTGTTTTTTGGTTGCCAATTAAAACAATTTTTATAACACTCAGGGCTATAATATGCGTATTATAGCCCTCAAACTGAATCGTGTTATAAAATATCGTAAAACACACAGGTTGCAACTGAGACCTCGTATCTGGGAGGTTTTAAGAACCTCGGGCTGACGCCCTTGGATCTTCAGTGTTATAATATACTATGACGAAAAGATATAACCCGTTAGAAATCTGAAAGCATAGGAAAATTATTACTATGGAGAGTCCTGCAACACATTTCATTGAATATAATCTTGTAGGAATTTTTTGTGTTGTTAAAGATAGAGAGTTTTTGCTCCGCCCTCTGACTTTTTCCTCACCTGAATTTAAATCAACCGTTTCAGCTCCGTGTTATGTATATAATTTAACGCGTAGACTGACAAAAAGTCAGATTCCGAACAAGTCACGTAGGTAAATAATTGACAGATGGAAATAATTGACAGTTGGGTATAAGAAAGTAGCGATATAGTGTAATCAAGGAAGTTAGTTTTGGACCTAAATCATCTTTGATTCATTGGTGAATCATCGGTGACCCCAGTGAATCATCTGTGATTCCCCGGTGAAGAGTGCACAGACGGACGAAGGGACGGAAGGGTGAAAACACTGCTGTCACTACTAGATAAAGCAGGGAAATAATCGACAGGTGGGAAATAAAGTAGGGAAATAATAACTTTTGACTGTGTGCCTAAATGAGTTATTTAAATCTGTCTGTCTGCTCTTAATTGTATTCTATTAACCAAGGGATATAATGGCGCGAAGTGAAGTGAATGTCCAAGGCACTCTGCCCCGAGGAATATTCACATACCGAGACTATAAGCTAATTACCCTTTGCTTAATACGATAGTTTGTATCATTTGGACATATCATTCCATTCGACTCGTGGTTTTTTTTAAATTACCATTGAGACTTGACGTCATGATGTTATAGTAAGACTATACTGACATTTATAGTCGAATCGAAAATTATAGTCGAATCAACCATAATATATCTATTATATATCGGCATATGTTTAACTGATCACCAAGAAATTCATTTTTGATCACCAGAAATTTCAATTTTGATCACCAGAAAAATAAAACACTCCTTTTTAGGTCCAGGGGTGTGTCCGACCGTTTCGTAAAAGGAGGAATGTATCTTTAAAGCGGCTAACTCAGCGTAGGTGCAACTAATTTTGCCCCTAATTAAGTTTTATTTTGTATTGGTGATCAAAATTGTATTTTCAGGTGATCAAAAATTGTTTTTGGGTGATCGATTATAATACTACCCATATTTTATTGAGAATTTTATTGACATTTCAATTCGAAGAAAAAATAAAGTATTTTTTTGTACTTAGCACAGGAATCACTTGCCTTGGAATTTTGGTTTAGGCATACAATCAACTGTTTTTCTAAAATATCGGCCTTGGTTCGGTTTCTTTTTTTAGTAAATACAAAATCGAGCGTCGAAAATGCGCGTTCGACCGTCACTTCGGTAGCCGGCACTGCGAACACAATTTCCGAAATTTTTAATAATGCGGGACGTGTTCGATCTATAATGCATTGTAATTACATACTGTGATAACATGAGTTGATTCGAATCGGAATTGGCAAACACATTTGTGTTTGTGAGTTTGAGTAAATGAAAAAAAAATACATTGCAAATATGACACGAAGATATTAAGTGTGACGCAAAAATCTTTTGAAACACAAAAATCAAAAATTAATTAATTTGATTTTTTTTAAACCGATCGAACTCAGCTTCGGTTCGGTTCTCCGAACTAAGAATTGTAAAGGTTCGGTTCTAAAGTTTAGGTTCGGTTTTGCGGTTTGGTTCTTTATGTCAAAAATCTCGAGGTTCTTGGGTTGGGCTCGGTTCGGTTCGGAAGCCCGGAAGGGACCCGTACGTATCAGAATAGATGCGGCAAACAGAGTTGATGTTACGAAGAGACTCGAACGTATTTGGGCAATTCCACGGACATCATCGTTCCCACTCACAAAATTCTCTGTAGTTACAAAATAATATTAGTAGGAAATTAACTAACCTCAAGTTGAAGGATCAATCTTTATGATACACACTTTTACATAAATATCATTTTGTAACTGTTGAAATAGGTGAAATGAAATGAAAGTCCGTATCAATCTTAATTATACAATGTTTAATGTTAGACGTTAGGTGAGCAACAAAGTTCGTATACGACTGACTAATTGATTGTACACGAAACAGTAGTGTGCACAAGTAGAACGTATTGAGAGTGAGACAAGTATATTTAACACACCCTCTAGTTGTTTACTCTCAAAAAATTAATAAAAAATTTTAAAGGAAAATTAACAAATTCTTTCAAATAAAATTAATTCATAAAAATGCTCATTCCCATCATCTTCCGAAAAATTTGAAATTTATGACGACCCAACGGCTTTGTAAAAATGTCAGCAATCTGATCGTTTGTACTCACATATTTCAAACTAAAAATTCCGTCTTCAAACTTTTCCCTGATGAAATGATATCGCACATCGATGTGCTTTGTGCGCTTGTGGAACTCTG
>CM055403.1:151923328-151993647 GCA_029228625.1 Pseudolycoriella hygida
AGATAGATAGATAGATAGATAGATAGATAGATAGATAGATAGATAGATAGATAGATAGATAGATAGATAGATAGATAGATAGAAACCGACAGATCAGAAAAAAAGTTTCCATGATGATGAGAACAATAGAAAAATTATTTCTCCATAGGAAAGTGTTATTTTCAAACCTCGATATCTCAGCCAATTTTCACCCGATTTTGATGAGTGAGGGCTTGTTTGAAAGCTACTGCGACGTAGTTTTTTTTGTAAATAATTTGGAGGAGGAGGGGGGAGAAGAATAAACTCAAAGGTTCGCCTATATATGGCTCCTTGTCCCAAAGGTTTTTTTGGGTTTTTGGACGTTTTTTTTGGGGTGTGGGGACTGCGTCACGCCCTCTGCTACCGCTGCGGGCATGATTTAAAGAAGAATAATTCACAATAATCAATTTTTGATTGAACTGAACTCTTAAAACTACGTTACAGTCTGAACTAATATGAGGATTACATAAACTAGGATGTAACTAGGTGAATTACACAGATTTATTATGTCTGACAATTCGAAAAATCTGTGATATGCTCAGCATTGCAACAACGAAATACTCACGTTCAAGCTCTACAGGTATCAGTGCACAGGCACCAACTCGTATGATGTCAAGTCAAGTCTGACAATTCGAAAAATCTGTACTGTTATATCTAGTATTGAGTAAGCAAAAAATAATTGCAAAGAAAGTACAATGTCTGCAATTGTTATCAATAGGAACTTTTTTCTAAAAAAAATTTGAAAATAGAATGCATAAGTTTAGTTACGATTGAAACTTAAAAAACTAAGACTAAAATGGACTTATAGCATATGATGTAGAGACCTGACGTTACTTAGTACTAAGCATTCAGAACAACGACGATCTTCGACAAACTTTTGAAATTTTTGTGGTAATTGGCGATTGGAGTTCATCAAAATAAGATTAATAGTCATTCAAGTCAGTCTTATGGTGAGGAGACTATCCGCACGCGAAAATGATGACTTTAGAAGAAGTATATATAATTTTCGCGTTACTTCTTCTAAAGTCATCATTTTCGCGGGCAGATAGTCTCACCCCCATAGGGCTTGCTATTCGCCCGCGCGGGCGGATAGCATTAGCCTTAGTTGAATGGGTTCCTCGACTTACCTTGTCGATGGTATGTTGCGAAAACGTGCGATGTCATTTCGGCACTACTAAATAATGTGGCTACAAAAATCTTTTCGAGATTATGAATGATGTTACTGTCTTAGAAAGTAATAGATTCAACAAAACTGAAAAAACACCTAAAATAAAGTCGAAGTTAACTTTGAAAAAACATCATAAAAAGTCTGATGCGATGTTACTCAAAACGTCAAACTACTTTAGACATTAGTAATTTTAGAAGATTTTTGCCATTCAGTTGATTTAGTCGACCCCATTTTTCTGTGTTAAAATTTCTTAATTGTAATAGTCTTTCTTCATTCATTTTTATTTTTGTATCATTTTGCGAAACCTAAACTCATTTGCAGTTTTTTCTAAAATTTTGACAAACGAATTTTAGGTAAAATATTCAATCGTCCAACAACCCAATCAAAAAGGAACAAAATTCACGGTAGACGAAGAAACTGGTGAAGTTTCAACAAATAAAGTATTCGATCGCGAAGGTGATGATGGAAAATTCGTATCCGTAACGGTCAAAGCAACCGATCAAGGTGAACCTAGCCTGGAAGGTGTCTGTTCATTCACCGTGGAAATAACTGACGTTAACGACAATCCGCCCCTATTCGATCGACAGGTTTGAATGAAAATATTGTGCTATTCGCTTGTTTAAAACACAACTTTTCCATTTTAGAAATACGTCGAAAATGTGAAACAAGATGCAAGCATTGGTACAAATATACTTCGAGTGTCCGCATCCGATGAGGATGCTGATAACAATGGAGCTATTGTGTACAGTTTATCGGCACCGTACAATTCTCAAGATCTCGATTATTTTGAAATACAACCGGAATCTGGTTGGATCGTTTTGAAGAAGCCACTCGACGTAAGTAGTCAATTCATTTAAGATATCATTTTAAAAAAAAATCCAAATTAAAAATGTGTGAATGGGATTTGACGTGTGAATGACTGAGTACGTCTATAAAAATCAAATTTCTCTTAGATCATAAGTAATTCTAGGATTAGGTACAACAACAACATTATTTGGCTGCCGCAGAAATTAAGTCTTTCTTTATTAACGAAATGAAAATTTAATTGTTTTTTAAGAAATAAATCCAGCAAATTTATACAAAATTCTAAGCAAATTTATTCATTTTAATTAATTTTTTTATATATTTTTCATTTTCGGTGAAAGAGAAGAATACAAATTTTTATTAGGTTTGTGAAGCGTACGCTGGGGATTTTTTTGTATTCATATTCTTATTATCATTTCTCGGAAAAGATCTGCCTTGACGTCGAATGTTGTTACAGGAAAATTATTTTCGTAAATTATTTTCATCCGAAATACCAAGCATCAAAGACGCTTATTATCAAACCACCCACAATATAAAAAGAGATCCGAAAATGGTAACTTTTCAGTTTAAGGCAAACAAGTAATAAACTTTTGGTATTTTCATCTTTCGCTTATCCTTACATTTTTTTTTCGAACACAATTCTTTGTCTCAACACAATTTGAATTGACTTTATGAGTCAGAGCAAAACAAGCAGTTGGAGTTTATTCATTGATTGGTACTGTTCAATAAAAAATAACACTGTAGCTTACAGTCCGATAAATCCCAATTTATATAAAAACAATTAATAAACCATTAACCTTCGTATAGTAAAGCAGCGATAGAGTGAGGTCAAAGAGTTGATTATCTAGGTGCTGTGAGGTGTAGCTAGATGCAGTGAGGTGTAGCTAGGTGCAGTAATTTGTAGCTAGGTGCAGTGAGGTGCAGTGACGTGCAGCTAGGTGCAGTGACGTGCAGCTAGGTGCAGTGACGTGCAGCTAGGTGCAGTGACGTACAGCTAGGTGCAGTGACGTACAGCAGCTAGGTGCAGTGACGTGCAGCTAGGTGCAGTGACGTGCAGCTAGGTGCAGTGACGTGCAGCTAGGTGCAGTGACGTGCAGCTAGGTGCAGTGACGTGCAGCTAGGTGCAGTGACGTGCAGCTAGGTGCAGTGACGTGCAGCTAGGTGCAGTGAGATTCAATGAGCAGACAGACGGACGGACAAAAAGAGTGAAAACATAAACCATTGAAATATGTATAGGAAAGTAGTGATAGATTGAAGTCAAAGAAGTTGATTCCCTAGCTGCAACTGAGGTGCAGTGAGGTGAAGCTATGTGCAATGAGGTGCAGTGATGTACAGCTATGGGCAATGAGGTGCAGCTAGTCGAAACTGGGTGCAATGAGGTGCAGATAGGTGTAGTGAGGTGTATGCACAGACTGACTACCAGGTAGGTTAAAACGTTAAGTAGCTGTCGCTACTTAATAATTCACTGTGATGACATTTTGATGGCTTTTTAATGAATCAGTTTAATGTGCTGTGTGAGTAAACGAGACGCAACTATCTGCCGTCGCGTCATAAGGAAAAAATTTTTAAGAAAATCAGCAAAGATTTTCAACAAAATTTGCCAAAAAAAATAAAATTAGACACAAACTTAAACAAAAGATTCTCGGCGATTGTTTTGTTTAATTTTGTCGCTAATTTGTTTTTTTTTTCGTAGAAATTCGTTGAAAATCTTCGCTGATTTTCTCTAAATTTTTTTTTTATGACGGCAGTATGGCATTTTAGCCACAATCCCTGTGAGTAACACTGTTTTTGACAATAACTTAGACATACTTAATTCTTCACTCTGCCTAAAATGACGTAAGTGTGTCTCGTTTACTCACACAGAACATTAAACTGATTCATTATAAGGCCATCAAACAGTAATCACTGTCATCACCAAGGTGAAGAATTAAAAATGTTGAAAGAAAACCCATATATGAGTGAATGAATAATCTAGAATTGCTAAAAATTTTGAGATTGTTCTATAACTTTCTATAAGTTTATAGAACTTTCCAGAACTTTCTATGCATTCAGGTCAAAATGAATAGGAACTTTGTACTTCTGCGGAGAACACCGCAAAACCCTGCGCAAAAGTATAAAGTTTATACTCATTTTGACCTGAATGTACGTTTCTTAAACTTTCCAGAGTGTCACTCTCGATACCTGACGCAGAGTCTACCAGCAAGAGTTGTCAAAAGCAACTGAAGAAAATTGCATCACACGTTTGCTATATAGCTAAAAGTGGTCGAAGTTAAGTGTCTCGAAATTCTTGAAACTTAATATATAACGAAGCGTATGATGCAATTTTCCTCAGTTACTTTTAGCAACTCTTTGGTGGTGGATCTGGGAGTGGTGTAAAGTGGTAGAAAGTCGTAGAAAGTTAAAGAAAATTCTAGAAAGTTCTAGAAAGTTCTAGAGAGTTCCAGAAAGTTCTCGAAGGTTCTCGCAAGTTCTAAAAAGTACCAGAACGTTCTAGAAAGTTCCATAAAGTTATAGAAAGTTTTGGAAAATCTGGAAGGTTCTATAAAGTTCTAGAATGTTCCAGTTGAAGAAATTTCTAAAAAGTTCTGCAAAGTTCAAGAAATTTCTGTTTGAGTTTCGAGAACTTTTCAGAAATTTTCAGACCCTGCAGGACTTTCTAGAACATTCCACAACTTTTTGGGGCTTTCGACATTTGCTCAATGCATGCCCTCCCACACACCTCCAAACCTCTTAACTCCAACCTATAGACAGACGAGCAAATAAGCGTTACCCACATGTGTGTTACGCTAAAAATTTACACATCATGGCGTTACTCGCATGGACTCCTTCTTGTTTGAAATTTAGATCTTGGCATTAATCGATATTCAACCAGACTGTATGAAAAATAATTTCCATTGTTTCTGCACAACGAAATATTGACGCAAGAGACGCTTTTATTATCTACGCATATCAATAAAAATATTACACATTAGTCGATTTTTCTTCCCATTCGTGTAGGGCTAATTCCATCGGTACCGTCGCTTGTGTAACGAATTTCATCTCTTTCACTCTTTCAATGTGATTTATATTAACATGAGACAAAACACATTCGTTCCTTAGGTCACATGGTAGCGGCAATGTATGGACTACCGATGGAATAAGCCACATTCACTTCCCCACCTCGAAACTGATTGACAAATTCAAAAGAAAAATTGACTCTTTTTGCGATAGATTTAACTGATATATTTCATCTTCGTTTATACGCCTTCCTTCAAACTATCGATCGAAAAATGTGCTATATGACGTTGATTTGAGTACATAAATATTGTCATTGTGTGCGGCCTGAACACCTTCCGTGACCCTTGTGGCGTATGCCTCAATTTAGATTTATAATTCCACTTACTAAATTATTTCCAGTATTAACTAACAAATCTAAATTAATTTTACATATTTCAACTCTATCATGACATATGCATATGCATAGCTGATTATCGAAATTGGACCCGTTTGAAATTTCAAAATCATCGTCTTGCAAGGTAGTTCGCTTCAATCTTAACTTTAATTTGTTATCAATTAATAGTTATGAGAAAATTATGCGATATCTAAGCGCCAGTCAGTTTTTTGCCCCATAGCGCCACAGTCAGTCATGAATAATAATGAAATTTATTTTTTTCTAGCACTGTGACACTTTTAGTTATTTTTATGACGTTAATCGGCACTTTTCTGAGGATTATCAATTTAACTGGTTATTTAAAGTCGTTCAAGTTCCTCAAAATTTCTGGTTTTCCTCAGTTATTTGGATTGAAAACAAAATTTTGGGTTTTTTTTTCTTTTTTTGCAATTGCAAAGTAATAAAATAGAGAACCTTTAAGCACATGACATATTTTTGTAGCCTCAATGAAACGAATACGAAGTGCCACTTGACAAAACCACAAATTACCTCTCATGAAACTTGTTTCTTAATGGGAGTCTGAATTTATTATCAATCAAAAGTCGATGATAAATATCGGTAAAAAATTACCGTTGCCTGAAAACTATCGTTACTTCATAATTATCAATAGTTAATGTCAGTCGAACATGAACCTAGGTCAGATATGCTTTGTTCCAAACTCCCTTCTATCCTTCTGCGACCTCTAGGTAACGAATAATACCAATCCGCTCTCTACATTTTGGTCGAGCGGAGATATCCTCCGGAGACCTCTATACCGAGTACAGTCCGCCATAATGTTGATGCTAGTCTTTTCCCTAAACGACAGAAGCGCATTCTACCATACATGCTCCCTATGACAAAGAGATCCTTCGCAGTGATTGGTAATAGTCTCAAACGTCTCTTAATATTGGGTCTACCGATCTTAATGATATTTTTACTCTATTCTTACAGAAGGTATTCGCACCCTCATGACTAAAACAAATTTTCCTATGTTCTTTCTTATGAAAATAGTATCCCTGTGAGAGGTTGTGAAATTCCTGCGTGACTCGGGATGACGTGACATTTCTTTACGACGTTTATCCCCCGGGGTGTTTTTTTACCCCAGCGGGCGTTGTTTTCTCCCGGAAAGAAAGATTATCACCCGGCGGGCGATATTACACTATAACCGGAGGATATTTTCGTCCGGTGAGCGTTAATCGTGCTGGTTGAATTACACTCTAGCCGGGCGATAATCGTTCTGTCCGATGGAAAATAACTCCTGCCGGGGGAAAATAACGTCCCGAGGGATATTGTCACAGGTTTTATTTTCCACAGATCCGGTGGAAAATATCCCCTGTCGGGCGATATTTTCTCCAGGCGGGCAACAATATTCTAATTTACTGACGAATAACGCGTTATTTTCCTTCGGCGGATGGTATTTTTGTTGGAATTTCACGGATTCCAATCCGGACCCCCAATAAAACAGTGTTGTTCACACTTTGAACGTTTATTGAGAAGTGAGGTGTTCTGTGAAGAGAACATCATGAACAACTAGATTACTGGATCCTTGGATCCACGAGTGCAAGTTATTGTTGAGTGACAACTCCAACACTCCCACTCAATCGGTAATAAATTGAAACACCGATGCGACCTGCCATCATCGTGAATTGAACAATTCCTCTGACCACCTTTGGTTAATTTGTACTCAAAGTTTATCAATCAGACGATTGGAACATTGACCATCGACTATCGCCATTTGACAATTGTCTCGACCATCGATTCCACCATGAACTTGACCAAATCATCGAACTGACAACTGACTTCGATTGTATCAGCCATGTTCTCCCACTCAATTGACGCATGCGTTTCAAATTCTTTCGACCAATTACTTTGACCATTGAACCAAGCTTCAAGTGCATCGAGCTCGTTCCAATTCATGCGTTTCAAATTCTTTCGACCAATTACTTTGACCATTGAACCAAGCTTCAAGTGCATCGAGCTCGTTCCAATTCTCCCACTCAATTGAAGCTTGCGTATCGATTCATTTTCAGCCAAACATTGTTACTTTTTGACCATCGAGATTGACGACCATTTACACATCGAGATCGATGACCATTTCACCATTGACAATATCCAAAAATTTCAACCATTTCTACTTTCGCCCGTTTCGATTTTAAACCGTTTCGACCTTGTACTATAGTTGTACCCATTCGATCATTTCGTGCCCTATTCGATGTGCTGTTCATCCACTAACCATTGGCCCATTGTCCATCCGCTAATCATTGGGCCATTGTCCATCCGCTAACCATTGGCCCATTGTCCATCTGTTAACCATTGGCCCATTGTCCATCCGTTAACCATTGGCTCATTCGTCCATTAGCTCCGTTTCAGCTGACCACTAACCTCTTTCATTTCATTTTTTCACCCAGTTATTGTTGTGATCGTCTTAACAGGCCTCTATCACACAGAGAATTAAACCAGTTTCAGTGTGGATGCCCATAACCTTTTGGAATTTCACGGATTCTAATCCGGACCCCTAATAAAACAGTGTTGTTCACACTTCGAACGTTTATTGAGAAGTGAAGTGTTCTGTGAACAGAACATCATGAACAACTAGATTATTGGATTCTTTTATGCACACTATGTTGTTCACATTTCCACGAGTGCAAGTTATTGTCGAGTGACAATTCCAACAATTTTCCTCCGGTGGGCGTTTTTCAACAGCGAATGAAGATATTATTACCCGCCTAGAGAAAATAATTCCAAGTTCAAGTTCAAGATAATTTCTGATCGGTGGAAAATAAGACCCCGGACGAATGTTCCCTGGGGCGTTATTCGACACCGGCGGGTGATATTTCCCACCGGAAAGAACGATTATGCCCCGGTGGGCGATATTACTCTCTCGCCGGGGGATATTCTCATTCATGCAGAACGATTAACGCCCGCCAGCGCCGGCGCCGTGGGAAAATATCGCCCGGATAGAGTGTAATATCGCCCGCCGGGGTATAATCGTTTTGACAGGAGAAAAAAAAACGTCTGCCGGGGGAAAATAACGCTCCGGGCGATAATCGTCATGGAGAAATGTCCTATCACCTGACTCGGCACACACTATCGGAGCAAATAAAGAAATTTTTTCCGAAAACTCCTTCAGCCGCTTTGGAGCATTATTCTACCGTTGCGTACTTGTCTGTATGAAATCCGAGCTGTTCACTGATGACTACTTCCTTCTTGAGCCACCAGTGAAGCAGGTTATCCCTACAGCAAAGGGCCATCTTCTGATCGGCCGATTCCGAGACTTACAATTATCGAGCAATCGACAATAATAAAGTTTTGCAAGCCTTTTTTTGTTCCCTTTACCTATTTGCAAGCAAAAAGCTGCTTCGATCATTCCTTAGGTCGGCAGTGTTCTCAGTTGGGTCTATTCTTTTCTTTCCAAGAACTCATATCGAGCAAAAAGTGCTTGGCATTCCTAGTTATCGACAATTCGAACATTTTCGATAGAAATTACAAAGAATCTAAAGAAAAAAAAAACAAAAAGGAACTTCGAAAACTGCGGAACTGAACTCGCTTCATGTATAATCTGAAGTGCGCGTAAGGTTCTTTAAATTTGACTTCTCTAGAACTCGGTTAAAGACCAATTACAACTATTCTCAAAAATTTTCTCTAAATATTATACTAATGAAGTTTACGCCAATCCAATTTTATCATGAAAAAATCAGGTCTCTGTGTCTGGTGAAGTTACAGATTTTTGATGATGTCAGTTTAGTACCATGGCCATTCTTACGAATGTTATATTAATAAGGTTTGTAACAGAAGCGCGTGAAAGAGTCTTGAGCTTGGTTGACATTCAACAAATTTTTTGGTTTCGATTTTTATGTGAAACACTTCAAGAACGGCACTTGTGTTATAAAATTTTTTTCGAAAAGACGTCACAATACAAATGCAATAAAAAATTCAACTAAATTAACTAAAAATTACAAAATTTATTTTAAGTTGTTTCATTGAACAGTAGCAATGAAATTATTTGTTTCCACTATTTCCATCACAAATCTAATAAAAATTGTAGCTTCTCACACTAATCGACAATCAATAACTTTTAGGCTGCTTTTTCTTCCTTTCAGCACAATTAATTTTAGTTGCAAAATTATGTTATATTTATTGAAACAACAAAAATGAGCAACATATCGATATAGTGTAATTAACAAATTTTAAGTTTTTATTATCGAGGGCACAATATTTGTAATATAATTTCTCGTTTTAATGATTTGAGTTCAATCAAATTTCTTAAAAAGTGCACAACCTTGAAATTAAAATCTTGTACATTTATTTAATTATTTTTAATTTTTCTTCTGGGTTTGGATTTCATTTTGTTGCAATGTTATAATTTCGCCGTAAACTGCAGATGTTTTTGATTTTTTGACCAAATAACGATAAACATTGCAACAGTTTTTGAATATTTTTGTTTCAATTTTCGATTCTATTTTTACAGTGACTAAATCTCTAAATTACTCATTTTGTATCGAGTTTCGAGTTAGTTGGAACTGTCACACTTGCTTATCTTACAATTCACATCGTATGTATACTTTAACGCGCCTATTTTGTACTTCCACATTTCCAGATATTCTTTCGTATTTTCGGTGACGGATAGTCGAGTTCAGCATTTCAATTTATTAATCTATTGAAGTGATGAAAATTACATTTCCAGAGTGACACAAAATACATAATGCGGCAATTGATGTAGAAATGATGTAAATTGATGTAACTTCGATGAACGATCATTAAAAAAATGGAGAAAAAAAAACCAAAGACCCGTACGTTACAGAATAGATGTGACAAACAGAATAGTTGTCGCAAATAGAATAAATCTTGCAAAAGACTCGAACGTATCTTAATATAGTAATAAGTAAACAATCCAACATTTTATGTTCTTTTATAACTATAATAATTTCAAAGATCCGTAGAAATTACCCTAGTAATGTCAAAGGCCCTACCGAAGTACATCTCAGACCGTTCAAATCCAGAAATGGTTATATCCAAGGATTGAGACATTTTACCCTAAAACCCTGAAACACGTGGCCTCTAAAATTTTGTTCTATACAACTTTGCCTTCTACTTCTTATAGTTCTGGAGACATGGGTCATCCCTCGCAATTCTAGAAGTGGTCATATCCACAATCCAATTTTTACCCAAAACACGTGTTCGCTAAAATGGTATGCTCTACAGCTTTGCCTTTGGAAGCAACCTTGTACCTCTAATAGTTCTAGAGATATGGATCATCCCTCCCAATTCTAGAAGTGGTCATATCCAAGGATTGAGGCATTTTTACCCAAAACCCTGAGACACGTGTTCTCTAAAATTTTATTCTCTACAACCTTGCCTTTGGAAGCAACTTTCTACCTGTTATAGTTCTAGAGATATGGATCATCCCTCCCAATTCTAGAAGTGATCATATCCCAGGATTGGGACATTTTTACCCAAAAACCTTGCACACGTGTTCTCTAAAATTTTATTCTCTACAACTTTGCCTCTGGAAGCAACTTTCTATCTCTTATAGTTCTAGAGATATGGATAATCCTTCCCAATTCTAGAAATGATCATATCCGAGGATTGGGGCATTTTCACCCAAAACCCTGAGACACGCAATCTCTATAACTTTGCTTTTGGAAGCAACTTTCTAACTCTTATAGTTCTAGTGATATGGATCATCCTTCCCAATTCTAGAAGTGGTCATATCCTCAACTGCCACCTCGACCCCGTGAAACATTAAAATTGTTTGTAGTAAATGTACGGGTCCAAAAAACTCAGGGCTGTAGAACCTGGGTTGAATAACTATCCGTGTAAGATCAGTGCTTGCTTGTGTTCCCTTATAAAGCTGCTTTTGCATCTATTCTTTAAAGAAGGAAAGTGACAGACCTGACCGTTTTGTGGTCTTGAAAGATTAGAATCTTTTATTTCTCTGTTCTTCTTGTAGATTACTTGTTGAGCTCCTTTTATAAATACGTAAGTTCGCGTATTTTTCCTACTTGTTAGTTCCATGCCATTTGCTCATTTTTCCTGCCATAGCTGGCGAAATTTTTTAAATGAAAGTTTCGTTCGTTGTACATTTTCATATTTCGCTTACAAAATTACGTTTTAGCTACTTCGTACATCTATAATATAGGCAAATATACGTGTGAATTGGCGGCACTGTGGACAAGTTACGCATAAAATCAATCAAACAGTTTGTTTTTTTTTTTTTTTTGTGGGATCTTGTATTTCTATCATTTATAGAAACAACAAAAGTCCACAAAATGGTATAATTCTGGTGGACTGGAACTCTCCACCATTTCAAAATCCATCTACCTACGTTTCTTCATTGCTTTGACACCAATTGCACATCATTTCGAGATGTACGTGATCGTAACTTTGACGTGAGTATGTCAGAACTATGTAGAAACGATGTTGGAAGTTCTGGAATGATGGAGAAATACACATAATTCATCAGTCATAATTGCATTTCTCTAAGGCAACGTAGATTGAAGTTACATCTAAATTACATCAATTGAAACATAATATGTGCATCACAGTTACATCATTTCTACATCATTGTTGCATCATTTCTACATCATTGTTACATCATTGCTGCACAATTTATCCATCATTACTGCATCATTTCTACATCATTGTTGCACAATTTATCCATCATTGTTACATCATTTCTACATCATTTGCGGTATTATGCATTTTGGCATTTTGAACGCCACCCCAGGGATATGTAAGCTAATACTTACAGCTATTTTGAATCAATAGACCGAAACAAAGATAGAATTTCGAACAGTTTCTGAAATTTGCGATCATCTTGCCGTACAGGCACAACAATTGAGGACAGTGCAGTGGTGTCGTACATTGCCGAATTCTCTCAAGTGAATCGATCTATTGTGATTTCAGCGATTTCAAGGAAAGAAAATTCCTCTTTTTCACTGCAGGAAGAGAATCATAACGCTTCGTTATAACTCTTTCAACCGAAAAACCGGTTTTACATGAGCAAAATAGAAGCGAATACGTGAAGAGAGCGATGAAAGAGAAATTAAAAAAGTGTAAGCTTACAGCTTAAAAGCTGTAAAATTTTAAATTTGATCTCTATGTAAAATCACAAATTTTATAAGGAATATTCACCAACACTGTTCGTTTTTGCACATAATACTTGAAACTTCCGGGTTTTTGAAACGAAAGTGCCAATGTCTTTTAAATATGTGCCAACAATGAATCAAGTGGGTCATAGTGGGCTGTATTCATTCACATAAGTCCGTTGTAAATACGATTTAATTCCAAAATAAATGAATTTTGCATACCGCAGAAGAATGTTTATTGAATAAATCGGGAGAAAGATTGACACAAGACAAAATGTTGGTCATACATCATATACGGCGTATTATGGATATTTCCGCCATCTATTATTGAATGTTAAAAGTTATATCATGACTAATGAAAGAATGTGGATTGAAAAATACGTTCGTTAAAGTACTTAACCGGTGTGGTATATGTGGATTCTAAGAATTCTAGTTTACATTGATAACGTTAATCACATGAAATCTGGGTAATTTGAAGATTTAGTCTCTGCATTTTTTGTTATTACTTTCATCATTAAATCCTGAAATTTTTTTGACAAATTTAATTTAAGTTTTTTACTTAATTTTTAAGTAAATATTTTCGCAGGTGGTAAAAAATATTTTTGTGGACCACAAGTGAGTTTTTTTTAACTCCATTGGATATTTTGCAACGAAAAGGAAAATAAATATTTTTGATCAAATTTTTTTATCTAAAAACACTTTTTGCTAACAGATAAGATATTTTTGTATAAGAATAATGTTTTTGGCCATTTCAGAGTGAATTGCGATGACTTTTAAAAATAAAATTAAAGAAAATCAACGAATTTTTTACTGTTGATAGACCAAATTTTTGTTTTAAGTTGGAATTGAGTTCCATTTTTTCGTTTCCTTTTGCTGGTGGTCGTTTTTTAAAAAAAATGTTTTTAATTTCTCCTTTCAATTAATTACTTTTCATTTAAATTTCTAATGCAAATTTAACGACCACTTGTGACATTTTGAGTATTTTCTGTTTGTTTCGTTGTTTTTCTTTCGAACGTCGTGACATTTTCGTAAAGTGTTTGGGGCACAAAATCCTAAGGTTTTAATGAACGGAGAGTGTGGAAAACGAACATCATTTTTTGAGCGTCGTTACTATCTCCGAATCGATTGTTACTGTAAAGTGGCGGTAATTTTTTTTTCTGTTTTTGGTTACTTTTTTTTATATAATGAAATAATCACAAAACATTGAAATATCCTAATTTGATTTATTTGATTTTTGGTTGTGTCCTACAATTGGCTCAGCTAAGTGAATCGTAAAAACTATTGATTTCAACTAATTGAAACAAAAATGTTCACTTAACTACCAAATCATCCATGACCTTCTCCATCCAAAACTCGAATCACGTTTTCTTTTCGTTTGGAATGCAATTCTTTTTTATCATTTTGAGACCAGTGATTGCATGTGATTTTGCCTGTTGTTCAACGAACTTTAAAGAAAAAAAAACTTTTTATTTTGATTGCAGGAATAGATACATTTAGTTTTTAGAGTTTGTAAATTTAAGTTACAATTTATATTTATTTTAAATGCACCAATTATCTTCTTTCTTTTTCATCTTTTTTCGGACTATAAATTAATCTGTCGCCGCTATCTCCTTTTGTTTGGGGATATGAATGCAATTAAAAGGGATGCTACCCCGTAAGTAGCATTTTATGGTTGGTTTTGATAAGAAAACAAAATGTGTACAGCTAGGATCATGAATAGCGCAACAATTCTGTTAATCATAATCCTGGTTGCCAAATGTAAAGTTGTCGTAATAAAACTTACTAATTAATTTGATGAAAACCATCTTACGAAAGTGAAATAAAGTAATTGTAATATCTGTGGTAGCCAGCATCAGAGAAATTAATTTTTAAAACTTAGGAGTATATTCATCATTAATTATTTTATTTATTATTTTTCATTTAGATTTATGTAAATTAATTGTTGAGATTTGATTGCTTTCTTATGATTTTGCGTTGCAGCTTTGAGACAAGATAATACGTAACTAGCAGAATTCGACAATTAGTTAATCCAACAACAATTCAAAACGCCTGATCGATGACAAACTGTAATAGGAAATCTCCCAGTATCTTACCCGTCAATTAACCTTTGTAAAAGACTGTGTAGAGTTTAGATTTATTTACAGTAATATACATAACATGACACGTTCCATACCAGATATTCGGTGACCAAATGGATCCGATGTATCGATGGATGGAGACGTTGCTTGATTGATGAACGACGACACGTATACGACGAATACTTTGACGGGACGGTGTGCTAGTCCTTCATCTTTGTCTTATGGGAATATTTATGTAATGTCTCGTCTTGATGACGACACGATACGAGTAATAATCCAAAGACTGAAATGACGGGACGATGTACTAGTCCAATAATAATTTGACGGGACGATATGCTAGTCTGAAGGTTAGGTCGCGCCACGGTTGCTCCAACCTTGCTGGTGTGTTCCCTTTAAAAACTGATAATAGACAGTTGCTCTCGATGTTACCAGTTCAAGAGCTCAAACCAAAGTAATTTCTCCTATGCAATACGGCTTCTATTTATACGACAAAATTCATCATGGCTGACTGCAGTGTTGTCATATTGTCGTTATGTCGTTCATATTTTAGGGTTGCTATCTTGCAATGTCATATTTTTAGGGTTGCGATGTTTCATATATTTTGTTATCTTCCAACATGTTGGCGTCGGTAATAAATAAAATATGTTGGGGTGTTACACCTTCGAATTTAGAAAAAAAATCAAGGCCACAAACGTGGAACTCCCATAACTCTTCCAGTGAAGGCGTTAACAGATTATTATGTATAAGGTCACAGACAAAATAGTGTATAAAGTAGAGAAATAATTGACAGATGGGATAAATAGAACAGATGGGCTAGATAGAAGGAACATGAAGAATGACAGCTGTTTATTAAGTAACGATAGCTACTTTATGTTTTCACACTTCCTGTCCGTCTGTCTGTGCACCGCTCCTCGGTCGCTCACTGGCGCGTCCCTCAGGAGGTCTCCCCAGTGAGATCTCTAGAAGGTCTCCACAGCGAAACTTTCTTATACAATTTCAATGGTTTGTTTTATGTATGTTTTCACTCATCCTGTCCGTCCGTCCGTGTGTGCAGCTTTCATCGATGATTTGTCATGGTGATTTTTCATCGATGATTTGTCATCGACAATGCAATGACATATAATCTCCTCAGCGAGATTACTGGGAGGTTTTCTCAGCGAGACCTCTGGGATGTCCCTCAAACGAAACGTTCATATAGTTATGACTTGATGTTTTGTCGATAACCTATCGCTACTTTCCTATACCCATTTGAATGGTTTATTAAGTAGCGATAGCTACTTTATAGGAATGCTCTTGCTGTCTGTGCACGTTTTTTGACAGCTGTCAAAGTGATCGCTACTTTTTTATACCATTTCAATGGTTTATTTTATGTATGTTTTCACTCTTCCTTTCCGTTCGTCCGCCTGTGCAGCTTTCATTGATGATTTGTCATCGGTGATTTGTCATCGATGATTTGTCATCGGTGATTTGTCATCGATAATTTTTCATCGATGATTTGTCATCGATGATTTGTCATCGATGATTTGTCATCGATGATTCGTCATCGGTGAATTGTCATCGATGATTTGTCATCGCTGATTTGTTATCGGTGATTTGTCATCGGTGATTTGTCATCGATGATTTGTCATCGGTGATTTGTCAGCGGTGATTTGTCATCGATGATTTGCCATCGATGATTTGTCATCGATGATTTGTCATCGGTGAATTGTCATCGGTGATTTGTCATCGATGATTTGTCATCGATGAATTGTCATCGATGATTTGTCATCGATGATTTGTCATCGATAATTTGTCACCGATAATTTGTCATCGATAATTTGTCATTGATAATTTGTCATCGATGATTTGTCATCAGTGAATTTTCAATAGTGATTTCATATCAATGATTTGTCTCCCGCAGAAACCAACTGTCATTCACATGCTCTTTCTACCCGGTACCAGGCATACAAACTTATCATTTCTCGGATTTTCACAAGTGCGGGAAGAATAACCTTATTTTCCACACTCAAATACGCATTTTGTAGACGTTTTGTCTGATGACAATTCAGATAAGAATTGTTTTTTCGAGCTTTATTCGTCTGTGTGGGTAATAGAATTTTTCTGCCTTGAACTGTCAGTTACTTGTTGTTTGCAGAAACGTTATAATAAATTGAGTTTTATTTTTCTTGAATAATTTCCACAGCATACACATAGAAAAGTTATGTTACCCAATCATCCTTGAAGAAAATAGAAAACTCGAGCTATCTACAACCCTTGCTTAGCTCTGGTCGCAAACTTTTATTCTTGTTAGCATTTCATATTTTGTGGCTTCAGGTTCTCTCGCTTGTTTGAAAGTAGTAGTTTTTCTAATGCATGCGAGTAGCTTTTTTTATCGAGCGGAGGGTTAGTTTCGAAATAGTGCGAACTGAAAAAACCCTTTAGCATAAATTTTTTGCAGCGGAACTCAGAGTCAGAACAGAAGTTTCCTACAAAGTAGCGACATTTCAAACAATCGTTAAGTAGCTCATTCTCATTTTATTTATATCCACATTGCAGATACGTTATACTTAGATTATGTCGTTGAGATGCGTATAAAATTCAAAATACATTAAGAATATACCAACATTGATTGAAGGCCTTAGAATACCGTACTTCTTTTGTCTTTATTATTGCGAAATGAGGAAAGCGATGGGAAATTTGGTGCATACTTTTAATCGTAGGTCACAAGACTGAAACGTCAACATGTGATTGGTTGGTTAAAAAGCATCTACGCTTTTTGTAATGAGTCGTCAAAGTATACAAGATTTCATGGCGAATTTCATCATTTTTTAAGCGATGAAAACTGGTACGCTTCTTATGCACTTCATCATGAAATCCACGCCTATAGTGCATCAACGGCCTATGTCAAAGTATGGTGACTTTCATGACACGATGCATCAGTTGTGATATTATTTGCTTGACAGCTCACGAAAATCACTTTAGTTTGACATAAGCCGTTGACGCACTAAAGGCGTGGATGACGTATACTTTGACATAAGCCGGTGTCGCACTAAGCGCGTCAATTTCCTCATTTTTCCGATGTCTTAAGGGTGAAAGTTGATCCTACAGCTTAGAGTGACTTCTTTGTGATAAGTATAGCGATTTACC
Source organism: Pseudolycoriella hygida (assembly GCA_029228625.1). Lineage (NCBI taxonomy): Eukaryota > Metazoa > Arthropoda > Insecta > Diptera > Sciaridae > Pseudolycoriella > Pseudolycoriella hygida. The sequence continues at coordinate 151,941,020 of CM055403.1, forward strand.
AAATTTCTCACAGTACTGAGTCTGAGAGTAACGTAAAATCGCCATACTTCCAATACGTACATTTTGTCGATTTTACATCATGTCATTTAAAATTTACTACATTACCTTTCACGTAGATTATTTGCACAATTTCGCACAACTCAACAATTAAATTGATCATCGAAAAACTCGTTGAATTGTTGGAAAATTAATTATTTTTTATTCTCATCAATATCAACAGCAGATAATACCGATGCATTTAATACGACAAGCCTTGAATTCATACCGTTCATACTAACTACCTTTTATAGCAAGCAAATGGATTACGCTTTGTTAACCCATGATAAACGAATTATCATTTCATTAAAAAAAATGAAGTTGTTCAGCTTGTTCAAATACATGATTTCGCTTTAGTGTCATAAATCGAGAATCCATCAATCGAAAAATGAAAACGTTTCATTGACTTGTTTTAATGCAAACCAACGCAAAATCATTTGAAAGCTAATTTATTACATATTCATTGCGTTAATATGCATGTAAAACATAAGAAATAAGGACAAAAAGATGAATTATATTAAAATTGGTAACCTTAAAAATATTATTGCACACAAATATTATAAAATTGCACAATTTATTTATGATTTTGACAAATTGGTTTTAACTTTAAGGTTCTAAATTCAGTTTAACGAACAAAATCCATTTTTTCTAGATAAACCTGGTAAGATTTATAAATTGTTACAATTTTAGCTGAAAAAATGTGAAGATTTAAAGCGATAAGTGCGATGTGTATTTACATGCATATAAAAGTCGAATATTTTATAATATTTATGTTAAATAATATTAAAATACATGATCCCACTTTCCTCAACCACTTACTACAGAATAACTGTTGCGTAGTTCAATGAAAGATACTGCATTCGACGGTGACAATGAAAAATCGAAGATGTAAATTTTGAGTTTGTTGGGATCGAAAGACGGTCTATTCCAACTGTCAAAATGACGTTTTAAACGTCAAAGCTGTAAACCAAAGGAGTAGTTGCGAAAATTTCCACAATGTTTATGTCCTTATGTACTTATTTAAATATTTGACGTTTAAAATGTCATTTTGACTGTTTGAAGAGAACGATTTTTTATCCCAACAAACTCATTTGTAGACAAATTGATATAATTTTAGCTCGTCAAAAAATCCAATATTTTCTTCGCGCCTCAAAGAATGAACCAACGTTGATTGAAACTTATGACCAAGTCAGATAAATTTCTCATCATTTATTTATATCATTTATTTGTTAATGAAAATGTGAAAAATTGATTTGATTCATTGGTCTTTGGTAGATCGAGTACATAAGCTACACTTTTTAAAATTCATCTACTTTTTTAACAAATCTTTCTCTAGCAAAAGGATGTGTAAATTCTGACAAGTGTTCTAGCCGGTAGAAAGCTTATAACTTCTTCAACGGGCGGTTTCGGCTTAGTATGGAAGCTTTTTGCCCTCTTTGATGTTCAGGAACCGCCCACTTAAAAAGTTTGAATGTCTTTACCGGTTAGAGCATTTTTTCCATAAAAGTAAAAATTACAAAAAAATTGCTCTAGCCGAGACCGCCCATTGAAAAAGTTTTAAGCTCACTACCAGCTAGAGCATTTTACGAAACGCTCTATTTTTCGAGAAAAACGCTCCAGCTGGTCGCGGTTTTTTAACTTTCAGAATGGGCGGTTTCAAAATATCAACGAGTTTGAAAAGCTTCCATATAAAGCCGAAACCGCCTGTAGAAAAAGTTATAAGTTCTCTACCGGCTAGAACAGGACTTTAAAAGACTTTCAAACGGTCACGGAAAAAATTCTCTTTTCACTTTTTGCTCCAATTGACGTGTTTGTACATTTGAATGAATTCATGATTACCGTCCCCAAAATAAATTTAAAATATTAATAAAAAGATACGTGTCAATATGTTTGCCATCCGTACCACGTAGAAGAACTGAATTCTCAACTCCGAAAAACACCTACCTTGTGCCTTCGATTTTTTTTTAGATTTTATCAGCTTAGGACCGACCATTTCTGATCGATGCACACAGGCCCTTTGTACTACCCAGTCATCATTAAAATCTTGAAGCCCCTTTCGGACCTCCTCCACCCACAAACAAAAATATCCACACTGCAAACCCGGTCAAGAGCCGGCAATCGATTGAATCCAAGCCAGGTGTAGCGCCAAACGTTTATAAAACCGTTAGACTTTCCTGTTTGGGTATCGACCAAGGCAGAGTCGAGCCACGTGTCATCCCTACTCTGCGGCCTGCCATCACTGCTCCACCGTCGATCTCGACCACCCTGTAGCGCCAAAAGCTTTCGCTCATTGGAATAGTCCCAATGTAACTATCGAGCCACATCCAAGGCAAAATGTTTTGGTCCACAAACCGGGTTGGTGTGTAAACCGGCGCGGCGGGTAACACGAGGCTACCTAGTATCATAATTGTGGCACAACCGCTGAGTGGGACGACAGTTATGCACAACAATGCTTCGGTCGTGCAGCCGTCTTCCCGAATTCTGAAATCATTAAAAATTCGACTCTCTCATCACCCAATTCAGTTTCATGGCCTCAATCACTTCAACTAGCAGAACCGTTAAACCATGAAGCCAGATCCTGAAATGGAAGTAGCCGCTACGGCAAGCCGTGTGAATGTTGAGCCAGGCCGCCTCTCGTTCAGAGGTGCGGAACTGTCACGCCACACCGCACCGACGCCTTCCCTGCACCCCTGAGCGATCTCGCTTGCAGACTGGCCTGCCCATACTATTGACGAGCCAACCATGTCCGCGAGCGAGCCTCAGTTCTACAACCTGAGTAGGGAGTATTATCAGACAGGAAGGCAAGTGTATGAGCGTCGTAACTGGGGCCCATCACTGAGTATCACGTCACAAATCTTCCATAGCCTTACTACTGAGGAAACACTGTACTCACGAATCCATACTATCCAAACTATACAATGTCTCGCGTTGTCCCAAAAACTATGTTTGGTGGTGTACCAGCCAAAAATGCGTTCTCTAAAACATTTTACATGCTTTGGTCTGGCAGTTCAATCTGTCAATCACTATTTGTGTTAACTGCATGCATTCATTGTTAGGTTATGGTGAAAGGTCACCCACAAATATTGCGAAATCGTTGGATCAATTAGCGATGTGATGAGAACTCCAACTTCGTTCGCGACCTTAACACTTCATAAAGGATATTTAGTCAACAAAATACTTCGTTCGTCAATTTTCACTACGAAAACGTATAAATTAATTTCACAATGACAAAACACTTGTTGACTTGATCAGTGTTGACAGACTTTCGCCGTCGATGCATTTTGTTTGTGTCTTACCACTTTATCATCATCATCATCAAACTTTATAGACCATTAATACCTCTCGGTGTGAGGTCTTAATGTCACGACTTCAGAATGGTGAGCTATAGCCATCCATGTCCTTTTACGACTCCATGCCAATACGAATTAAAGAGTGAAAATGAAGCAATAATAATAACGTCGGCATGGAGGGGAGGAGGTTGGTTTCGTAGAACGGGGCAACATGACTAACAAAATTTCGAACTAACAACACGATGGCATCCGAGCATCAGCTTCACCTTCACAAAAGTTGATCTATGAAAACTCTTTCAGTTTTCGGGTAATTTTAGCTCAGACTTTAGAGACCCTTGAGCTACTCAAAATTCATTTCATAAATATTTCTATTTTTCGCACTTTACTTGGAGTCCAAAAAGTTATCGTACATTCTCCAAACAAATCATACGACAGAGGCATTCGTTCGCCTACTTGCATGTACGATGACTCATTGAAATTCATATGACCAGACTATGACCAAGATAACAAAAAGATCTTCGATAGGGAGAGGGAAGTCCACATAAGGAGAGGTAGAGAGTACCTTGTTGTGAAAATGTGGGAATGTCACTATGACACGAGGCCCTATATTTCAAGCTGGTAAACAAACTGAAGTAAGTCAGCTGATTCAATTATCTTGCGAAATGTGCATCAAATTATGGGCCCCAATTGGGGAGGGGCATAATTTAGTGCGCACGCTAAAAAAGACGGACTTCTTCTCCCCCAATTGCTCGCAAAAATACATGGATAAAAATTCGAAATGTATGAAGCGCACTTTCTCAAACCCCATCCCCCGTGCACACTTTTCCCCTAATCCCTATCTCTGTTAGTTGGTGCACTAGAACTAGTTTTGTGCATTCTGTTTTCTAGTATGTTAACACCGGAAAAAGGAAAATTTTACTATACTTCGGGAATGTAAGTGGGCCACACGGTATGTATAGTTTCCGGCTCATATGTTAGTGTACATTATAGACGGAAGTTAACTTGCCACAAGTTTAAAACTTGCAATTTCGCCATACGTCTCGCATGTATTGTTACTGCTAATATATGGGACGTTTGTATACTTGTGGCATGTATACTAACATCGGAAATGTATATTAACTCGGACTGTTCCAAATTTCGTATCAAAAATCGTTTTCACCACACACACACACCTGCTTTCACCATAGCTAATGTATACGATGTTGAACGTGGTGAAAACGATTTTTGACACGAAATCTGGAACAGTACGAGACTATGCACTTCCGATGTTAGTGTACATGCCACATGTATACAAACGGCCCATACGTTAGCAGTAACAATAAATGCGGAACGTATGATGAAATTGAAAATTTTAAACATGTGACAAGTTAACCTCCGTCTCTTATGAACACTAACATATGAGCCGGAAACTATACATACCGTGTGGCTAACTTACATGCCCGAAGTGTAGGAAAATTTTCCTTTTTTCAGTGTTAGCATACTAGAAACCATACAAAAGGTAAATGCTCGATAGCAGGATTGGTAACGTCGCAGAGTGTCGTGCGTTGAACTTAAGCATTAGAGGTCGCGGTTCGAACTTGGATGGGTGACCGCTTGAGTTAGAAAATATCAAAATAAAAAAGTGGGAAAAATCGTTGTAATTTTTTTTCTTTTGAATTCTGAGTGTGCGAAGGTACACAGAATTCAATTTACTGAGTACTCTTGAAAGCAATGAAAATAAAATGTTTTTATCACACATCATGGTGATGGTATAGTTAACATACATGCCGGACGTTAGTATACATGCCCGAAGTAAGTTCGGAAAAAAACTTACCGTGGTCGATTTTGTACTTCAGGCACGTAAGTTAAGGTCCAGCACGTACGTTTCTTTTATCAGCGAAGGGCGTGGAGCGAGGTGATGTTGAAAAAGCCTGAGGCAATGCCTCCCCCATAAGTACATCTCGAACAACATCGCTGCCACTGTTTATTTCAGAGAGATTTTGCTACTTTTAATGAAAATATAATCGTGACAATATTAAAATCTTGTTACGTGCAGCCATAAATTGTCCCAAATTATTTTTGTGTAATGCGAGCTTTATAAATCATTGGATTCTATTTTCCACTAGGCAAATTTTTTCTAAACTTTTTATGGCCCATATGTCACCTCTGAGCCTCATTAAAATTTGAACAACGTTCTCTGAACAAACCATTATGGATCTTCAATGGTATCATAAATGTTCTGTTGTGTTCAATGAATGAAATGAACTGTGACACTAATTTAAACAACACTTGAAAATTGGCGAGCTATCAACGTAAATATGAGAAGATAATAAATGCTATTAATAATTTCAAATAAATTTATTTGATTATTGTTATGAAACAAGACAAAAAATTCCGTCACAAAGCAACACATGAGTTTTTGTGAAAAAGAGAGTTGATTTCAACCCGTGAAAAAACGAAAAAAGAAAATCGTCCAATTTTTGTGATAATTTTCCGCTTTTTCGTGACGATTCGAAAACAAAAAAGCATCTGCAATTGACTCCAACTATTTGAACCAGACAACCGAGCCGCCAAGTTCAATTCGCCGCCAAAACACTTTATTTCGCAATTATTGTAATTTAGAAAAAAATGGCAACGGCTATTAGACTTTGCCTGTGTTTTCACTGTTGCTAAATTTCTTGACTTAGCCTGTTGCCAGACCAAGTTGATTTAAATCAGATAACACTACGAAAAATGAGAAGATTTCTCCGAACCAACCAATATCGCAGTATGATCTTGATCATGTTCACATGGCCTGAAAGCATTGGAAAAAATCAATTTGGTGTATTCGAATGTAGATGAATGTGACAAAGCCATTACAATTACAGTTTTTCTATGTTTCTGTAAGTTCACCAGCTGGTCAAACCCGCTGAAACAAAACTATAAACAAATTTTAGATTTGGCAATTACATCGATTTTTCAGCTGCTTGTTTGTTACTGTGGTCCCTTGCCACCATTCTATCCATCTAGTCTTCATGTCGTTCATGTTATGTTTCTTGCGATAAAAAGTCCACAAAGGATGTCTTGATTTGAGGCGTAGCGCGGTTGGGGCTGATTCGATATCCTTAAAGATCGGAAATTGGTCGTCCATCTCGATTTTATTACACTTTCTTATAGCGGCTTCTTGTCGGTGAATGAATGGAGGTGCTATGTTGCTTAATATATATAGCCACTCGACTTCTGTTGGGTCGACTGAGCCGCTATTCGCAGTGCTGACGTACGCACTACTCATCCAAACCGGTGAGCAGTAGCTTGCTGCTATCATTACCATCACTTGTGTGATGGTTCTCAGTGTTTTAGCTGAGCAGCGCCAGGTTGATCCTGCTAGTTTTTGGATGATGTTTAGCCTCGTTTTAAGCTTCGTTTTCATCCGTTCCAGGTTCTTTCTGTGGGTGAGACTTCGGTCCAAAACGTTTCCTAAGTAGACGGGATTAGTACTCGACTATTTTACCATTCATTGTAAGATCGAGCTTGCGGTTCGCTTCGAGATGGAAGACGCAATGGACTGTCCTACCGGCGTTCGGCCTAAATCTCCATTTTACGAAGTACTTGTGCATCGTTTCTAAGTCGTTGTTTAGCTTTTCTTCTAATTCATCGAAAGTTTTCGCCTGAACAGCTAGTGCGTTGTCATCGGCGTACGTGTACTTTCTCGAAAGTGTCTCAGGCATGTCCATGGTATAAATGCAATACAGAAAGCTTGTGAGCTCCGACCATTGAGGAAGCCCGTTATTTAGTATTCTTTTCCGGCTGATACTTTCGTTTAGTTCCACTTGGAAGGCACGATCGGTGAGCATGTCCATCACCAACGATAGCGTTTTTCGACACGGTATGAATTGACTGAGCTTGTATAGAAGTCCATATTTCCACACCGTATCGTATGCTGCAAATAGATCTAGGAATACGACTCCAGTTTCAAGGCTTTTCTGAAATCTTAGTTTGACATAGTTTGTGAGTTTGTGAGACTTGGTCGCATGAATTGCGAATTCCAGCTTGTTCTTTCGGAATTTTCGCGTCAATTGTATCCTTTATCCGTACCAACACCACCCTCTCGAAAAGATTGTAGCATCACCTGAGTAGCGGAATTGGTCGATAGCTTTCGGGCAAGTGGGTGTCTTTATTCCGCTTGTGGACTGCAATGACTTGGGCAGGCTGCCGTTCTCATAAATACAATTTTGCTAGCCATTTTCTCGACGCTTGTCCTAGATTCTTTAGAAAATTTGGAAAAACGTTATCTATTCCAGGAGCCTTTCCGATTTCAACTTTCTTGATGGCTTCATATACTTCGTCGGTTGTTGCTGGTCTGCATCTGAAGTTTCGAAGATATCGGTTCTTCACTTTCTTTTTTTGTTTGGCGTCGACTATTCCTTTTGAGTTTTCGACCAGCTTTGCTGCTGTTTGATCGGGTGTTATCGAGTAAACGCCGATTACCACTGATGAGACTCCAAGCTTTTCTGCCGTAATTTGCATAAGAAACTTCGTGCGAAAGAGAGAAAAGAAAATCTATACAAAATTCGACACAAAGTTTTTTGTCTCTTTCGCACTAAGTTTCTTATGCAAATTAGGGCAGTTTTGTGAAGTCGAGAGATTCCATCCTCCTTTCCTAGACTTCTTTTCGATTTTTGTCCAACGACTGTAGTAATTCTTTGCCGGCGCAATAATATCGAGAGAATGTGGAGAGAAAATAGAATAAATCGAAATATTGTGGTCGCAGTTTAAAATTGGAGTTTTGAGAAAATTATTTTTGCGATTGAGAATTGCGACCAAATTGCGCCAGCTCTCAGTTCTCTCAATTTGGTCTCAGTACCTGTCAAAAAATGTATCGAGAAATAAAATTAAGAGAGTGCTGAGAGAAATTCTTCTCATTATCTGTCAAACAATGCACGTCGCAATAAAATTGAGAGAAATTATTTTCATTATCGTAACAAATTGAGAGAGTGCTGAGAGAATACGAAAATACCAAATTTAGACTGCAACCACAAAATATTTTCTTTTTTTTAAATTTTTTTCATTTTTTTTTTCGAACTTCAACTCAAACCTACGTTTTAGTTTTACCAGTCGCCGTTTTAATCCCAGTTTTAGACGATGCCTGACTGGTTTTTTCGGTTAGCCGCCGCCGACATTTCGTAGACGGCTCTACTGTCTACTTCGAACCTTTCGGTAATAACCAAATGAAACTGCTATAGAACACAAGATATAACGAGAAGCAGTTTTTTGTCTACTCAACATTCCCAGATAACAATTGACCCCACGAAATGTACATAAAGTGCCGTCGGAATATGTGCTGATCCCATTTAATGTGCTCCAGTTCCAGGACCTTTAATGTGTATTAAAAAGCGTCCTTACCGTTACATCTTTTCTTTGGAACGAGAAGTTCATTAATTTAATGTATATCACAAATGTACATTAAATATGAACCCATTTAATGTACATTAAATGTACACTAAAGTGTGGTACATGTATATGCATCTAATGTACATTTAAAACACCTTGAATACACATTTAATGTACGTTTAATGTACATTTTAGTGTAAATTACTAGCGCATTTAATGTACATCTAATGTTATACAAGAAAAGAAAGGAAAATTTAATTTTGTTTTTCGACTTTTCCATTTCGGTTTTTCTTATTCTGATGATCGCTACGTCCTCCATCTACATTTTTTTATGCTAAGCTCTCATTTTTTTAAGAAAAATTTCTTTAATTTAATAATAATAATCCCGAGCGTCTTGGGTTCAAGCCCCGCACCCAAGAAGCTCGGGATTATGAGTCGACTGCTTTACCAATTGTGCCACCGGATACTTATGTGTTGGTGTGTTAAATTTGTATAAAGTGTTAAATTATAGAAAGTACATCACAAGCACATTTTTGGTACATTAAATGTGATAGAAATAGTGTACACCTTATCAAGCACATAAAATGTGCGAAAAATGTACTTGTGATCTAGTGCAATAATTTCGATATTTAATGGCACAAAAAATGTGCTTTTTATTTACATCGAAATATGTACCACTTTACAGGCACATTAAAAAGTGTGATCTGTGTTATCTGGGATTTTTGGTCAGTTTTTCGTTTGAGTGTGACTCCCGTAGATTGTACTTTCAGGGGAATTTTTTGTCTTCCTTTTATCGTGAATAATTGCCTTAACTGAAAGTCAGGGTCTTACGCAAGAAATTGATAAGTCTGTCATTTCTGTTCACTATAATTGAAAACGGAACTTCAAGAGAAGAGGAACCTCGCTAACAGGAGAAGATCATAACCGATGAAACTTTTCAAAACCCAGAAAATCAGTCAAGTGACCTGACCCACCCAAAACGCGGGACCTTGTAAAAGCGTCCGAAAATTCTTCGAAAATCACTCTGTTTTATAGAGTTAATAACACTGACTGTTTTAAGGAAAACGTTTTTCCATTTTTTCCCAAAATTGCCTAAATTCTCTCGAAAATTTTCCTCATCTTCCTGTAAATTGTTCATGGAAAAATATAAGAAAATTTGTAAAAAATGCGAAAATCGTATCTGGTTAATAAAGAAGTGACGAATTTAAGGTTTGTAAATGGGCAATTCCACGGTCCGCTTCGTTCCCACGCTTGAAATTCTCAGTAGTTACAAAATGAAAGCAATAGAAAATTTACTAATCTCTAGTTAAGGGATCAATACGTCTGATGCACCATTTTCTATGAATATTTTTTCGTAACAACTGAGCATTTCGAGCGTGGGAACGGAGTTTTCGTGGAATGGCCCAAATGTTGACGTAGAAATAACGGCTGCGGTATCTTCATTGAACTGTGTGTCTTACATATTTTATTTTCGATTTCATCTTTTCGTAGTATATTTTATGTCTTCCTTTTATCCTTTCTAAAATATGAATAATAATTCAGTAACGTAGAACCAATTAGAACTATTTTTCGAATTATTATTGATATACAAACCAAACTAACCTTAGTCCCCATGTCCACTGTTAGTAAAATTAAAAACTTTATCATTTCTTTATATTTAATTAAAACTTCCTCATCACCGATTACAAAATGTTTATTATTTTACCGTTTTTAACGTATAATTTATATTTTTTTTATGTTTATTTACATCACATCGATAAAAAAAATGCTGAAAAACAGAACATTTAAATTAATTTTTATTATTTTCCGAATTTTTTATATTATTTCTTTGTTTTTTCTTTTTTCTGTTTTCTACTTGCCAACTAAACGTCGTGCAGCGAGATAGGTACCGTCTAAGGGTTCGTGCATCTGATAAAGGTGAACCACCCTCCTACGCAGATGTTGATGTCGAATTAGACGTGGTTGACAGAAATAATAAACCACCAATTTGGGACAAAAACATTTATGGCCCCATACACATAAAAGAAAATGTCACTGTTGGTACGGTTGTAACATCGATAAAGGCAAGGTTGGTATAACATTCATTTAACAAAACGAAAAACATTATCAAATTAAAATTAAAAGTACAAAAACCTAAAATGTTATCTTAAACGCTAAATTTACTGCTAGTACTGAAGTAAAAAGTATACCTAATTTTTACCTACCCTCACTCAAACAAAACAAAAAAAATATTCCTCGCATATTGAGGAAACATCGACCAAATTAACACGCAATAAATAGCAGTAAGTATTAATGTACTTTCATTCAATTATTAATACAAAAATATCTAAAGCTGTTAGTATAATCACAATATTTTACGCTATTCACTAAATGTAGTTGAAATTAAAAATGCCTTAAATCATCGTCAGAAATTGCATCAAAACATAAGTTTAAATCTAAATCAGAATGTCGGACATTTGTATGGTTTTTCATACAATTCAATTCTTAGCAGAGACGTCTACCATGAACGGTACGTAAGATATGATTTGGTGTCGGGAGTGTTTTGAGTTACCACTTGAAAATATGTATAGGAAGATTGGTTTGTGGTTTTGCTGCTTAGTTCTTTAAATAGTCGTGTTTCTGATTGTCCTGACATTAAGCTTTTTAGGGCTTTGAGATATATTCATGCAAAGAATTTGTCACGAATATTTTTAGTACAGTTTGAAATAAGCTTTGCATTAAAGAACGGTGGTCGTGTTGTAATAATAACGAGAGAATTGTTCAGTCAGGAGTACCACTTGTGAAGTTAATCTTTATGGCATACGTATGACATACTAAACAATACTCAAATAAGGTTGAAAGTACATTCACCGCGTATATAATACGTCGGGCGGCGTATATAATACGTCGGGCGGCGTATATAATACGTCGGGCGGCGTATATAATACGCCGGGCGGCGTATATAATACGTCGGGCGGCGTATATAATACGTCGGGCGGCGTATATAGTATACACTGAGACAGGCCTAAGATTGTGTAATTTTTCATAATTTTTGTTTCAGCTGGCAATTTATGAATACAAGTTATTCGTAGTTTGCAGTAAATCGAGGGGAAGCCACGTCGATTTAACTTCATATAAAGAATCGAAAATGGCTTGAAGTGATTACCCCTTCACATCCAGCTATCAGCTAAACATCAAACCGAGGGGTAGTCACGTCCATTTAATTTCATATAAAGATTCGCAGATCGGATGTAGTGACTACCCCTTCACATCGAGCTATGTGTTTGTCTGTCAATGTAAACATTAATTACATGACAGTTGTTTTGATTATAGGAAGCAAAGTGTATTTTAAAAGTTCTTCCCTCAAGTAATAATAACAAATATACTTCGATGAAGAACTTATAATTTCGTTAAAACAATGAAGTACATAAAAATGTATTTCGATGATGTGTGTAATTTATATGAACCTGACGGAACGTTTAAACAAATTTCATTGAAAGCTTTCGCTTTCGCGTATTTTTAATGTTACGTGGACGTTTTGAACTCATGTCATGTAGTTTACTGCTTTTGATTTACAGACACACACGTAGCGAGATGTGAAGGGGTAATCACATCAAGCCATTTTCGATTCTTTATACGAAGTTAAATCGACGTGACTTCCCCTCGATTTGATGTCTCAAGTATTCTGCAAACTCTGTATAACTCGTATTCATAAATTGCCAGCTGAAACAAAAATTATGAAAAGTTGCACAATCTTAGGCTTGCCTCACTGTAGTACGGCGGCGGTGTATTTAGTACGGCGGCGGCGTATATAGTACGACGGCGGCGTATATAGTACGACGGCGGCGTATATAGTACGACGGCGGCGTATATAGTACGACGGCGGCGTATATAGTACGACGGCGGCGTATATAGTACGTATATACTACGTCAACGGCGTATATAATACGTCAACGGCGTATATAATACGTCAACGGCGTATATAAGACGTCAACGGCGTATATAATACGTCATCGGCGTATATACGAATGTTTTGCACTCCTACAATTTTTTGTGAGGGATAACGAGATCAACCTGTGGCTTTAAATCGGATATGCCATGTATGTGATATGTACCTTCGAAGTATCCGAAAATTAACTTGAAAAAAACATTTCCAGGGAGGGAATGACACATTGCTATTGCAAAAGACGTTAATTATTTGACATGCTAGCGAGTGGTGCGACAAACAGTGCCGCATCTCCTACCAGAATTTACTGTGTGTTCAAAAAGTCGTCGAACATTGAACAATGAAAGCTTTGAAGCTCACCATTGTGTTTTAGGCTTTCCTTTTGTTCTATGTACGACGACTTTTTGAACACACGGTATTGTTTAGTATGACTCGGAAAGGTCTGAAAACTGAACTTAAGGTTATCTCACAACTCTACCGCATTAACTAAAATATCGTAAGTTGAAAGTTCAGATTTTTCAATTTCAATGCAAACACATAGAAACTTCGACAGCTTTCAGTTCAACTTACGATGTTATAAACTAACACGGCAGCCGGTGGACTTGAACTTACCTAAAGTCCGACCTGATTTACATGAACTGTTTTCAGATTTCAAGTAAATTCAGGTCTTACTTGTTTTCAGTTTAGGTTGATTTGAATGTCAAAAGATACGTGACCTGTTCCGAGCTTTAATAGATGTCTAGGTAGGTATGTAGAGAGGACTGAAAATATTAAATTTCTAAAAGGATCGATTCGACTGACAACGATTTTATTCTTTCATTCGACCGATTTCATTCCAAATGAAAAGTGACGCCCCGACAATGAGTTGAATCACAAAAATGACCGCAAAAATCTTCAAAAATACGAAAAGCGAATCACCGAAGAATCGTTTAGTTTGCTTTAATTTCGGGCCCATTCCGTCGAACAGACACGAGCAGTTCAGTCCGATGGAAAAGGCTCTGGGATTGCTCAATTTGAAAAGGACAACGAATGCCAACAACCGGACACCGATTAGATGTCCGACGACCCACATTGCATTCGGGAACAGATCGTCATCGCTTAGACTGAACTTGAACATCGTAGCCGATTTCTTTCCATCCGTACAACGATCCTTTCCGTATAGGATTATCAACAGTGATTCGAATGTGAACCGCACGAAGGACGAATAGGTTATCGTTTCAGTGACAATATTCATGTCGGCTACTTTGACAAAGAAGCCAGAGAATAAAGCCTGAAACAGCAGAATCGTGCTGGACAGTATGATGGCCATGGTGAAATTGTTGACACAAATGACACCGATCATAAAGCCGATACCTTGGGCAATGAAACAAGCTAGCAATTGCATGCCCATGAAATACTGGTATCGCCAGTGGGTGAATCCGAATATGCCGTTGTAAAATTCGTCCATGCCGATTTGCTCGCTGTACCAGTACAGAAAGTAAACGTAGCAATAGGAAAACACCAACTGAAATGGTATTTCCATCAACGTTTTCGATATGTAGTAGAACGATGTCCGATACCAGCCGTTGCGATGTTCGTTGATGAATAGCTGGAAAGAAGAAACTGTCGTCAGTCTTTGATAACGCGAACATCCGTGGAACATACCTTTATCTCAGCTGGAAATTTCAGCACAGTCGGCATCAATGCAGCGAATATAAGGAATAGAAGACAGAAGAACTGGAAACGAATATTCTGTTCAGGTTTGCTTTCCATTCGTAATTCATCTTCAACGCTCGAACAGTTCGACACAACGTTAACATAACAGCCGGGCTCTTTTCCTATCTCGCGACCGTACAGTAAAGTTAGAAGCAATGCCACAACAACGTGCAACGCCAATCGAATGAAAATCAATCGTTTCTCTCGCAGAACGGATGTGATTGATGTGCGTTTCAATAACACCCACAGCGAATAGATTTTGAATTCAGCAACAGAAGTGCACAGTCCAGTCGTTTGAATCTCATGACCTGATTTAACATGTGAATTACTAGACCAACGTTTCTCCATCGCACACATCATATCTTCGCAGTCTTTTTTTACGTCGCTTGCACGTTTGATGGTATCCAATTGGTTGTTTCCCGCTTCCACATCGACATTAGTCGGTTCGACGATGTCATCCTCTTCTTTACTGACGCAAGACGCAATCGATATTATGACGTCAGCCGGATTCGAACTGTAACTTTCATAATTGTAATTCTTCAGATGACTCTGTAACATTGTGGGTGATCCGCTAAACAAACATCGGCCGACTTTCGATAAAATGTACAGATTGTGAAACTGAGAAAGTATCTCGAAACTGGGCTGATGGATGACAATTACCACAGCGATCTTCAGTTGTTCTGCTAGATTTCTGAGACGCGACACCAGCTGTAAAGGATTTTCGTTCACATCGTCATAAGTCAATCCCAGGACAAAAACCTACTTTCAGTCCAGAATAACTGTCCAATCCACTAGTAGGTTCATCCAAAAAGAAAAAATTCGGTTTCGTAATTGCAGTAAGCTCCAAAGCGATGGCAATTCGTTTTTTCTGTCCACCGGAACATTTGTCCACGGCAGTATGTTCCACTTTCACCAGATCCATTTCCATGAGCAAATTCCGTACGATTTCTTTGTGAGCTGACGTTTTCGTACTGAACGGATTCTTCAATTCCGACGCATAGAACAATGACTCGGAAACGGTCAGCTTCAACAGTAAATGGTCTCGCTCATTCTGCGTGATCAATACGCTTCGCATTTTCTCCTTCGATGCAACGGCGATCCTTCCGTGAGTTCCGGGGTAACCTTGTCCTTGGATGAGGCAGTTCAGTAGGGTTGACTTGCCTTTTTTTGTGAATTATTTATCATTAACATTTCACAACGCCGATGAAAATTTCTACTGACCTGATCCGGATGGACCCATCAGTGCAGTCATTTCGCCGAACTGGAGATGTCCATTCAAACCATTCAGAATTTGCCGTTTCTTGTTGCTCCCATAGCCTTGCATCAGTTTCACACAGAAGGATTTGTTGCCTTCGCAACAAAGATTTTCCCAGACCAATGCCATTGAGTTAATGAGACCCTAACGTAGACTGAAATTTAAGTTTTTTCTCACTCCTATCCTCTTTGTTGAAAAAGAGGATTCCCTCTTGAACGATTGTAGTACAATGAGAAAAAAAATATTCGAAGGCAAGTTTAAGAAATGATTCTCCAGATGTGACTGAAATAACCAAATTATTCAATTAAGAAACTAAACGAATTGTATTGCAATTTATGACACACCCAAAATATATTTGGTTACAATTCTTATCAACGGGAAACTCACATGATAAATCATGATTCTTCGCTGTAACCAGTCACTCTGTTGACTGTTTCACTTCAGTCCCGTTCAAAATATGTGAACAACCAATTTCGGTCGAGTTATTGTATGTGTGTGTTTGGTGCAGAAAATAGGAAGGCTAAGTCAGTAGATGAGAGCAAAATCCAGATGATGTAGGTCCGGAAAAGTGTCGTTTCTGCTAGATTTTTTCGACAATGTGACATTGATTGGTACACTGAGGAAAATATCTACAAGCGACGTAGGAATTGTGTTTATAATATACGCCGCCGACGTATTTTATCCACCGTGCAGGTATTACGAACGCCGTGCACGTATTATGTTAGCTTTACACGTTCGTTATGTATGGCATACTACATAATACTTAAATAAGGTCACCGCGTATATAATACGTCGGCGGCGTCTATTATAGACACAATTCTTACGTCACATGTAGATATATTTCCTCAGTGTAGTTTCAAATCAAGACGATCCAGAACAGGGCCTAATATATGGGAATCAATTCCCAAAAATTTTCAAAAAATTCCCTAAAAATCCCAAAAAATTTGTGAATTTTTTTGGGTTTTTTTTGGGAATTTTAGGGAATTAATTGTTCTAGATGGTGTTGATTTGGAACTACACTGACGAAAAAAAGCGACGTAGGAATTGTGTTTACAATATACGCCGCCGACGTATTATATTCACCGTGGACGTATTACGTATTATGTATTATGTGAGCTCATTATACGTTCGTTACGTATGACATACTTCACAATATTTAAATAAAGTTTATAATACATTCACCGCGTATATTATAAACACAATTCCTACGTCACTAGTAGATATTTTCCTCGGTGTAGTTCCAAATCAACACCATCTAGAACAGGGCCTAATATTTGGGAATAAATTCCCAAAAAATTCCAAAAAAATCCCAAAAAATTCACAAAAATTCCCAAACTTGTTCGGAATTTTAGGGAATTTTTTAGAAATTTTTGGGAATTTGTTCGCAAATATTAGATCCTGTTCTAGAATCTCCAAAGTACTTAGAGGAGAGATGATCCTCGAATGTGGACTGTTTCAGACGTCTAAAAAGGGAAATTTATAAGAACTCTAACTTCGAATTTTAAGTTAAAATGGCGGCATGTGAAGATGCAGTGCGCCGTTCGGGTCTCTTCTTGTGATTTAGTGAGGGTTTCCAATGTACACATTTTTAGACTACGTTCAGATTTCGTTACATACGATTTGTATTATTCGAAGAAAGAAGTCGAAATAAGACAAACTCGAATTTCCTTTGATATTCTTTTGTTATATTTTTGAATCATAGTGCAACCGATAAAGGTATTCTTACCTTAACGTAGCAGTTGGAATTTCCTGTTTCGTACGCAAGTGCATCGAATATGTGTACGTCAAAATTCATTGTGAACGATTCGTGGGGATTTTCCTTCAACTTGTAGCACGAAAGTGTCGTTCCTATGCTTACCCAAGCTTCTCAACTTGGAAAGTTGTGGTATTTTGGTGCCCACTAGAGGTGAGCGGACCGCCCGAAACTCGACTAAAAACCCAACTCGAACCCGAATCAATTGGTCGGGTCGGGTTTTTGAATTTTTTCGGGTTGGGTTTTTATTTTCGTTTTTTCGGGTCTAGTTTGAAGGTTTCAACTGACAAAACCACACCCGATCCGACTACATTCACTCAATTATTTTCTCGAAATTGAGTTTAAAAAACATTTTCACGCTTCGGGGCCAAAAACGAGGGCAATTTTGTAAGTTTTCCTTCGATTTTGGACTTCTGCATGAAAAACTTTTTATGTATCTGTTTTGGACGACTGATCTCGCTTTGCTTGGTCTACAACTCGCGAAATTGCCTAAAACTAATCGTCCAAAACAGGTGCGCAAATAAATATTCAAACGAAATCTTTTTAAAACTTGCATATAAGCGTAACCCACATGTGGGTTGCGCTGAAAAGCTCAGGTTCGTGTCAGGGTTTCGGGCCAGAGTTTCGGGATCGGTAGGGTTTAAATTGTTTATTTCGATTCGGGTCGTAAAACTATAGTGTCCACACTGCCGCCATAGGTAGAAAAAACTTAGATAACATCAGCGAAGAATTTCAACGAAAAGATTCTCGGCGATTCTTTGGTTTAATTTTGTCGCTAATTTGATTTTTTTTGGCAAATTTCGTTGAAATTCTTCGCTAATTTTCTCTAAGTTTTTTTTATGACGACAGCGACAGCGAACCATACCCAAAAGAATGACATGCACGACGTCACCAATGTACTATTAATTCCGAGGGGTTATCCACTGGTCAACAATTTGTACCAAAAATTCCAATTCCATAACAAAATTCCATAAATTCCACAAAAATTCCAAAAGTTCCAAGAAATTCTAAAAATTCAATCGAAATTCCAAAAATTTCACAAAATTTCCGAATTTCAGAAGTTTCGAAAATTTCAAAAATTTAAGAAATTCCACAGTAATTCTAAAATTTCCACAGAAATTCCAAAAATTCCACAGAAATTCCAAAATTTCCACAGAAATTCCAAAAATTCCACATAAATTCCAAATATTCCACAGAAATTCCAAAAATTCCAAAATTTCCACAGAAATTCCAAAATTTCGACAGAAATTCCAAAATTTCCACAGAAATTCCAAAATTTCCACAGAAATTCCAAAATTTCGACAGAAATTTCAAAACTTCCACAGAAATTCCAAAATTTCCACAGAAATTCCAAAATTTCCACCGGAATGTCCAAAATTTCCACTGAAATTCCAAAATTTCCACAGAAATTCCAAAAATTCCATCAGCCTGTACCAAAAAAAAAAAAAAAAATGAAGTCGATGTTAAGATTGAACACGTTTATAGGTGTGGTTCAACCTTACGCCTTAACGGTAAAAGTATTGTTGAGAGAACCGGTATTCGACTCCTACTAGCTTTACTCCTAGTGCACAGGTGGCACTGTGTCTGTCGCACAGCTGACCACTGGCACACATCGACAATAGATTGTGTCATTAGTTTTATGTTTGTCTGTATTCAGCTATGAAAGCATGGATGACGTCACTTGAGGAAAGGGAATAGTTACATGTTGAGACGTTAATTCATCTATGAAAAAATATAGATGTCACCACTTGAGGTTCGGTGACAAGACACGGACATGACACGGTCTATGAAAGAATCTTGCAAAGAAGAATCGTAGAGCAGTGAAACTAATTAAAGTAACGATCTAGTCCCCACCACGCCAGGGAGAAAGTTGAAGGGCAAAGTTTTTTGTGAATTCAATCCCAGCACCTAAATCAATAGGCTAGGCTATTACAAAGATTCTCAACAGTATTTCAGCTGCTCTCACATCTGCTGTACTCATTTGGTAATTGAGAATCTCATTACATGAAAGTATGAAACTTGAGTGTAAAAGCTTTCGGTTGGCATGGTGTTTCGAGAGAATACTTGTCAAACATTATGTTGATATTTTACTACCACAGAACAGGAAAAGTTTTCGCTTTCATCATAAATTAATCGCACCACTAACCCAAAATGTGGTCAAAGTCGCTAAGAATTTATTTTATTTTCCAGTTATGACAAAAAAAAAGTTTCCGTTGTATTTATTAACACAAATACTTTTTTCATATTTGTGAAACTTTTTTTTTTTCTTCTTCCAGTGATAAATGTTGGGAAGGTCAAATTTATGCGCGCGTGTCCTAATTTTATTTATTTCTTGTCCTTAATAAGCAAATTCTTAAATTGAATAAAAACCACCGAAAAAAAACCAATTTTCAGCAAGAATTTGTTTTTATTCATGGCTACTTAAACCTCAATTTAGTTTTAATTCATGGGTTTAGGAATTAAGTTGGCTTTCGCATATAAAGGAGGACGCTCGTATGAATTGGCATAATCATGAATTATTCAGAGATTTCCGTTCGCTCGTACGTCTAACACACACTCACATCATTGATGGGTACAATTGGTTTATAACCAGCAAATTCTCCTTCTCAAACATGTGTACACAATGGTTGCTAGTGATATGCTGAAAATTTGGTTCATATGACCGTAAATTTATACCTGATGATATGGTAAATGAACCCATGTTATAGGGATGATATATAAGTGGATATGGATTTCTGTTAGACGACCGCATTAATCCATCGCCTCATAGTAAACCAGAAATGTTTTGCATATATTTCCAACACTAAGAATATATTCAGCATTTTGTGACACTTATTGATATATGATTAAGTGTGTGTTATGCCTTCCCTAATGTTATTTCGATAGCGTTACACAATCTTATGATCGTAAGATTTACCATTTAAATTGTCTAATACATTCTGCTAAGAATTGTTGCTTATTGAGCTATAAAATGTTGCTTAACAAAAAAAGGATGATTTAAGGCATGTATAAAGAGTGATCGATTTACAAAAGAAATTTGTATGCTGGCAGTAGGTGCGCTAAAAGCTAATGTAAAAATAATCATCTGACATTACGTTCACATCTAAGTTACTTGGAGATGACTCAACAATTACCGTAACTCTGATTCCAATATTTTTGCACAATATCACTTCGAAGTGGGGGGGGGGGGGAATTGAATTTTAACGTTGGACATGAGTTTCCGAGTGGATATTTTCAAAGTTATAGTTCGAACATTTTTTTAATGTAACTGACTCAGTCTGCTGTTGAAGGAAAAACATTTCCGATTTGTAGATCGTAGCTTCTACCGCAACGTTAGAACCACCTGGACAGGGACGTGACAATCTTTTGTTTTGATCTTTACAAGGAATACTCAACGTGAAGTTAGCTGCAATTGCGTTCGATAATTTCATTGCAAACGAAATCAGGTGATTTCAAGGTTTAAAAATTAGCTGATTTTCTAGCAATGAAGGTCGCAACTGCATCTAACTCAACGTTGAATATTTTTTAAATTTATCAGAGGTCCAACATAAGTGATCCGGAACACAGACCTTGTGACCCTTTGTTTCTTTAACGTTGAATATTAGTTGCTGTCACGTCCCTGCACAGTCCCAGTGACAGTTCATTGCTTAAATGTCAACTTTCATTTTTGACACCAACTTTGTGCTAAACAAATGCTCTTCTTTCCAGTATTTGAAAAAAAAGACATGACTACAAATGACAGAACTGCAACTAGGTTCGTAGTGAATAGTATTCTATTCAACGTGAAGTTGGCCGCAAATTTGACAGTTCTATATGTTTCTTTTGTTATGAAAGTGGAAAACAGTTGGCGTCGACTTAACAAGTAAATGTTGAAATTTGAACTACAAACTGTCATTCGAGTGGTTAGAACTTAAACCCTTCAACCTGTCTTCTTATAATAAGGTATGACTAAAAAAATTTATCTACGAAACTCATTCCGTAAAGTCGCAGAAAATATTATTGGACTTTAAAGAGTCCAAAAATTTGACTTTCAAATTCGAGTGAAAGTTTACGACATTGAAAAGTTGTCGTGTACACATGACGTCACATTTGCTATCAAAAATTAGTATCCATAAAAAGGTCATAACTCAGTGGGACAGCAAATTTTGTTTGTAGAGCTCGGCGATATGAATTAACGCCCGGGGAATTATCGCCCGGAGAGGAATTAACGCCCGGGGAATTAACGCCCGGTAATTAACGCCCGGACAAATGTGACAACAATTTAAAGCGGGTAAATTTGTACAAGGAAAATACACAATTTGTACAAGGAAAATTTCCTTCCGGACGATAATTACCGGGCGATAATTCCCCGGGAGTTAATTCCCGGGCGATACTTCTCCGGGCGTTAATTCCTCTCCGGGCGTTAATTCCTCTCCGGGCGTTAATTTCTCTCCGGGCGTTAATTCCTCTCCGGGCGTTAATTTCTCTACGGGCGTTAATTCCTCGACGGGCGTTAATTCCTCTCCGGGCGTTAATTCCTCGACGGGCGTTAATTCCTCTCCGGGCGTTAATTCCTCGACGGGCGTAAATTCCTCTCCGGGCGTTAATTCCTCTCCGGGCGTTAATTCCTCTCCGGGCGTTAATTCCTCTCCGGGCGTTAATTCCTCTCCGGACGTTAATTCCAGTCACCTGGAACTCTGGCTACACCCCCCCCCCCAAATAGGGGTTGTGTTTGGGGGAGGTGTATTCGGAGTATACTATAAGCAAAATCTCTGACCAGTTTGCAGCTATGGACTTTTTATAGCAAATGTGAAGTCATCTGTGCAAGACTCTAAATCAAAACTTGATTTTCCCGCCATATTTCAGCCTTTAAGCTTTGCTGGCGAAAACATTGGTATTTTCCATGTTTTGCTAACAATAGAGAGTTTGGGCAAAGCCACTTATAGCCAAATTTATGACATATACATATAGCTATTTGTTTTGAGTTATATGTTTAAGTTATAAGTTGCAAGTTTACGTTATAAGTTAATATTTTATGATTATAGCCCAAATCAGTATTGTAACTGATCCAGACCAGTACTGATCAGTTCCAACAATGATTTGGATTAGCATTTTTGAAACTGATAAGTACTGATCCGAATCAATTTTAAGAATGATCATTACTTATACATTACTTATACTCAGTACTGATCCATATCAGTTTTTAGACTGATAATCACTTATCCGGATCAGTTTACAGACTGATCAGTACTGATCCGGATCGGTTTTAAAACTGATCAGTACTGATTCACATCAGTTTTCAGACTGATCAGTACTGGCCCGGATCACTTTTCAGACTGATCACTACTGATCCGCATGGGTTTAAAAACTGATCAGTACTGATACATATAAGTTGGAAATTGATCAGTATTGATCCGGATCAGTTTTAAAACTGTTCAGTACTGATGTGGATCAGTTACAATACTGATTTGGGCTATAAACTTATAACTTGTACCGTAAACTTATAACTCATAGCTCGTAACGTAAACTTATAACGAAAACTTGTAACTTATAACTTAAACATATAACTTGTTACTTATAGCTATATGTATATGTTATAAATTTGGCTATAGGTCGCTTTGCCCAAACTCTCTAATATTTTCTATCATTTTATAGAATGAATTTCGACAAGTTTTTCTAAAAAGACTGGCAATCGAACTTGACTGATTGTGTTGTTGAAAAGCTAAGGTCTTACAGTGGAATTTAGGCAAAAATCTAGTTCATGCACAAACATAAAATTTGGTGAAAAATTGAATTTACGGCAGATATTTGAGTGAAGCTACTTTGTCCTACTATTCGCAGCTCTAACGATCAGCTTCCCTCAAAAGGCTGCAATGAATCCACGCGTCAACGGCTTATGTCAAATTTCTGTTGATTTTCCTGTCACGGAGCGTAAGTCGTAAAACTAATGATGAGAATTGCCTGACAGCGTCTTGAAAATCACTTTACTTTGACATAAGCCGTTGACGCGTTAAAGGCGTGAATTCAATTTTTACCAAACTTTTCGGGTAATAAAAGTAACGTTTTAGTGAAAATTCCTTAAGGTCTTTAAAAGCTTCCGACTGAAGTCTGGAGGTTGAAAATTTTCAAAGGCGTTTGAAGTACTCAAACTCTAAAAGTCGCCAAAACTTCAATTTATTACCAAATTTCTCATATTGAGTGTCGCTGGAAAGCTTTTGGACGTGGCTTTCCAGCAAAAATATTTTAAAGTCGATCTGATTGATTTTGTAAGAGTTAGTGCCTCAAAAATGGCCAAAAAAGGACATTCTGCGAGTGCGCGACCTTCAGATTCTTTTCGAAAAATTTATTTTTCTAAATAGAAACTTTTCACGGAGAAAATCTGAAGAAATCGAACAATTTTAATGTCTCCATCTCTAACGCACGTCACTGTGTAACATTTTCTTTAACTGTTAGCGTTTGTTATCTGCTGATTTTATCGCATCCATTTTCTAGGGCAACTGCGAAATCATAATCATAAGAAATTGAGCCAAATTATTCATGTGTTGGCAGCCGTAGCATAATTCCATCATTTTCATGAATGTCTCCACAAGGAACTTAAACTTTTCCAATGTCTTACTCATCAACAAATGAAAAGCTTCGGCAATAGCATTGTAAAGATAAACATTTTATCGATGTTTTATTAACGTACCAGTAACATTACCATTTTTGCAACCCCCCAAACGATGTGATATTGTGATTCACTTTTTGTTTCTATAGGGAGCCAATGTTTACAACCGATTTTTCGCTCTGATTTGAGGGGAAAAAATTCTTTTTTTATGAAAAATAAATTATTTTTGTATGCTTCTGTGTGTGTAGTTGAACCACTTGAATTGAATTAATTTTATTTTTCTGCCATAACTCATAACAAACCGTTGATTGACATGTTTGGATTTGTTTTTTGTTTCTGTTCTGGCGCGAATTTACTCGAAAAAAAAAAATTGTATAAAATGACAATCAACCCGAATATTACGTTTGATGCTTCTACCTCCACCCATGCAACAATAGCGAGAAACGTACAAATTAGAAGCAATGGCTCAAGATAAAGGATATCCACCCCTATCACGTACTGTTGAAGTACAAATTGATGTTGTTGATAGAGCTAATAATCCACCAGTCTGGGATCATAGTGTTTATGGACCAATTTATGTCAAGGAAAATATGCCTGTCGGTGGAAAAGTTGTTTCCATTAAGGCCAGGTCTGTGTGGTTGTTGATATATAAACATTATAATTATTAATAATATTTTTGCTTTATTTTTCTTTTCGTTGTTTTCCCTTACGTACTTTGTATACTTAGACAATGGAAAAGAATAAAATAAAAAAAAATTCTTTTGTTGAATGTTGTTTAATAGTTACTTTTCATCGTCGTTTCAGTTTTAGTACATTTTTCTTTTCTTATTAGAGATAAATGAATATTGCCATAAACATTTATTTTTATTTTTATTGCTGTTTGGTAAAGCTGCGAGCTATTCGGTTTTATAACAATTTTGAATAATGTTGAACTTTCTGTAGATATTCTAATGGTTAGAGCTTATAAATGGTAAACGCACAAATTCCGATGGAAGTTTACAGTGATCTTGGAATGACAAAAAAAAATAAATAAAAAACGCTAATGTTTTGATGGTTCTTCTAGTAAGTTTCAAACAAATAACTTGGGATACCTTGTAGTTAACAAGTTTACGACTTCTGTTTGAATGTATCTACATACTTGTATACTCTGTTTGTCACTAGGTTTGTAACTAAGAGCAGAAAATTGTATATTTTGCGTGCAAAAAGATTTTTAAAAGAGAATCTTTAGAGGATTTACAACGATGTTCTGAAGTTTCCAAGGATTTTTTTAGATTTCCCAAGGATTTTGTATAATTTTCATAAGGATAACAATTAATCAGCGAAAATTGCGACTTCGTACAGATCTCCGACATTGACTTAAGAGGAGTTTGAAATGATAATTTAATATTTAATTAAGGGATTTTTCTTAAACTTCCCCTTTCTTTCTACCTCTTTCTTAAGTTTTATAGGCTGCAGCGCTATTTTTCTATTTCAATCTAAGTCAATTTTTCAAGTTGAACATGTGGAACTATCTATCCAATCGTCATGCAGTTAACCCACCTTAAGATAGTCAAATTTTTTGCGATGTCACAAATTTTTTGTAATGTGGAAATTTCACAAATAATTTGCGATACAAATTTGTGTGATGCCACAATTGTGATGAACTAATTTCATCGTTCAAAGTTATATCTTATATAATATATATATACTCGAATTGCTGTTATTCCGTAAAAGTAACATAACCAAGGACCCGTACGTATCAGAATAGAGTTGGCAAACAGAACTGATGTGGCAAAGAAACTCGAACGTATCTGAATAAACAAATTAGCAAACTATCCAACGTTTTCTGTTCTTTTATAACTATAAGAATTTCAAAGATCCATAGAAATTACCCAAGGTAATGTCAAAGGCCCTACCGAAGTACCTCTCAGACCATTCAAATCTGGAAAAGCTTATATCCAAGGACTGGGCCATTTTCCCCTAAAACCCTGAAACACGTGTTCTCTAATATTTTGTTCTACACAACTTTGCCTTTGGAAGCAACCTTCTACCTCTTATAGTTTTAGAGATATGGCTCATCCATCCCAATTCTAGAAGTGGTCATATACCAGGATTGTGGCATTTTTACCCAAAACCCTGAGACACGTGTTCGCTAAAATTTTATTCTCTACAACTTTGCCTTTGGAAGCAACTTTCTATCTATTATAGTTCTAGAGATATGGGCCATCCCTCCTAATTCTAGAAGTGGTCATATCCCAGGATTATGGCATTTTTACCCAAAATCCTGAAACACGTGGCCTATAAAATTTTATTCTCTTCAACTTTGCCTTTAGAAGCAACTTTCTAGCTCTCATAGTTCTGGAGATTCGAGACATCCTGCCCAATTATGGAAGTGGCCATATACCAGGATTGGGCCATATTTCCCCAAAACCCTGAAACACGTGTTCGCTTAAATTTAATTATCTACAACTTTGCCTTTGACAGCAAATCTCCATATTGCATAGTTAAGGAAATATAGACGAAAAACTGTTTTCGTATATGGCCAAGAAACTCAATTTTGTCCATTCCATTGGTCCCAGTGCCCAGACCCCTGACCCGATTCCCACAA
Source organism: Pseudolycoriella hygida (assembly GCA_029228625.1). NCBI lineage: Eukaryota > Metazoa > Arthropoda > Insecta > Diptera > Sciaridae > Pseudolycoriella > Pseudolycoriella hygida. The sequence goes on from CM055403.1 coordinate 151,967,496, forward strand.
AAAAATTGTCCCAGTTTCGTGACATCAAATGCTTTCATTTGACACCAAAATGAGGAATTTCCGTGCTGTACTTGCTGAGATATTTCCGAAAAAGTTTCATCGACCCTCGTTCATGTCCGACCTCCACTTCTTCGACCATATCTCCGGAATTTCTTGGCCAATTTTGCTCATCTTCGAACTTGAATCATGGGAGGCATGTACCTTTCAGGGAAAAAAGTGGAGACGGACGGATGGACATTTTTTTTATTGTTGATTCGTCATCTCTAGACGATAATAGATGCATCCCCCCAACTCCAACCTCGATCTACCCCATGTTACAATAAAATTGTTTGTAGTAAACGTATAGGACCTTTGTACTTCGTACGGGTCCAAAAATTATTTCGTAGCATTTTGTTACAGGAAGCTGTAACATCAAGCCATCACAAAAATTTGTGATATCACAAAGTCATCACAAAAAACCTATGGACAAATTATTGTGACATAGCAACAAAATTTAACGATCGATAAGTTTTTTCCGATTTCACAAATATTTTTTGATGTCAAAAAAATTTGACTATCTTAAGGTGGGTGGCAGTTAAGAACTCCTTTCATAAACTTTCACCAATTTGAGAAATTCAACGAAATGTTTCTCTGACAAAACATTTTGAATTTCCCGAAAGTTCTGTTAGGTCACCAAAATGGATTTCGCAAAATTTAAAAAATTTTGAGTTTTATTTTGAAATCCAATCAATTCGATCCAAACAATCCATTTTACGAGTTAACATTTGTCCTAAGCTAGGGAATTCAAAACCGGTCCGGTTTTCACTAACCGGTTGTCGGTTTTCAAATCGAAAAACCGGCTTTCAAAAACCGGTTTCCGGTATTTTCAGCGTTTCAAAAAATCTTTTTTGATCAACAAATCTATTCTCAATGAATTTATTTATTTCGTCATAAGAAAATCTCATGCCCTCGCTCAGTTCCTGTTTGATAGATTCCTTTAATTTTTCACGAGTCTTTTTCGAATACTCGACAACCATCCTTTTGAATGAATCAGGTGACGTAGGCAAATCCGTGAACCCATCTGCTATCAAACATCGACGTAGATCTATGCTGGTGCTAAATACTAGAAACGTCAATCCATCTTTTGCAACCAACCTAGCAATTGTTTCATCAAGTTGTTTAGATTTTGGTTCGAAGAAATCATTGATCTTTGTCGTTTCGAGTCGGCTGCCTGTACGGGCAGCTGCGGGAATGTATGAAATTCGTCAAAGTTTGTAAATCTTTCAAAAAAAACCGACAAATTCCGATAATGATGAATGCAATCTTTGGAATTATGAATTTTATGTATGTGCATTTCTTCAACGAAGTTTTAATTAAGTGTTTTCCGATGTATACTTTGTAAAATGAAAGAAATGCATCAGTCAAATGTGCTACCTGTCTTCGTTGAATGAATGCACATACACAAACTTCATAATTCCAAAGATAGGATTAATCATTATCGGAATTTGTCGGTTTTTCTGAAAGATTTACAAATTTTGCGGAATTTCATACCTTCCCGCAGCTCCCCTAAAAATTTTGGATTTACCTTTCCGTAACGACTTTTCGTACACATCTAACGTGAATACAAACAGCTGGACAAGACACATTTTTCGGCACAAAAATACCTATTGGTTCGTTGCTTTCATGTTCCGGTTTCTTAGAGAAGGCAATTCCGCATTTTGTTCTTAGGTGATCTCGCATCGCGTCTATCCACCTTTACATTGAATTACAGCACCACATCTTGTACACGTAGCGCAATCACTTTTCTTCTTGTTAAAATAAGTCCATACGGTTGAAGTTTTCACTGCTGAAGTGCCTGAGCTCGTACTAGAAGCTCCAGTATTCTCGTCAACAGTTTTGCTTGCCATAATCAATTCAAATTGTTATGGAGATGCCTTTAAAAATTCTTATAGGACAATTTGTTTGTTTTGGTTTCAGTTTGACGGGTTTGATTTCAATACTTTGCCCATTTCACCTTTCACCACAGACGTTTCTTAATAAATTATTGACGAACTATTGGATCAATGGAGCCCATAACCATTAAAATTTGAAAATTTAGAGAAAAGGGCCCATTCACAAATGACGTCACGCTTGCTATAAAAAATTAGTATCCATAAAAACGTCATAAATTCTGCAGTACAGCAAATTTTGTTTATAGGACTCTGGCTTCCCCCCCCCCAAACAGGTGGTGTGTTTGGGGGGGTAGCCGGAGTACTATAAACAAAATGTCTGACCAGTTTGGAGTTATTAACTTTGTGGATTTTATAGCAAGCGTGACGTCATTTATGAACAGTCAAAAACCAAAAAAACCCGGTTTTTAGAAAAGGAGGAAACTGGTTTCCGGTTTTCGGATAACCGGTTTTAAATTCCTTATCCTAAGCATAGTAATCTCTTGGTCTCAGCACAATGGATGCTTCTACAGTCGATTTTCACCTTTCCTAACTATTTCAGAACTCTGGGGAACTCACAAGATTAAATTACCTTCAAAGTTCGCTTCATAAACATTTATCGATGAGTTATTTCAATTCTTTCCGGGGTTTGACTGGAATTTCTTGTCAATTTACATTTGGTAATCACCTTGAGTGTAACAGATTCTAAAAATTTCATCTTCAATAAAAGGTTCGAAACATTTAAAATATTTTTCCTATAATTGTCAGTACAAAAATTTAGGGGATAGACGTAAAATATGAAAGTCTAACCATCAAAAGCAATTTGCCTTGCCACTGGTTAGCATTTGCATGTAGCCTTACCAAACAACGATTATTTGTTTAAATGTCAATTTCTTTGCTATAAATTTTATGCTTTGCTTGCACTTTTGCTAATAATTTATGTAACTGAATTGAATACGTATCGATTGAACGATACAACTATAAAATACCTGAAAATTATCTCTGAAATAGCATTATCTCACTTTTCGACCGTCTGGATGATGTTTATAAATAAAGAGAAAATTTTGAATGTACCAAGAAAAATTTGCGCAAAATAGTAAATATTTGGAGTAAAATTTTGCCAGTCAGATTTTTGTTAAATGTAAATTATCACTGCCTTTGGGGCATAAAATTCATTAAAACTTCTTTCATCCGACGGGTAAGTACACTTTCAGTGTGTAACATGAAATGCTTTAAGATTTTTTTTTTTGACAAGAGAAAGTTGTGAAATGGATGAATAGAAAAATGTACTTATATAGGTTGAGTCAACACACAATTCGCTTCTTTGTAGGTTATACAAATATTCAGAGAAAATTATAAAAGGAATTTGTTTAGAAGACGCTGTGTGTATGAATATAATGTGGAATGAAGAACATCTTTCTCAATTAATTACAGTGTACTTAAATTGCGCTTAGTGTGCTACTTACTCAAATTATCCTTTTATGAGAAATTTTCGAACAATACATCCACATTTAAATGGGAAAATATCTTAACAGTAACTTTACTCTTTGAAACTATGGTCTTATGATTCTTCGTGGAAAATATTTTCCAAATTGATTTTTTTTGTGAAAGAATTTCTTTCAATTATTCCAAGTATTTTCCATAGTGACGAGACACTTGCCTTTAATATTTGCGCTTTTAATATTTCGAAAAAAGTTTTACAAAAGGATTTCAATGACATTCTTCTAAAAAAAACCAAAAAGAATTTCACAAAGTTTCATCCGAGATTTGTGGCTACTGTTAATCACAATTATAGACTGTTTTGTATTTAATTAAACAACACACACGTCATCGTCACTAAGAGAATTATAGAATCGTGTGTCATTGAAATAGCCGTTAGTGATTGTGCAAAAGAACAAACACTAGCAGAGACACTCAGATGATACATAAACTGTTAAAGTAAGCTAACGTGTGAGTGGTGTCTTCTCATTATCAATGCATGCACAAATAATCGCCTTTACACGTTCAATTATTAATTTGCTGGTAAGAGCATAAATTATTCCAACTAAGGGTGTGATCAATTTCAGTGACGTTATTATAGTCGGCAATCTATTTGTTGCTACCGACTGTTCAAATGTTAAGTTAACAGTCTGATACCAATGCGAATCTATTCAATTGAAGCGTTAAGAAGAGTAATCAATTCAAACAAACGTTTGTGTATTTAAACATTTCCAACCATTTTTCATCTCATGGAACAAAATTTGATGAGGAGGTAAACACTATTCGGTTTCACATAAATTGAATTCTCTATGTAGTTCCCGAAAAATTTTATTTCACGATCTCTAGGACGAAATAACCTTCAAAATTACTGAGACATAAATTAACTCCGGGATACTTCTAATAGGAAGTGTTCACCAGAAGAAATATTTTCCACTGATTTTTTGACTATTTCAATCCCGCTCCTTAGACCCCTCGAAAAGGCCCATTGAAAAGGTATTTCACAAACTGTTTCTCACATTAGGGGCCATTCACAAATGTCGTCCGGTTATTTTGACAATTTTCCGACCCTCCCCCCCTACCCCCTGGTCCGAATTCTTTCGGTTTTACAGTACCCCCCAAAATAATGACGTCTGATTTCAGAACCCCCCCCCCCCAATCTTGCAAAAGTGCGACAAAATGGGATGAGGGGGAAGCAAAGTTGGCAAATTGGTAATAGTAGCGGTCACAATTATATAACTGCTCAGGAATTTGAGATAGAAATTTTAAGTTTTTAGCAAACTTGTTCACCATAAATTGAGAAAAAACTTTGCTGAAGAAAATTTTTTTCTATCAATTATATTTCAGAAGGTACTGAATGTTGAAGTCGAACTTTCTGAAAAATTCAGTGTTCTGGTCAAAATTGCAGAACTCTTACGGAGTTTGAGATATAGAAATTTTTTTCAGCAAAATTATTCAGCACGAAATGAGGAACAACTTTGCTGAAGAAAAAATTTTTCCATCAATTTTATTTCGGAAGTTATGAACTGTTGAATTCTGTTAATTTTGAATTCGAAAATTTGTCCAGTAGTAACAGGTCATAACTTCCGAAATAAAATTGATGGAAAAATTGCTTCTTCAGTAAAGTTGTTCCTCATTTCGTGCTAAACAATTTTGCAAAGACAAAAAATTTCTATCCCAAACTCCAAAGGGTTCTACAATTTAGACCAGAAGACCATTTTTCAAGGAATTTCGACTTCAACATTCCGTAACTTCTGGAATATAATTGATCGAAGAAAAGTTTCTCCAGCAAAGTTGTTCCTCATTTCATGCAGAACAAATTTGCTGAAGACTTAAAATTTCTATCTTCAATTTCTGAGCAGTTATGACCGCTACTATTACCAATTTGCCAACTGTGGGGAGAGGGGATATTGCTAGTGAAACGTCCTCTTGCAAAAAATGGTAAAAATTCGACAAAATTTTAAAAATATTACAAAATGACGTTGTAGTAAGGCGCTGCAGTCAGGTTTTTGTAAAAAATTAGACAACCTCCAAGGCAAAATGAAAGACCAATCTTTGACTAGTAATATAGCAGAACATCAAAATCCTGTACCTTCCACCAGTTTGTTACTAGCTCACCCAATGTGAATGACCTTTGCGCGACCTTAAAGTGACATTTTATTAAAAAACATTCTTCCGAAAGTCCCGTTTAATTTTCATAAGGTATCCAAATTTTAACTAACATTTTTTGATTTTTATGCAAAAATTTTTTGGTGGACCCTAGTGTTGTGTCATATAGGCCTCACACGGGATTTGTAGATTTTTATTTTGGTAACGATACTAAAGCCTTCAATATAAATTAGAAATTCGGAATGTTGAATGTCAGACGTCTTTTAAATGAATTTGTGAAATCTTTAAATCTTTTTTTCTTCAAAAAAGGGCGTCCCAAGGGGGTGGAAGAACTATACAAAACGGGACAATGCAAAACAGGGGGTTAGGGTTTCCGAAAATAAGCAAAAAAGAGGACGGTTTTTATGGATGGCCCTTTTTAACACCTCAAACACCTGCGCAAAAGTAAAAAGTTTGTTTTTATTTTGACGTGCATTTCTCAACAAAAAAGTGGACCAAAAATTAAACATTCTAACTTTTTGGTAGTATTTTCTTTCCATTTCGAATTTTCAATGGATTGTACTGTCCAGGGGTCCTTTTATCCGGATTTGTTTTCCAAAGTTATTTCGTCCCTTCGCTCGTCCATCAGGTTCTTCAACAGGCAAACCTTGAAATTCAAATAGGATTTGACGTGACGAGTGTTGAATAAAAAACAACTACGTTTTTGTAATAGAGAGTTTGGGCAAAGCGACTTATCGCTATATTTACAACATATACATATAACTATATGTTATAAGTCATATGTTTACGATTACAGGTCTACGTTATAAGTTTACGTTTTAAGTTATAAATTTTTGCGTATCAGTTTTAAAACCCGTCGATACTGATCCAGATCAGTGTTGAAACTGATCAGCATTGACCTGTGTCAGTTTTTAAAGTGATCAGTACTGATCCGTATCATTTTTAAAACTGATCAGTACTAAAGCGTATCAGTTTTGAAACTGATCAGTACTGTTCTGTACTGATAAGTTTTAAAACTGATACGCATTGACCTGTGTCAGTTTTTAAAATGACCAGTACTGATCCGTATCATTTTTAAAACTGATCAGTACCAGTATCAGTATCAGTATCAGTTTTAATACTGATGAGTATTGATCCATATCAGCTTTGAAACTGATCAGTACTGTTCTGTACTGATCAGTTTTAAAACTGATACGGATCAGTACTTATCAGTTTAAATACTGATCTGAAACAGTAGATCAGTTTCAATATTTATAACTTATAAAAATTTATAACTCATGACACTCATAACTTACTATTTTTAACTCATAAACTTTTATAACTTAAAACGTAAACATATAAACGTATATGCTATATTTTATAAATTTAACGATATGTCACTTCGCCCAAACTCTCTAATATCAATTAGTTCTTTAACTTAAGGTTAAGCAACACACATAGTCATCCACTTACAGTTCAATTCACGCCCTAAAAATTTCCCTAATCAGCGACTACCTATTTTTTTCTTCATTATTTAAAAATTCATGTCTAAGAATAAGTTAATTTACTACGTAAATAAAAAAATTATATTTTACCTTTAACTGCTATGTCAACACTGGTAGGCATTTTACCAATTCGCAACTACGAATAAATTTGAATATATCAATAGGCGGTTATAACAATTTGTTTCTGCCATTCGTTATAACCAAATATTTGTTATAAATTTGCATTTTCATTATTTTCAATTTATTATTATTCAATCTTGAAATTGAATTGAAAATCCTGAACAAACCAATTATTTCCATTTTAACTTTATTGTTCGATACCGTAGACCGACCGACGTCGGATCTTTATTGCTTTCCTGCCTAATCCCTTTAAATTGTATTTTTTAATTTATCTATTTTTATTGGTAAATCAATTAAATCATTGGAATTACCGCAAAATTGTATAAATTAACCATTGGCATTTTTATGAGAGAAATATTTTTATGTTAGGGTAAGCTTATCGAATGACGGTGCAAAATACCGTAATTAAAGTCCATATATCGTAAAAAAAAATCCATATTTTTTGTAACCGCCTGGCACCTACTTAATACCAACTCATTTAATATTATTTACTTACATCACACTATGATGACAACAATTTTCAAATGATTTGTCTTTGAGTTACCCTTTCTCTCTAATATTATGAAAATTCAAGGTTACATTCTCCAACAAAAATCATATTTTTCAGAAAAAAAAAGTTAGCGAAGAAGAAAAAAGTAGCTAGAATGGCCACTTAAATATTCTTTATGGCTGTATAATATGTAACCTTACCCAGGATATTTCAGGCCATGTGTTTTTCCTCATCTAAACTGTTGGGATATACGGTGGTATAAAGAACTATTCATAAATACATTCAAAATGTAATGTAGTGAAAAAATCGTTTCTTTTGTGATGTATTTTAGACATCAGCCTTCGTCAGAAAATTGTCGCATTCACACAATAGGAAATTTTAAGATTTTTATGAATATATATTACCGTTTTTTGTCTCGTTATTTATGATATTTTCTACATGTTTGTGTAAAAAAATGCCTCGATTCAACCCGAAGTACCCGAAGTTAAATGGGAGTTTTGTATAAACGACTTTTGCATCTTTTCTTCGATGTAATTCTTATTCGGCTGAGGAAATTGAGGTTCGATACATTGAAATGAGTCTTAATGAAAAAAATAAGAAAACACTTAAGCGTTGGTAGAGTTTTCTTTACGACACAGATTATGGGTTTTATCGTCATGAGTTAACTAAACTGACGCGACGAAGCAAACAAAATTTAATTCCTCTCTCCACTTCAAATAATTAATTGAAACACTTGGAAACAACTTTTGAATGGAAGTTTAAGATTTCATTGTTTAATTGTTAAATTTTCCATTTTGCTGCGACTTTTTACTTGGTCACAAAGAAGCATTCAAAGATGAATAAGAAAATGTGAAAATACTTGTAACCCGAAAAATGTGATACTGTGTAACACAATGACTACCAGCCACAATGTCTGGTTATCAGTATCAAAAAATTGTTACTTACAATCGAATTCAAAACCTCTGTGAACATTTTTCATGTCCAAGAATTAAGAATATTCAATGTCAAAAACAAAAAAGCGGGGTCGAGGGGTGGCAGCCCCCGAAAAGGGGTGTCATGGGAGGAATATCTCCCCTTGTGGGGTCTAAGAAGCGGAGACCCTAGCGGGTTTTGGGGCAGCGCCCCATTTACGTAAGGCCGCCTGCAAGGCTTACAAAAGCCCGCTGCAGGCGCGGGGGTGAGGGGGCTCTGCTCACACAATATAATATCTAATTAATATCACCTACCTATACCTATATTCACCATTTCTGAGTAGACATTACATCTGGGGATATTTTGTCTAGGGACATTTTGTCCGGGGATATTTGGTCCGGGGGTATTTTGATTGGGAATAATCGGTCCTTGAGCCATTCATATCGCAATCGTTAAATTTTTCGCTCAAGTATTACAGTCACACGCAATCAAACAAGAGTAAAATCGCTAGCGATTTTTTTGCCTTTTTGGACCCGTACGAAGTACAAAGGTCATATATACGTTAACTAAAAACAATTTTATTGTAACATGGGGTAGATCGGGGCGGGAGTGAGGGGGATGATTATCGTCTAGAGATGACGAATTAGCGAACGGCTGCATCGATCACCCTAAACTTTTCTTTCCCTGAAAGTTACATTCAGTCTCAATATTCAAGTTCAAAGGTGAGAATTTTCGGTCGAATGGTTCCGGAGATACGGTCGAAAAAGTGACCAAAAACATGGTTTTTCGAGGGTCGGTGAAACTCTTTCGCAAATACCTCAGCAAGTATAGCACGGAAGTTGTTCATAATTGAAATGAAGCATTTGATCTCAAAAAACTAGGAATTTTTTTTGTGTGGAAATTGGGTCATTGGTGTGGCCACTGTGACCAATGGAATGGACGAAATTGAGTTTCTTGACCATATACGAAAGCAGATGGATTTTCGTCTATATTTGCTCAACTATGCAATATGGAGATTTACTGTCAAAGGCAACGTTGTAGTGAATAAAATTTTAGAGAGCGTGTGTTTCGGGGTTTTAGGGAAAAATGTCCCAATCCTGGAATATTACCATATATATATATCTAAAATTTGGCGGGATGCCCTATATCTCTAGAATTCTAAGAGATAGAAAGTTGCTTCCAAAGGAAAAGTTGTAGAAAATAAAATTTTAGAGAACACTTGTCTCAGATTTTTCTCGAAAAATCTCCTAATTCTTGGGGTTCAGTCACTTCTAGGATCAGAACGGATGACTCTTAAAAGAAAAGTTGTAAAACATTAAATTTTAGTGAACACGTGTCTCAACATTTATGTTAATTGTGTAGCTGGGTCTCAGGGTTTTCCCGAAAAATGTCCCAATCTTTGGGATTCAGTTGCTTTTATAATCAGGAGGAATAACTTATATCTCTAGGTCAGGGTCAAGAACTGTGGCAGTTAGGAAGTTGTAGAGAATAAAATTTTAGAGAACACTTGTCTCAGAGTTATCCCGAAAAATGTCCCAATTCTTGGCCATCAGTCACTTCTGGAATCAGAAGGGATGAATTATATCTCTAGAACTATGGCAGTTAGAAAGTTGCTTCCAAAAGAAAAGTTGTAGAGAATAAAGTTTTAGAGAACACGTGTTTCAGAGTTTAAAGGAAAAATTACCCCCGAAATGTTCCCGGAATTCAATACAATTGTCGTACTTCGGGAGAGTTTTCGGCATTCCTTTGGGTAATTTCTGTAGGTCGTTGGAATTCTGACGGTTTTTAAAACTTTGAAACAATTTGAAATTCTGATAAGTTCGCACCTATTTGCAACATCTGTTCGGTTTGTCACATCTATTCTGATACGTACGGGTCTTTGGTTATGTTTTAACCTAACATTCTCTTCTACGTGTTTCTCTGATAGTTGAGCGAATAATCGCGTGCAATTTATATTTAGTTTTATATTTGAATCAGTAAAAGATGCTTTCGGTTCTAGCGAATCGTAACAGTAGTGTTAGTAGTCACCATCTGTTGGAGAAGCCCAACTATTTCTTACTTCAACTCTGAGGGTATTGCCTCCAAAGTTAACTCTTGAGCTTATCACGTTCATTAAAGCTATGCAGTCATTTCGTGGTCTGTGCCACCTTATCAGAGCCTATTATTTGGGAATTTTTTTATACTTTTTTGGGAAATTTTGATTTCAATCCCTAACAATGCTCATAACGGTTCGAAAACAATGCCATTGTGTTACATAATCCGATACGAAAAACATTTGCTCTACCCCTTTCTCGTTGAGCGCTAGGAGGGCCTTTACGAGGGTAGCCCTAGTGCACTTGTCACTTGTCTAGAAAGAGATGCCCTTCATCATAAAGTTTACTATTAAGTTAATATTTAGAAATAATTCATATTTTTTTCTGGGAAATTTTGGGAAACTAAGAATTTTCGGGAAATTTTGGGAATTTTCGGGAAAATGTGGGAATTTTCGGGAAATTTTGGGAATTTTCGGGAAATTTAGGGAATTTTTGGGAAAGTTTAGTGAATTTTGGGAATTTGTTCCCAAATAATAGGCTCTGCATCTGATTCTAATATGGAATGCGAGGTTTTAGTTCGATTTTAACTACATATCGGTTAACCACATCCATCTAAGATAGCAATTCGGTTGAATCGTGGCTGTCGTTACGGAGAACATCTTCCGCTATGTGAGAGAGCACACAAACTATAATTAATTCAGAGAATTTCTGTTGACTTTGGGTTGTACGGGCTTTCCCCATTTTCTTGCAACACCCGCTAACCTCCAATATTACCATTCGACATAAAATATTTTGTGTTATCCGTCTTTATAACCGAACATAATTTTGAATAAAGGCTAAATGAAGCAGACAAACAAGAGACTGTGCAAAATTACTAAGGAAATATTTGCGAATTACTCAATAAAAAGAACTGATTCGAAATTAAATCTTATCCGAAGGAAACATCTATAAAATTCAGTAGAATAAAAGCGTATAAGAAAATAATGAAAAAGATGATATATTGACAATGATTGTCATGTCAAAATTTTTGTTTTTTGTGGCATGATTATTAGACGTTATTTTTGTATCATTTTTATAGTTCCACTTTTTTGTTAGCTTACAAGGAACTTGACCTTTTTTGAATTTGTTTTTTGTGTTCCTTCTTTGCTAAATATTGTGCATAAAATGTCCAAACTCGTATTTTGATATTTTCCTGGTTCCTATTGTACGATGTTCAGCTACAACATGATTTTTGAACGGTAGTTGGAAGGCAAAAGAAAAGGTTTCCATTTTTTTTTGAGTTCAATGGAAATATTGCCACATTTCAAACAGAAACAGGAAATATCTTAATTCGATTTTACCAACAATCCAACAATTTAATACTAAAATATTTTTCCTCTTTTTCCATTTCTTGTAACAACCGAAAATATAGCTCTGGCATTGAAGGAAATCCAACCGTTTACTATCGTCTAATGCCTGGATCAACGGCTCAGACGAACAAATTCCATACGTTCTATTTGCAACAGAGACCGGATAACGGTGACACCTGGGCAGACATTAAAGTCAATCATCCGTTGGATTACGAGAGCATCAAAGAATATAATCTTACAATTCGTGTTGAGGTAAGTTTATTGAAAATGAATTATATATTGAATGAATTTTTTTTACTCTGTCGAATTTTTCTTTACCCATCTTCCTTCTTATATTATATTACTTATGAGATAAACTTATCTGTACACAAGGGAATCGTGTGCCGGAAATTTTATTGAATTAGAAATTGTATTGAAAATCGTGTTAGACATTTATTAGTAAAAAGTTGAGCTGATATTAACCTTCACAGAAATGGCCCACACAGTGATACAAGAAACATTTTTAAATAATTTTGCTTGCGTCATGACTTTTCTTATGTAATAAATTTAATTTCAAATTCAACTTGGTAAAAAACACCCCAGTAAATGAGTTTGCTGAGGTCAAAAGTCGGTCTATTCCAACTGTCAAAATGACGTTTTAAACTTCAAAGCCATAAACAAACGAAAAGTTGGGAAAAATAAATAGTTTGATTAAAAAAGAATATAAAACGAAAGAAAAATTAATTCATCAACGTCTTTGACGTTTAAAAGTTCGTTTTGACAGTTGGAATAGACAGACTTTTCATCTCAACAGACTCAAATGAGATCAACAAGACATACCCTACTGTACTGTGCGTTTTTTTTTTAGATTTTATCAGTTTGAGACGATCGATTTCTCGATCTCGAACGCAGATCTCTTGACCCTTTGTTCTCAATCCCTTTCATCATGTAAAAATCAAGAGAACCTTCGAGTGCCAACCAGGAACTTGTCTAATGTGATAGGTCCTAGTTCAGCCACTCTCGAAGGGTGGACGACATAGTCGCCGAGTGTCCTGTGCCTCAGCTGAAGGAACTTGGGGCATTTGCATATAAGGTGAAAACCCGTTTCCTCTTGCAAGCCACAAGAGCACTCCGGGTCACCGAGAATCTTCATTTTCGTTTAGGTGCTTGTTGAGTCCGCAATGGCCGGTCACCGCTCCCACGATCCTCCTCACTCGGTGCCGGCTCATCGTCAGGAGCTCTTTTGTCTATCTCTCGTTCGGAGTGGGGAGGAAGCACTTGTCGTGCACTCCTCCTTCATACGCTGTCCAGCTCTTACCGTGTTCCGCCTTCACCCAATCCTTTATCACTTTCGTATAAAGTGAGTTCGCGACAGGGATGTGTGATAGCCGTCGAGCCGGTTCTAACCAGCTCATCAGCTTTCTCATTACCATCCACTTCCGAATGTCCGGGCACCCAAACCAGTTTGACCCGATTCTTCAGCCCTATCTGATTTAGGTGTTCCTTGTATTCTTTCACCAACTTGGAAGTCACAACGGGTGATATCAGCGCCTTTATCGCTACCTCATTATCCGTGTATATTACTATATCTTTGTCTCCCAGTCCTTCTGGCAGAAGTTCACGAGCACTTAGGAATGCTGCTGAAGTTTCTGCCTGGAAGAGAGCTTCCCTAGATGAATCCAAGTTCCTGCATCCGTTCCTGGGTGGTATATACCAGCTCCAGTTCCTTCGCTTATCTTTGACCCATCCGTAAAACCAACACATTCGCTACTAGGTAACGTAGTTGGCCACCCATTTTCCCATTCATTCCTATCGGGGAAGATCGCTTCAAAGTTTCTTTCGAAACTTAATTCTCGCTTCATGTAATCCCGTGGCATGTCAAAAATGCGATCAGAAATCATACTTCTGATCTTCCCATGTCCGGTGCAGAATCCTGAAGTCCACAATCCGTTTTACGTAAACCTGTCCGCTATAGCGAAAGCTTTCGCCTTTATTACTATATCTGCAGGTGGCACTGTACTGTACTGTGCGATACCGAAGCACTTCATTGAGACACATACTACAAAGTAGTGCGTTTTGGTGTCTTGGAAGTTCCATCTCAATTCAGTCTTATATTTCATAAAATGAATGTCCTGAGGCAATAATTGAGGCCAGGCAGAAATTTTACCCGGCAACTATTCCTCTTGACTTCAAGACTACTCCGATTAATCCTCCTTGAATGGAGTTAACTAATTAATCGCCTTCGTAAGAGAGTACTCGGGTGCCACTAACGGAGTGGCAGCTCCTTTTTGCAAAGTGAACCACTCGGCGGCTAGCCATCACCAAATCAATTTTTAGTCCTTTATCCATCACTTTCAAATGAGTCCAATTAAATCATAATTTGAAGAGAATGAACCAACTATTCACCTCAGAAAGAGAGGACTTGGGTGCCACAAACGGTGCTGCACAGTGATGGAAAATGACACACCACTGAATAACGTTGCAGTCCAAGAGACACAATACGACCTCTTCCTAACATTCTGTACCATTCAATTCTGTACCAATTACTCAAAGCAAAATGATAAAGCGACGAAGAAAAACGCCGACGTCTCTGTGGAATCGCATAAAGCTTATTCTGAAAATACAAACGCGAATATGGATGATCCGTATCTTTGAGTTTATAAGCAAATTTGACTACTTCATGCACTTTTACAAAAAAAGCATTTTAAGTGTTTCAACACTAGCAGATTTAATATTTTTACATGATGAAACTCCCATTTGCATGCAATGAAATCGTGTAATCACATGCAATGTAAGAATATTAAATTGTGATGTAAAGTGATGCATCATAAAATCAGACATGAAAATGAAAACATTGTTTCTTGATTTAATGCAAATTATAGAAAGAAAACATTGGCAGGAAAAAGCTTCAATATGAACATGTTTATTAGCGGGTGTATGCAACGGAATTATCTAAAGAAAAATATGGATGGGTAAAACCCTATGTTACAATATACTGATGGAAACCGTCTTTTCCCAGTTGTTTTTTATGAGATCTTGCATTATGAAGAACTGTAAGAGTTTTATTGATTTATTGCCAAAGACTGAGCCGGGAGAATTAAAGTTTCGTGAGGGTGAGTGGTAATGAAAGAGGACCACACCTCTATAAATAATCGCTAACCATGTCGTGGCGGTCATCCCCTAAAAGATAATTGTTTTTTCATTTTTGAGTACTACAAAATGTAGGGAAAGGCAGAGGAAGAGTACTAAGTAGTAACAGTATCATAATGAATGTGAAAAGTAATAAACTATTGTCATGTGTATAGGAAAGTAGCGATGTAGTGTACTTAAAGAAGTTTATTTTAGACCTTAATCATCGGTGATTCATTGGTGAATCAACGATGATTTACTGTGAAATCACGGATGATTTACTGTGAAATCACGGATGATTTACTGTGAAATCACGGATGATTTACCGTGAAATCGCCGATGATTTATCGTGAAATCACCGATGATTTACTGTGAAATCACCGATGATTTTTAGTGAAATCACTGATGATTTACTGTGAAATCACCGATGATTTACTGTGAAATCACCGATGATTTACTGTAAAAATACCGATGATTTACTATGAAATCACCGATATTTACTGCGAAATCACCGATGATTTACTGCGAAATCACCGATGATTTACCATGAAATCCCGGATTATTTACCATGAAATCACCGTGGAATCAGCAATGATTCAACGGGAAATCATCGATCATTCATCGGGAAATCACCTATGATTCGCCGGGGAATCACCGATGATTCATCTTGAAATCACAGATGATTCACCGGGAAATCACCAATGATTCACTGAGGAATCACGATTATTCACGGGGGAATCACAAATGATTCACAGGGGAATCACCAATGATTCACAGGAGATTTACAAACGATTTACAAATTTAAATTATAGTATAGCTCTCACGCGACGCCGTAATATTAGAAATATCGATAAAAAAGCCAGCTTCGGTTTTTTTTCTCATTGTAATGTAATGTGTAGAGACGAAAGAAGAAGTCATATTGCCGCTGAAAACAGAGCAAAACATTCATGTACAATGTACATTCGTTTGTACGTATTTAACGACCGATGTTTTAAATGAAACCTTGTGGCAGCATTTTATGCATGAGCATAAGTCTTAACCCATCACACTGACATGCACACATTTCCAGCCCAGTCTAAGCCATTCTCACATAAAAAAGCACATTTCATGAATGTGTATGCGAAATCCATTTCTGTTTTCATATCTTACGTGCTATGTTTACATCAAAAACTAACATACGCTTGTTGGCGAAATTTGCATACAAATTTAAAGTTTATATTAATATTTAAGAGATGTACGTGTTTTGGGTTGCACCTGATGGCTGTGCCGTTAACTGCGTCCCTTAGTCTTCAAATCCAGTAAACATGTTAGGCGATGCATGCATGTGTTTTGTATTCGAATATCCTGAACCTCAAAAATGAGATTCTAGCTGTGTCTGTAGATGATAGCAGTTTTATTTAAACAAGGAAAGCTAGCAACGATGCAATTAAGATAATATTTGTTGTACATCAATTTTGGTTGAGTGAAAACACCGGCCTATGTTGAGATTAGCTAAAATTCTAAAACTTAAAATTAATATTTTTTAGTATATTATAGCACAAGGTGTTTAATCACGCCCTTTTAGTAGAGGTGAAGCGAATTACTTTCATGGCGAAATACATCTCTTCAAAACTCTTTTCCAGAAAACTATTCACTATTCGCTTCAGCTCAATCTCGAAATAATGCATTTCTCAAAAAAAACGTTTCAACACTTTTGTGACTGTTAAAATATTGAAGTTTTTGTCAATTATGTCATATTTTTCTTCTACTACTGCTCAGGCATTTATACATATAGCGCCACTAGCATAGATAGCCTTTTCATTCGGGGTAAATTCGGGAATTCAGCTGTCCCGGTGTCTACGTGGTAGGGAAGGCAAGAATTTTAGACACGTATTTTTTTGTAGACTTCTAAAATTTATTTTGGGGCAGGGAAACATAAATCCATTCAAATGTACATCTGTCCCGCTCTTATCAACGCTTTCGTATATTTGTATGAATACATGTTTCCCATCCCCAAAATCAATCTAAAAAGTCTATAAAAAATACGTGTCTAATATTTTTGGCCTTCGTACCACGCAGACACCGGAAGAACTGAATTCCAGACCCTACCCCAAAAAAAACTACTTACCAGCCACTCGCACTTTTGCCTTAGAACATTCACAGTATCACTTTATAGTTGAACAGTCTTAGCGACTTGCGTCTTCTTCAACGCACGATAAATGATTAAAACTAAACTCAATGTATATAATGCAATATTTTGTATTTATAACATTGGCATATTCATTCATTAACAATGTTTACATCATTCGGGCATGTAATTAGCCATTTATATACCTGAAAGTAGGGGTATAATGACCATATTATAGTCGAGTTTCATACAAACTGGGAGGTATATATAGAGATGTTATGGTCGACTCGACTATAATTTTCATTTTAATCCGACTATAATTTTAATTCGACTATAATTTTCCTTATAGCCCGACTATAATATCATGAAGTCAAATCTCAAAGGAAATAAAAAAAAAGCCACGAGTCAAATGGCGAATTATATGCCCAATTGATATAAACTATCGTATTAACCAAGGGATAAATAGCTTGATTATAGTCTCGGTACGTGAATATTCCTCGAGTCATAGCGTCTCGGACATTCACTATAATCGCGCCATTATATATATACCTTGGTTAATGATATACTATTATGTCTATTCAACATTTCTGTGATGAGGACGGCACGGTTTTTCAAACAGTGTTGCACTCATTACACCTTGATTTCAGAACGCATGACTAAGCTTCCGTATTTTTATATCATCATAACACTGAATGTGATTACCAAATGACCCCATTCCCACATGTGAAAGAAAAACCCCGGGTTATGTGACGTTTGACGATCCATTCGCGGGCCTATGCTTGACAAAATCTATGAGGTGACAGATTTCTAGATTCTTAGAAACTATGTCAGATGTCTTATCCGTAGACTTTCTCGGTCTTATTCGATAAATAAACAGAGTTGAAGTATTGAGAAAAATTCGAACAGTAACTCTATTGCCACATCAACATGATTTTAATCAGGCAGCACTGCGGAAAATGAGACAATTTTTCCGAACTAACCAATGTCGCAGTATGATCGTGGTCACATGACCCGAAAGCATTGGAAAAAATGAATTTGGTGTAGACCTACATTCGTCTAATCGCAAATGCCGGATCCACCAACGTAATAATTTGTCTATGCTTTCAGCTTTCATACGTAAAAATGTGACTTACTGTACAAAAATGGATTCAAAATGGAGCCATGAAGTCAATTTTTTGCGGTATGTTATCTGAAACAACAGACAAACTGAGAGGTACGGCATTTTTATCGCATTTTTTCAATCAAAAGTACGGTTAGCCAAACTTTTGCGTATCAAATTTGAAAGCGCAGAAAAATGTTTATATTGGGGCATTTATGACACATTTTTTTTTTAATCGAATGTAAAAATATTTGAAAAAAAAATTTTGCGTTTCAAAGCTTTAAGCATCACTCCATCACTCCAATTGGCATCAGTTGTCTTGGAAAAAGGGACGAGGACTTGCGTCAAGTTTCCCTTTTAAAAAGGGTTTTTGTTGTGATATCAGTAGTTTTGGAAGAAAAGAGAAAACAAATTTCCGGCGAAAAAAAATTCCGTCGAAAATTTCCGGCGAAAAAAATTTCCGGCGAAGAAAAATTCCTGGCGAAAAAAGTTTTTAGCGAAAAAAATTTCAGCTGAATTTTCACTGAAAAAAAATTTCGTCGAAAAAAATTTTCCTTTGACACGAAAGATCTATCTTCAACGAAAAAAAAATTAAAAAAATCAATTTCTTCCTAAGTCCGTCCCATACCACCGTCGGCCATTTTGTTGATCACCCTGACACACGACACACCCAACCCAACAACTTTTCCTTTGACACCAAGCATCTGTCTAACACAGTCCAAAAATTTTGCTCATATTTGACCCATACTTTGAATACATTCACACACACATACAAAACATTCTTTGATATGGGATGCCCAGCCGAAGGTTCCTGCAAAATTTCAAGAAAAGTTATCGAGCCGTTTTCGAGCACGAGCCAAAAAAGTCGGTTTTCATACAAATGGCTCTGGAACTAACTAACCCACTAATTAACTAACTAACGTTAGTTGTTTCCATTAACTTTGGCTCCTATAAAATAGCACATTTTGTATGGAAAATGACGATTTTCTAAAGGTCATATCCACTGGACCGATTTTAATGAGTGAAATGTCAATTTCAATCAAAATTTTACGTAGAATCCGGTCTCAGGGGGTACGACGCAAGGGAAAAAAGTCAAAACTTAGCTGTATATCTGGTTCCGCCCTCTACGAAAAAAAAAATCCTGCTTTTTTGCTCTTATGTGGACTTGCGTCACGGGTGCATCGCTAACGCATGCCCATGGTGATTGAGAGAACCATATAAGGTGTCCAATTTCTTACATGTAAATTACCAGCCTACCATGTTGCCCTCTTTCATATGTACCGTCGAAGTATGAAGAATACTGGCTGGAAACCTTCATTATGTAAAATTATGTGTTTCAGGTTTCGTAGTCGTTAAGTCACGACCCCATGATATCTAAAGGGATCCTAGATTAATGAATAAAATGTTTTGTTTGTCTATCTAAAATCTTCATCATCTATTGTCTTTGAAATATATGTAAATTAACATAAAATCTGAATGGTGAATTCTACTTTCCTTTACTTAAAAAATGAGCTAAATAAAGTACAACAAAAGTTGCATTTTAGGACTATAAAAGAAAGTTTAAGTACGAAAGCTTGAATTATAGGAATATAAAAATTGCAACTTTTTCGTTTAAATACTTACTTCGTGAATGTATTCCTTCGTATACCGTATATGTCAAGGATGTTGATCTGAACATAAATATGGGACTTCATATACAACGAAACTAAGCAATTTTTATTACGGGATACGAAAAGAGACCGTCGTCGCTGGTTTTATTGAGATTGAGAATATACTACGTCATATGAAAAATGAAGACTTAAAAGTCGAGAGAAATAATTTTACCATAAAATGATTTTTTTATTGAAGTTATTTTTTTAAAGAAAAATAAATGATTCGATAAATTCTAAAGCAAAACCAAATTACTAAAACTGTTTTATAAGTTTTCCATCAATCTTCCAATTTATGAACCCATTTTCTTTGTTATGATAACGAAATCCAGAAACACGTTTCCACAAATTATTTTACTTTAAGAAAACCGCACAAAATGTTGTTGCGGTCTCTCATATATCTATGCGGCAAAACATTCATACATCTATTGTGGTGTTATTGTGGTAATCCTAAAACGGTTAGATAGTTTTCTGAAATGAAACAAAACAAAAAATCGTTTCCACGTGTAAGTTCTTGGATAAGTTGATACAATTTTAAACGATTTAAGTACAATTTAATTGAATTTTAAGTCTTTGAGTAGTTTCAAGTTATAGGATGTAAATACACAATACACATAAGAGACCTAATTCGAAATTAATGAACGTTAACTTTTACCTATAATAACATTAAAATGTCTGACTTGTACAAAAAGAGAAAAGATTAAATCTCCATTTTTAGTTAGGTATTCCAGTAATAACACCCACAGTATTTTCGCTTCTTTTTTCGACTAATCAAAATTTCATTTTATGAGATAGCCCGTAAGGGTTTCTTTAATTTTATGCAAATTTTCGCATGTAAAGAAAACATCCTAAATTATGCAAAGCACCATTGGGCCTAATTCTCCGTGTTTTAAAATACAATAAACGCAAAATAAAATGCAACGTTTTCTATTTATGAGATCGACAACGCATAATTGCTAGTAGGGTTGCGCTCGCTAATGACTTTTTTTAGCGACGCTAACGCTAATTTCGAAGAAATATTAGCGTCGTTAATCGGTTCGCTAATGAACATGAAATTAGCTAATCCTTCGCTAATAGCTAAAAATGTTTCAACGAAGAATTCGGTTAAAGTTTTTTGCCGAAGATTTTTCATATGAAAATGCATAATTTCTTGAGGCATCAAAGAAATAATTTTGCTTTAACAGAAACTCGTCTACGATTGGAGTACGTGTACTGAGCACATAGTACCTCGTGCTCATATTAGTTTTGCGAACTAACTTTGACAGCTATCAGAAGTTGTATCTTTACCTAAAACGAAGCAATACTCGGTCAATTTTTAGCCTATATTTGGGCGTAGAAATAAACTATTTTTGATTTTTTCTTCCAATAGATTTCATATTTTCAAAAGGTTTGGCCACAGTTCCTTCCTAAAATGGGTTATTTTTGAACTAAAAATAAAACCGGAAATGGTAATTTGGTCTACACTTTAAAATTTTTGTTTTTAGTGCAAATTTTCAACAAAATGCCGTATTTCAAATATCGAATCATCAGTTCCGGTTTTATTTTTAATTCAAAACTAACCTAGGAGGGAACTGTGGCTACACCTTTAGAAAATATGAAGTCTATTGGGAGAAACAATCGAAAAAATACGCCCAAATATAGGCTACAAATAGACCAAGTATTGCTACGTTTTAACCATCGGCATACCGTAAGGTACAAACCAAAGCTCTAAGTGTTGTATTTGCAGTTTTATATCGAGTGGTGGTCCATAAATCTCATTAGCCTTTTTTGTGGCAACAATGAAATTGTCACATTTCTGAATGACGTACGCATTCTGTGACCTGTCCCTCCTGTACTCTTTTCAATAACATATACAGTACCTATTCATATGAAACTGGACAACCTACTATGTTTGTCACTTTCACATTAACATTGAATGATTGAGAGAATCATATGATGTGTCCAGTTGCTCTAAACCTATCTATTTGATCTCATTTTCTAAATTAGACTGATAGGCTGTCATTGAGAGACATAATTTAGCAATTGAAGATTCGTTCAGTTAGTTGGGTTAATTTTTCACTAAAGAAATACTATAAAACGTATCATTGAATTTGGTTTTCGAAAAAATGTTCAATAAGTTAACGAAAAGTGTTAGCGATTCAATTAGCGACTAGCGAAAATTTTTCGCATAATACGTTTTAGCGAGCACTAGTCGCTATTAGCGACACATTTCCGGTTTTAGCGGCGCTAATGTAACCCTGATTGCTAGTGCGTTTCCATAGCTACGATTGAGTTATAAATCAACTAGAAATGTTGAAAAGGCGTTCATAATGAAAATTGGACTTAGATGGTTATCAAGTAATCAAGTACAATGTGGTGTCGGTCTGGAGTGGTTCCATTTTTAGACCCATCCTCAACACGTTAAACTTTGTGCTCGAATTATTGTTCTAATATTTTGAAATTGAAAGAAACTTTTCGTTATAAATGATATTGAACTCGGTATTTACAGAGAAAAATTTACTTTTCTTATACATTTTTGCGTGCCAATAGTGCCCAAGAGATGCTATTGGCACACGCATGTATAGATCGTGTTTTGCTAATTACTATTTACATGCTTCTCATTATAGCCGAATGTAAAAATATCAATTTTAAGGGGCGAAAGTTTACTCAAAATTGACAACTTTTTACTTTCGGCTCTAGTATGAAGCATGTAAAGCTTCGGCTTTGGTCCTTCTGACGCGTCATGATGTAAATAACTATAAACAACAACAATCGAAAAAACTATTTCGTCAGTCCAACAACGAAAATCGTAAATTTCACTACCCAAATGGTAGCCGAACATGCAATAATGGAGATCTCAGATAACAGAAAGTACTTTTGGTTCTCTAAAGAGAGTCGAAAGTAACTGATGTATATAAAAAGAAAAAGAGAATTGCATGGGCTTTTCAGTTGTTGTTAAAAATTTGTGTTTGGGAAGTGTAAAATTACAATTTCCGTTGTTGTCGTGATGAAAACTTACGTGAAGGCATGAAAGAATAAAAGTTCGACCCTGTGCGATAGTTCCTACCCGCGCCGAAGAAACTGTTAGATGAAAAAATAGCGGCGCCGCCACTTGAGTTTCACTAGCAAAATGCTGTCATGGTGGTGATTTATGCTAAATATGGGTTACTCCATCTGTAACTCATTCTTGTCGATACCATGTCACCTGGGGAACGAATGTGTTTTGTCTCATGTTAATATTAGTGGACGCACTGGCTTTCCACCAAAAATGCCCGGGTTCGATTCCCGGTAATGGAAGAATTTTTCATTTAAAAATATAGTCAAGAAACGTCCACAAGTTCACCCAAGCTTCTCATGCTTCGTTTGAATTATGTAGTTACGGGATTCGATGCTCGTAACGAAACACGTACACACATTGACATCACTCAAAATTAATGTACACAAATGAATGGTCATCAGGCTCGACAATAGACAAGAGATGTCGTCACCCGGTCGTCGGAACTGTTGGCTAGCCAACTTCCCCGGCAATACCATCTGACAAACAAATAAACTACTGAATGAATGTGTGTAAAGGAAAAGTGTTAGCCTAATAATACTGCATCATTGTAAAATAAGATGTAAGACGTGTAAAACGTGTTTGTCGTCGTCCAGTTGTTGAAAAATGTCCTGCATAGTTTTATTCTCATTTTCATCGTTAGCTTACATACAGGCCTACATTTGGACAGCAAAGGCAATTGGAAACATCGCGTGAGACTGAAAAAACAACAAATGAAGCATAAAACGAGACAAATGTACTGGCTCATCGGTTATCACTCCAAACTGAGCCTCTACTTTAAAAGATTGATCTATAAATCCATCTTCAAACCAATCTGGACGTATGGCTCCGAACTATGGGGCTGTGCGAAAAAAACAAATACAGAGAAAATACAAACAAGCCAAAATATTTTCCTTCGTATGATTACTAATGCATACCGCTTTGTAACAAACAAGGAATTACATAAAGACCTAAAAATCGAATGGGTAGAAGAAGTAATTCGTGCTAACGCCATTAAACACGAAAAAAGGCTACCTAATCACACCAATGTGGAAGCTATCCAGTTGTTGGATATAACCGACGAAATCAGGAGGCTGAAACGAGTCAAACCACATGAACTAACCTATGGAAGAACATCCTGAAATCTCCGGAGTCTTCGAATGGCAATTTGGGACATGACTATTGAGTCGGACGGAATTTCTTTAGTACAACTCAACTGTAGTAATAAATTGACAAATTTTGTTAAGATTGTACTATCCATACCAAATAAATAGTGTTTTTGAAAAAAAAAATCGTTAGCTTTAATCGCTTTTGAGCATAGTACTTTCGTTATTCGGTAACTAACTTCTAGTGATTCTTTTTTTTTGCAGCGGCTCAAAAAAAAACTTTTGATATGTTGTAGAGTAACTTGAGAGGATAATAATTTTCGCTCATGAAAGTAGTAGCCGCCGCGCTTCGCTTTGGCGGCTGCGGCGGCTCAAAAAAAACTCTTGATACGTTGTAGAGTAGGGTGGGTGGGGAAATGCAAAATGTTTTTTTTTCAACTCTGGACCTATTTTCATCGACGTATTCAATCATTTATAGCATTTTGGGTCTAAAGATAAGTTTCAAAAAGTCCGGCTATTGCTTGCTCAAAGCAGTTTTTTGAAAATTTTCCAGTTTTCGTGAGTCGTACTACTCTGAAGGTTCGCCATAGCCAATATGAGGTGAGAATTTTTCCACTCTTCGCTGTAATGAGTTCCTTGGTGTTAAGGGAAAACACACAGCAAAAGAAAATGAGAAATTCGTTGCAAACATATTTTTCTGAGAACAAATAGTTCGGAAGTTCATCAAAAATAATTTTCCTACTTCCAAAAAAACTGATATCACAACAAAAACCCTTTTTAAAAGGGAAATGTGACGCAAGTTCTCATCCCTTCTTCCAAAACATCTGATATCAATTTGGGCAACGCTTACAGCTTCGGAACGCAAAAAATTCCTTTGAAATATTTTCACATTTGATTAAAAAAATGCGTCACAAATTCCAGACCCTCCCAACACAATACTTTTTCTGCCCTTTCAGATTTTACACGCAAATATTTGTCTACCCGTTCTCTATACATAGCGCAAGACAAAATTCTTTGAGTTCTCTTACTTTGTTTCTCTTTGCAATTAACTGACGAAGAAGTATCGCATAACCTTCTGTAAAACTTTCAAATAGGGTAAATGCGCTAGTTATCGGCCATGCAGTAGTTTCCGGCCAGCACCAGTAATCGGCCACATTTCATTGCGAAATGTGGCCTGTGACCAGTGAAACTATGGTTTGGCCGGAGACTACTGCATGACCATCAACTGGGGCATCTACTCTACATGCGTCAATTCTGGCGTGCATATTATTTGCGGTTTTTTCCCTCCCCTCCCCCTTAGAAGCGTGTGTACTTTATGAATGACATCTTATTTAACTGTTTTTGTTGTTTACCGTATATTATAAATAAATCGATGGAAATAATTGTGCCAAAGTTGCACTCCAAAGCTAAACAATATGCGCATCCTGTCAAAATTTTACCGCACAGTTAAAATTAATTTTGGATAAATTTACTCTAATCTCTATGCTAGTTCATTCCGTTTAACTAAAGATTAAATTTAACTGTGACCGGACTTGAGTAAACTTTCAAAAGAAATTAATTATGCCCAACAAAAGAACCAATTTCATCGATTATTGGGATAGCCGAAGCCATAAGAACTCCGTACCCTACATAGATTAACCTATAGCTTACCTCTATCACAGTGAACAGTCGTGAACAGCATCTGCGGAAAGTTTTTGAATTACTTAAAGCTCAACATAGAAAACAACCAATCGAGCATCAGAGAGTATTATTATTTTGTGGTTGAATTTATATGTGCAAAAATAGTTTTATTACAGCTTACACGCTTTGAAAGTAAATCATCCATGCACATTTTGCATGAATGCTTGGTTGAACTGACAACGGTATCCGTAATTCTTTCTCGCCTTATATGCATTTCAAAAGCCATCAACTTCATACAGAGAACGTGCTGTGTTTCATTTTATTTTTAGACCCGTACGAAGTACGTAGGTCTGATGCGTTTACTACCACGTTTGTTACATTGCGAATTCGAACCCGGGAGTAAGGGGGAACCTTTTTTTGTTGCCTCCAGATGACAAGTCAGCGAAAAAAACAATGTCCGTCTGTCGGTCTGTCTGTCTGTCGATCTGTCTGTCCGTCAACACGATAACTTGAGTAAATCTTGACCGATTTTCAAAAACTTTTTTTTCCTGAAAGCTAGTCGAAAAATAT
>CM055403.1:151993667-152019526 GCA_029228625.1 Pseudolycoriella hygida
CGGGTTTTTCAAAATTGCCCTACGGGCAATTTCCACTACAGTCTAATGTGAACGCAACATTTACTTAAATACGTTCCAGTCTTTTCGTAACATCAACTCTGTTTGCCGCATCTATTCTGATACGTACGGGTCCCTTCTATGTTTTTGTTATGTATCACAGTAAGTAGGTGGGCGGAAGACTTTAAATAATAAACTGTCATTTAACACCATTACATAATATCCCCAAATGGAAATGGTAGATATATCAGCCAGCGTTTAATATTTGAAAAATTATTTTTCTTAGTTCTTTTTGAGTAGAAAAGTTAAGTTTTAATTAAAGAAGTTAAAAATAATGGATTCATTATCGCTACGGCAAGACTATAAGTCATTCAAGTTTCGAGAATACTTTGGTGGTCGTGAAAATCATTATACTGCAATATAAAATAACAGAGGAGTCGGAATCTTTCTTGAAAAAAAAAAATGGAAGAAAAAACAGAGATGAACAAACAAATTGAGTACGTGCTTGTAAAGTATTTGTGCTTTTCAGCAGTCAAACGTTTTAACAGATTTGAACGAGTCTTTAGCAATTCAATTAAAATCTGCCCAGTGCGAGACATAAATTTCTAACACATCAGTACAATACAATGTGTTTATACGTTTTTTTATCAAAATATTAGGTACATATCGCTGTAGCCCCACCCCCTTAATTTTTTTGGGAGGAGTCAAAACCAAAAGGGCTGGTTAAGGGCTGAACGGGACTGTTACTGGAATCGAGCATTTTATGGTTGAATGGGTCGAATCATGTCAAATGTGTTTTCTACTGTGTGGTCATTATTTTAAGATTGCTCTCGAGTTATTACAAAGGACTTGATTAAGGGCTAACGATTGAGACCAATCTTGAGTTTAGAGCCGTTACAACCCGTCCGGGTCAGAGTCTAGACCATTTTTATTTACTAGTTCCGCAATTTTTTGTGAACTTTTGCTCACATGGATTCTTCTTAGAGATCCTTTCGATATCGACGTTTTTACTGTGTCAGTGGTAAATTGCACACGCTTGCATACGGAGCAAAAAACGTGAATAACAATCATGGGCGCGCGGTAGCGATGCGCCCGTCACTCAAATCCCCATTCGGACAAAAAATTCCGAAAAATTTTTTTCGCAGACTTCGGAACCTTACTTTGACTTTTTTCCTTTGCGTCCGTCGCGTCGTACCCCCCTGAGACCTAGTTTTTCGGATTCTACGTAAAATTTTGATTGAAATCGACATAAAAATTATCAGATTTTAAAAAAGAGGGGGTACCGGCCTCGTTTGGGCGCCAGGGCTCTTAGAAGGCGCCATATAAAACCCATATAAAAGAATGTTTTGTATGTGTGTGTGAGTGTATTCAAAGTATGGGTCAAATATGAGCAAAATGGAGGTAGATGTTTTCTGTCAAAGGAAAAGTTGATCTGTAGTGGTGGTGTGTAGTGTGTCAGGGTGACCAACAAAATGGCCGACGGTGGTATGGGACGGACTTAGGGGGAAAATTAATTTTTTTTTAATTCTTTTTGGTTGGAGATAGACGTTTGGTGTTAAAGGAAAAGTTGTTGGTTTGGGTGTGTAGTGTGTCAGAGTGACCAACAAAATGGCCGACGGTGGTATCGGACGGATTTAGGTAAAATTTTTTTTCGCCGGAAAGTTTCGCCGAAAATTATTTTCATGCTGAAAATTTTTTTCGGTGAAACTTTTTTTTCGCTAAAAATTGTTTTCGCCTAAATTTTTTTGGCCGGAAAGTTCTCGACGGAAATTTTTTTCGCTGAAAATTTTTTTTGGTCGGAAATTTTTTGTCGGAAAGTTTTTTGGCCAGAAATTTTCTCGCTGACATTATTTTTTTTCGCCGATTTTTTTTTCGCTGAATGGTTTTTTCGCTGAAATTTTTTTTTTCGCTGAAAAATTTTGTTTTTTGCTGAAAAGGTTTTGTTCGCTGAAAATTTTGTTCGGCCGAAGTTATTTTTTGCGCTGAAAATTTTTTTTTCTACAGAATTTTTTTTCTACAGAAATTTTTTTCGACAGAAATTTTTTCCGCCGGAAATTTTTTCTCCAAAATTTGTTTTTTCTTTTCTTCCAAAACTACTGATATCGCAACAAAAACATTTTTTAAAAGGGAAGCGTGACGCAAACCCTCGTCTCTTCTTCCAAAACAACGGATATCAATTTGGGTGACGCTTACAGCTTCGGAACGCAAAAAATTCTTTTGAAATATTTTCATTTCGATTAAGGAAATGCGTCACAAATGCCGGACCCTCCCGACGTAATAATTTTTCTGTGATTTCAGATTTCGCACGCCAAAAATTTGGCTACCTGTACTCCACAAATCACGCAAAACTTAATTTTTTTTCGTGTCAAATCTGAAAGAACAGAAAAACTCCATTTGTAACGCCTTTAATCGAAAATAAAAATTTCAAAAGAATTTTTTGCGTTCCGAAGCTGTAAGCGTCGCCCAAATTGATATCAGTTGTTTTGGAAGAAGAGACGAGGACTTGCGTCATGTTGCCCTTTTAAAAAGCGTTTTTGTTGCGATAATACACACGAAATTTGTTGAAGCGTATGCAAGTGAGGTGTTTTGTAATGCAGTAATTTATATTGGACACGAAAAAATCGCTCGCGTAAAGTTTGAATGAAAATTCAACATGACAAAAATAAAAATAATTTTATTAAGTTGAGCTTTCAAACAAACCTTATGCGAGCCGTTTTTATCGCGTCCAATATAATTATTACTTAAAGCAGTAATTATATTGGACGCGATAAGAATCGCTCGCGTAAGGGTTGTTTGAAAGCTCATACTGACAAAAATAAAAAAAATGTTATCAAGTTGAGCTTTCAAACAACCCTTACGCGAGCGATTCTTATCGCGTCCAATATAATTACTGCTTAAGTGTGGTGTTTCTGAAAGATGTGCAACAGCTACCGTTTAAAACGACATTTCTCACATTCTTCCTGACCTTAACGGACGACGAGGAATCTCACCTGAAAGTTTTTTTGACTGATCGACTCAGTGAAACATTTTCAACTCTTTTCCAAAATTCTTATGTTTCTTGTAGATTTTCTATGAATTGTTTGATGAACGTAAATTCTATTACAGAATAATGGTGCTCAACAACTTGCATCTGAAGCAACTGTTTACATAATGTTGGAAGACGTTAACGATGAAATTCCGTTATTCACCGAACGGGAACAGGAAACTGTTCTCGAAGGTGAACCAATTGGTACGAAAGTGACGCAAGTTAATGCAATCGACAAAGATGGAACATTTCCGAATAATCAGGTAAGTGAAATATTACAATATTTCTGTTGTTTTCGTGAAAATCGAAACAGATTCGAGTTTATGCTAATTTCCGGTGATAAAACTTTCTCAAAAACCACTGAAATATTATTTCCTTTCTGTTTGTACGGAAAATATAATGAACGATTTTATGATATTGGGGTTGTGTTTACTTGAGTTTAGATTCCTTTATGGGAGGATTTAATTTCAGTGGTAAAATATTTATTTTTCGATACAAAAACACAAACTAAATGCTGAATAATTATTTTCAAATTTAGTATTTTACATATCGATTAAATATTGGTGGAGCCAGATAGGATAATCCCGATGGCAAATTTCAATTTTATAGATTTTCTAAAGATTGCCAAACAATTCTCTAAACGATGTTGTGTGGCTAATTAGCAGTTTTCAAGAAGTGTTTCAGAATTTCAATAAATTTGTGAATTTTCTTCCAAACTTCTTTTCCAACGAAGCTAATTGCAGATTGTAGCAAGTCATCTTAAAATCAAAAATCTGCTTTATTTATTCAATAAAGTAATATTAGATGGTTGATGTGTAGTTGTACTTGCTAAGATGTCACATTTAGAGATGAGCGGGTGGACCATTTTTCGAAACCCGACCCGGACCGAACCCGACCCAATAACATTTTTCGAAACCCGAATCCCGAAACCCCTCAAGTCTTTCGAAACTGACAACCCAATTTACTTCGAAACAAAAATTATTTCAAGGCCCGACGTCTGCATTCTTCACGGACCTTAGACTAAAACAAAATTCGTGTAATGTAAGATGATAAAATTTAGACGAGTTTTGTAAAATATAAAAAGTCAATAAAGGATCGGGACCCGAATAAAATGATACAACAACCCGACCCGGACCGAACCCGACCCGATAAAATTTTTCGAAACCCGAAACCCGAACTGTTTCCAAACCCGGCCCGGACAGAACCCGACCCGATTAAAATTTTCGAAACCCGAAAAAAACAATTCGGGTTCGGGTCGGGTTTTTCGAAGTTTCGGGCAACCCGCTCATCTCTAGTCACATTGTTATGTGTGCATAACTAAACCTCGGAACAGATCGTTTAAATTCCGTAAAAATCTGAAGTTTTTAAAGTTACGAAGGTTGAAAAATTTTAAAAGCTTAAGCTGGTTCACCTGGTATTCCTATAGAGGCTCATTGTATTACCTTGTCCCTTTTGGTCAGCTACATTTATTTTTGTAACCATTTTTTCTCTATTGACCCGAGAAAGAGTTTTAGGCTTCAAGTTCTCAGCTGTAACACTACATTTGAGATGCAGATACGTTTAGTTCCTTCCTTGATTTCTGGGACAGATACTACAGAAGGGAGCCCGCTGTCAAAAACCTTTTTACACTCAAGTGGAACCGCTACCGAATTTAATGCAAAAATTTTCAACTCCTTCAGTTCTAGAACTTGCAGTGAATTTAAAAAAATAATAATAATAATTGATTAGCAGTTCCACTTTAGCTCAATATATTTCTTAGTACAAGAAATCCTTCTACAACTCGAAGGGGCAGAGACTTTCTTTCGGAAAGCACACGGCGGCGGCCTTGCGAATGTTCTCAGACTAGTGTTGCTTTACGCAAAGATTATCGAAAATGTGCACCTAATTTCTGGTTTTGAGTCGGCCTACTGGCCTTGGAACAAACTAAAAAAACAAATCATTCAAAAAAAAAAAAAATCCCTATGGGAGTTGAACTCGGGTCACCCCGCATGTGAACCGGATATGCTTCCAAACTAACCACCAATTAAAGGTGAGCGGGTTGACCGAAATTCAGAAAAAAAACCGCCCGAACCCGGCCCGAACCGTACCCGAACCCAAATTACTTTTCACGGGTTTGGGTTTCGAGCTTAGAAAATCCCGGCCGGTCGGGTTTCGGGTTTTTAAATTTCCGGTCAGGCGGGTTTCGAATATACCTTTTTATGAGACGTTCGACTAGCAAATGTAAACATTTGAAGAATGATGAACACATACGTCGTATAAGTTTCAAGTCGGCACTAGGCTGCGTACTTAAACTTTTGTTTTATGGATGTAGGTGGCAGCAGCAGCCTGGTGCCAAATTGAAACTTATATGGCATACAAAATTTACTCCTGCCAACATTTTGGCAAAAACAGGTTTGCAGCACCAGGCTGCCATCTACATTTTTAGCTCTACCACTTAAGTACGCAGCCTGGTGCTGCAAACCTTTTTTTGCCAAAATGTTGGCAGCAGTTAATTTTGTATGCCATATAAGTTTCAATTTGGCACCAGGCTGGTGCTGCCACCTACATCCATAAAACGAAAGTTTAAGTACGCAGCCTAGTGCCGACTTGAAATTTATACGAATTAGTGTTTATTATTGCCGTTTCGATGACATTGGCCGATTTTCGGCACATCCAACATTTTTGTAGACACTTTTTCGGCACCAGGCTACCCAGTCTCAAATCCAGACCTTTCTTCTAGCGAAAGATTTGTTAAAAAAGCTAAGCAATCGCAAAAAAGTAGCTCAATTACTAGTTTAATAAAAGATGAGTGTAAACGGCTATTTAGTTACTATTTTGAAAATGACACATTTTTATCACAAAACTATAGTTAGAAAAACATCGTTTTCACAGAGGGTGCTCCTAAGAGCAGACCTGATAAAAAAAGATGTTCTTTTTCCAGCGAAGCTTTTGTTAAAAAAAATTGGTAATTTCAAAAAAGTACCTCAATAGCTAAATAAATTCATTGTTTTTTCATCTAACACCTCGTTAGAAGATAGGTCTGCACTTTTAGCCGACTCTAGGACCGATTATCCCCAGCCAAAGTATCCCCGTACAAAATATCTCCGTACAAAATATCCCCGGACAAAATGTCCCCAGGCAAAATATCCACAAAAAACAGACGAAATATCCCCATATGTAATGTCTACTCAGGTATTATTAATAAGATATTATATTGTGTGTTTGGAGGGCTCTTCCCCCTCACCCCCGCGTCTGCGGCGGGCTTTTGATAGCCTTGCAGGCGGCCTTACGTATGCACCAAACCCTGCTAGGGGCTCCGCTCCTTAGATCCCGCAAGGGATATATTCCTCACTCGACGCCCTACTTTTCGGGGGCTGTTGCCCCTCGACTCCGCTTATTTGTTTTTGGTTGCTTATTTCAGGCCTGCGGCGCTAAGTGCACATTGAATATTTTTAATTTTTTGTTTGAAGGGATATTTTGTTCGGGGATATTTTGTCCTATTTTTTAATGAAAAAATTGTGGTTATTATGTTCGGTTATTTTGTGTGGGGACATTTTTTTTTGGGGACATTCGGTCCTAACCCCCTTTCAGCCAGGACACTTGTTGACGAAAATTTGAAAATGCCAAAATTCATGAAGTAGCGAGTACGTTACGTTGTATAAGTTTATAATTCGACACCTCGCTGCGTACTTTGGTCCCTTACCTGGGTATATAGAAGGCAGCCTGGTGAAAAGAATCTGTCTTCACCAAAGTGTGCACATTAGTGATATCTATACGTCATATAAGTTTCAACTCGGCACTAGGCTGGTGTCCTTGAGTTAAGACTTTTGGAATGAAACGGAACAGCAGCAGCCTGGTGCCGAATTGAAACTTATGTGACGTATACAACTCACTATTGCCTCTAATTTGGCGAAAACAGATTTTCAGCACCAGGCTGCCTTCTTTATTCCCAGCTTTAGGGTCCCAAGTACGCAGCCTGGTGCCGACTTCGGTCGTGTTACTAACTAATAACATCGCTTCTTCTTAAAGATAGACGTTGTCAGAATTTCAGCACCAGGCTGCCTTGGTCTGACAAAGTTTTACCGACGAAATATAAAACCTTGTTAGACCAAGGCAGTCTTGTGATACTTACGAATACTAAAATGCAGCCTGACGTTGAGGATGAAGCCACAATCGGATCCCTAGCGCTGATTGTGAGCTTAGAATTTTATTTATTGGTCAACGGTTGTGTGAATACTAAAATGCAACTTGACATTGAGAAGATCGCATATCGATGTTTGATAATCTATCGATATATTTTGAAGAGTCACATGACTGCGCTGAATCACGCTATACAAATCAACAAATTCGTAGATTAACATCTGTAATCATTCCACATAATTGACGAAAAAGTAATTAAGGAGAGACTTTGCAAAGCTTCAAGTCAACGTAAAACCGCATGTTAAATGAGAAACTTTATTTTAAATTATTCCACAACATCTGCTCTATGTCAGTCATCGTTTTGTTAATTAAGTTTCGATTCAAGGTGGAAATAATTATTAACCCTCTCGTCTTAGTAAGAAAGTAGAAAAATCGGAACAGCGACAGCGTGTCTTTGATATATTTTATACTTAACTAAAGCTCTTTCTTTGAATCTTTTTTCATTAAAAAGGTGTATTAACCTTTGTCGATTAGATATGCACATTATATAGCATCATATGATGACAACGACATAAAAAATTGGCTTGCTTCCTGTTAGACATAACGATGAATTAATTTCGTAAAAAAAAACTTTTTTAGTAAAAAAAAAATATGAGAAAGTTTGCGAACATATTTTTCATACTTCCACTGCCATGAAGATTTAGGTTAAGGGGTTTCATAGCAGTAACATGAATAAAAGACATTATATTAAGTTTAGCAGAAGAGATACTTTGCATTATAACGAATATTCGATACGAATACCATGGAAATACTACGCCTTTTTGTATTACAAAATCTCATAAATTTGTACACACTTAAATGAGCAGCCAACTTTCTACAAAAGATGTGAACTTCGAAATTCCATGCTAAACGAATTCCACCACAAACGCCAAAATAATAACAATAATTACCAAAAATATATTTTGTAGATTAAAGTACCATTCTCAATATTCTGCTATCATTCGTTTAAACTATACGATAATGTGAATAAAGATACGATGCTATATAGTTCAACACAGCGTTTACGATTCGCTGTGTACTCGTACGTTGTTAATTAACTCGGATGTGTAATTTTCCACATTATATTTTTACAGGTTTATTACTACATTGTCGACTCGCCGAGGAACGAGGGAAAGGAATTTTTTGAAATTAATTTACAAAGTGGTGAAATTTTCACAAAAGTTGTATTTGATCGTGAGAAGCAAGGTGCATACGCATTGGAAGTGGAGGCACGTGATGGAGCTGCTTCAGCTCGGCCGAATAGCAATGGACCAAATTCAGGTAACTTTTTTTAAAGAAAATTTCAACGAGTGTTTCAACAAGAAAAAATTAAGTTAGCGATAAGATTAAACAAAAGAATCCGAAACGATTTCTTACGACAGTCAGTACAAAGCAATTGATGAGGAGATATAGCGGGTATATTTCAAAATTAGGTTCGGCAAAATTATATTTTTGATGCATAAGGAATGTAAATTTTGTGTATTTTTCATGGAAAATTCATGTGAAATTTAGGTAAATCATGTACAAAAGATGGATAATTAATGTAACAACGACGGATTTTGCTACATTTTTACATTCCAAACTAGAAAAGCATTTACATCATTTTTTCATTATTTGTATAAATTTTACATTATTTTTACATTAATTGAAAATTCATGGATAAATAATGTAAAATGTATGTTAAAATGAGGTACAAAAGTTAGATGATTATTGTATTTGTATTTTTGTATTTTAGAGACTCCACTAACAGCTTTTTACAGCCAATAACAAGTGTTGTCTGGACCACCGGCTTAACGCGACTTCCGAACCACGTCTCAGAGTAATGCGAATGTAGCGTCTTTGTTATTATGCAATTACTCCAAGAATTGTTAGGCGCTTTATTATTATCTCGCCTAAATGTAGACTTGGATATTTCGTGCACAAATTCGTCGTATATGGGTTACGTCATACGATTTATTCAGTGTGTACGTCGTTATGGGCGCCAAACACACCACAACTACCCAACTTTTTGAAGCTTGAGTGAACTTTAGGACGTTATTAATGCGCTACACTTGCTAGAAAAATTCCATGTAGAATTTTTCCGACACGGGATTTGAACCCGGATTGTTTTGGTGGAAGGCCAGTACGCTAACCACTGTGCCAACCCGTCCCGTGTAACAGTTATGGCTCTTCATTAGAACATTAACTTTACATTCCAAATTAAAAAATACCTACCTAAATTTGGTCGAATAATGTAGCAAAAGCCACAACTCTTGCATTAATCATCCATCTTTTGCACATCATTTTAACATGATTTACATAAATTTTACATTATTAAGCCATAAATTTTCCATTAATGAAAAATTTATGTAAAATAATGAAAAAATGATGTAAGTCATGGTAAAATGATGTAAATGCTTTTCTAATTTGGAATGTAAAAATGATGGAAAAATAATGAAGCAACATACATCGTTGTTACATTACTCATCCATCTTTTGTACATCTTTTCTACATGATCTACCTACATTTTACATAAATTTTCCTAGAAACATACACAAAATTTACAATATTCTTACATCAAAAATATAATTTTACCAATGCTGCTACAAATGTGTAGGTGTCGACCCAGATTTTCATTTTATCTACACAAATAATTTGTCCTCAATTTGTCCTATGCACACAAAAAAAGTTGTCCTACATTGGGGTCTGAAAACGATAAAAATTTGAGCAAAATTGGTGATTCCATTAATTTGTCCTCGATTCGTCCTAAATTCTTGATACTTTCAAATGAGTGTACTGACACTTCAATAGTGTAAAAGTGTGTTACTAGATTTTAAAGTGCTTTGTACGAAAAAGTTAAGTTCAGTAAAAATTTGTCCTCAATTTGTCCTTTCAGAATATACATTCAAAATTTTCAAAACATTTCCTCAAACAAGACTATAAAGGATTATTTTCTTGGGCTGGTACTAAAACTTCTATTTAAATATGACCATATGAAGGTTAAGACTCTTGTGTTTTCTAATAAAAAATTTGTCCTTTGCGTATGTCAAATCAGAAAATTGTATAATGGCGTAGATAACTAGGAAATAGAGTGTACTAAAAAAATACTAAAAGCTCTTCGAAAGCTCCCAAACTAGAAAATCGCTAAAAACAAAATGTATTTCAAATCCGATCACCGAAAGTTTTTTTTAATTATTTTTGTCGATAATCAAGAAAGGACAAAATAAGGACATAATTTTGCGGCCCATGTTCAGAGTAGAGAAGGACTAAAAATCTCCTTCAACGAGATATATGAGAAAGTTCGCTTGGTTCAAATCCGATCGGCGACACTTTTTTTTTGTTGTTTCTTTCGATCGTTAGGAAAGGACAAAATGAGGACATATTTCTGCTGCCTTAAATTTTCATACGAGCGACGGACTAAAAATGTCCTTCAACGAGATATATAAGATATTTATGAAGTAAAAAGTCGGCTCAACTGTTATAAAAACTTCATCAACCAAATTTTTGTAACAGTTCGAAACAGCAACAGTTTTCGCCTCATAATTGTCTTTAATTCCGAAAGCCCAAACAAACTTTCTCAACTCTCTTATTCAAACGTTGAATAAGAGTTTTAGTCCTGCTCTCGTATGAAAATATAAGAGGCAGCAGAAATGTGTCCTCATTTTGTCCTTTCCTTACCATCGAAAGAAACAACCAAAAAAAAGTGTCGCCGATCGGATTTGAACCGGTGACGCGACGCTATGCAACCCAAGCAAACTTTCTCATATATCTCGTTGAAGGACATTTTTAGTCCTTCACTCGTATGAAAATTTAATGGGCAGCATAAATATGTCCTCATTTTGTCCTTTCCTAACCAACGAAAGAAACAACAAAAAAAGTGTCGCCGTTTGGATTTGAACCAGTGAAGCTAGGCAGCCCAAGCGAACATTCTCATATATATGGTTGAAGGAGATTTTTAGTCCTTCTCTCCTCTGAATATGGGCCGCAAAATTATGTCCTTATTTTGTCCTTTCTTGATCATCGACAAAAACAATTAAAAAAATTTTCGGTGATCGGATTTGAAGAGCCATCGCTTAAAGGCGGCTTCGTGGAGCAATAATGTAAAGTTGTATCAGAATTGAGTTATGGTTGACTTCTTCGTCTTATCGAAAGGACAAAAATTGAGGACATATTTTTGTAATAATCTGTTTGTTAATACATTTTCCTTTTAACGATTTTCTAGTTTGGGAGCTTTCGAAGAGCTTTTATTATTTTTTTAGTACACTCTATTTTCTAGAGGACAAATTTTTTATTAGAAAATGCAAGAGTCCTAACGTTCTTATGGTCATATTTAAGTAGAGGTTTTTGTACAAGTCCAAGAAAATAATCCTTTATAGTCTTGTTTTTTGGAAATGTTTTGGAAATTTTTGAATATATATTCTGAAAGGAAAACTTAAATTTTTAGTACAAAACACTTAAAAATCTAGTAACACACTTTTACACTATCGAAGTGTCAGTACACTAATTTGAAAGTGTCAAGAATTTAGGACAAATTAATGGCCCCACCAATTTTGCTCAAATTTTTATCGTTTTCAATAAAGCGATTTTGAGCTTTTTGGCGTTTTAGTAAACCTCTATATTCAGACCCCGAGGTAGGACAAATTTTTTTTTTGTGTCGGACGCATAGGTCAAATTGAGGAAAAATTAAAAATCTGGGTCGACGACTACACATTTGTAGCAGCACCAATTTTACCGAACATAATTTTGAAATATACCCGCTACATCTCCTCATCAATTGCTTTGTACCAGGGCTTATGATTCGGATTTTTTTTTCTCAAAATTCTTAAAATTCTTAAAAAATTCTGAAAATTCTTAGAATTTCTAAAAAAATCTCAAAGCGTTCAGTTTAGAATTCAATGTGTTTTATTTCAAAAAGTAAAAATGAAGGAAAAAAATTCATTTATTTTCGTGATCGCTTGCTGTATTGTCTCAGTTGGACGGGCAACGATTTTCTTTTCGTAGTACCACTCTTTGGTACACGAATTGTGTTTACTTTTTCGGTTTGAATGTCTGGTTGACTCTGGGTTTCATCTTCTTCATTCAGAAGGTCAATAAGTAAAGGTTGATTAACAGCTGTAGTTTGGGTTTCAGCGCTCAGAACTTGTACATCGCCTAACTGACTTGTCGTCACTGTCACTGGGATCACTTGTAAAACTAAACTCATTTGCTAAAGATGAATCATTCGTTGCTGTTTGATCATCCTTGCCGTTCCTATCAGTTGTAGCTGTGGATGCACCGTCTGTCGCAACCAACAATGTGTTGGTACCGGAATGCGCATTTAACAAATGATTCTGCATTCCCGATAAATACCATTTAGGCGTGGCAAATTTTTATGGTTTTTCAGGGGTTTTCTTGAACGAATAATACGTCGGATACGCTTTCCGGGTTATGCACAGCCCTCGACCGGACATTTCAAAAGAAACGAGGCTCTTCCGTCCCAATGAGTTTTAACGGAATCCATGTTCGCCTTGAATACCAAATTCTCTTCAAGAAGCTGCAGTACTATGTAAATTCACATAGCACACGCCTAGCGTAATAAAATATGTTTCCGTGTATTGCAAATGACTACAACAAGTTCGGTCCCAAACTGCTTCATCCGCTTATACTTTGTACAATTACTTGTTCACTTGAACATTTTGATCCCACCCGGCTATCAATCTTAGGATGTCGCAAAAAAAACGAAGACCTAAATCTAGTTCGAAAGCGAAACAACACTCTTGGTATAACGGAGTTTTCGAAGAAACAACTGTAAAAAAGCCAACTAGTTAGTCATGATCGTGTAATTAAGTTCTACGCAGTTGTTATTATACCGTTTCTGAATAATCACACAGACATGCTTATCTGGTTTTTAAAAGTTCTTCTTAAAAAATTCTTAAAAATCTTAAAAAATTCTGAAAATTCTTAAAAAATTCCTAAAATTCTCAAAGCTCTTCAAAAATTCATAAAAAAATCCAAAGAAATTCCGAATAATAAGCCCTGCTTTGTACTGTAATAATTTGCCTAAAGAACCCACGAAGAAGGGGCATTATATACTAGTTTCGCCACTTTGTGGTTCTAGTTTTTTTTTGAGATTCTTTCATTGGCGGAAAGTTTTTACTGTGCCAGTGCACCAACGCACTGGCGACTCAATCTCATAGTAGCAAGCAGACGTGTTGAGTTGACCACTACGCTATCGAGTTGTTACCTTTTTTACATGATTTAACTAAATTTTACATTAATTAGCCATGAATTTTCCATGAAACATGAAACATACTCAAAATTTACATTATTCTCACATCAAAAATATAATTTTACCGAATATAATTTTGAAATATACCCCAAAGAGGGGATTCCTCCTCTTCATTGCACCTTTTGCATAAGCCATCCTGTAACAGTCCAATTCTGTGTAGATATTTCCAATCAGTGATTTCAACTGTTTTCCTCTAGATTTTTCAATTGAAATCCTCGTTGAAAACTTCGAAGTTTGCTGACTACTATGCTTTCAGTTTTGCTACTTATTCCATAGTTCGTTGTGTTTTCAGGTAAAGTGTTTCCTGACTTTGCATGGCATGGCATATGTAATACCAAACGCATTTTTCGATCGTTTCCATAACTCTTGGCTACCCTTTCTAGCTAGATGGCTCGCCTTTTCATTACATCGAACACAAATACCATATTTCCTCCCGAATCGATAAATTTCGACATAAGAATTTCTTGTACTTTGATGTGTGAGGTTTCATGACTGCGGTTATGACTAAATGCAAGGGCTTCTTCTCTCGTCCATTATTTACCATAAAATAATATTTTTTGTAAAAAAAATAAAAAAAGATAAATTTATTCTTCCCATTTCCACAGGTCCTTTGTCTTACAGCCATTTCTTTAACCGAAAGAAATCCTTTCTTTATAACTACATCAAATCAGAATCTATTTTATTTTCAAAGTTTCACATTTAATTCCCATAAGATAACCAACCATAAACAAACACATTATCTTTTCGATACGAACGAAAGGGTCCCTTTTTTATATCCCAACAAAATCCAACAGGACTAATCAATAAGATTATTTGATGATCATAAAAATCAAATTAATTTTACGACAAACAATAAAATTTATATATGAATTCTCATATAACATTGTCGTTATGATGGTGACATACATCTTCATTGGGGCTTGGTTTATGGTTTTGACGAGGACGATATTCGCGAATGTTCAAAAATCGAATACTTCCTTTATATATTAACTAGTAGATACGAAGTTATATGAATGTTTTTCCTGTATTTCGGTAATGTTGTGAGACAAACGGAAATTTTTATTGGTACTTTGCGTACGAATTTAATGGATAATAACAAAATGAATGATATTTTCTATGTGTTATGTCACACCTTTATTGCTGTAAACGGGAAAAACAAGATGTGGGATTAAGTAGAGTTTGAAAAGCACCACTATAAGTAGATTTAGATTTCAAAGATTATTTTAAACAAATTCGGTATTCCAACCAGATTAATTCTAGTCACATTACCGACATCGGAAGCAGGATTGACGTCGTTAATATGGACGCAAAAATTGAATTTCCTCGTTAATAGCGACTAGCGACTAGCGTTAGGCTGTAGGATGGTCCTTTGTCTAGTTCATGAACTCCT
Organism: Pseudolycoriella hygida; assembly: GCA_029228625.1. Classification (NCBI taxonomy): domain Eukaryota; kingdom Metazoa; phylum Arthropoda; class Insecta; order Diptera; family Sciaridae; genus Pseudolycoriella; species Pseudolycoriella hygida. The sequence goes on from CM055403.1 coordinate 152,008,485, forward strand.
CATGTTGTTGTCGTGTGGAACATGTTCATGGAGAAACATTGCAACAAACAAAGGTCTGCATTTCAAGCTGGGCAACCTGGTGCCAAAAAAGTTTCTATAATAATTTTTTAATATGAACCAGTACGCTACTCTGCCGTGCAACGCATAAAAACATTGCGATGAAAGAGAAAAAAGATTTCGGAAAAATTCATACAAAATATTTTATCCCTTTCGTTACAAGGTCTTTACGCGTTGGCAGCCAGTAAGAATTCATTTTGTTCTAACTCGGTACCAGGCTGCCTACTTGGGAAGTAGTCTTCACCGCTACACTTCACTGCAGTTCGCTACACTTCACTACAGTTTTCTACACTTCACTACAGTTCACTACACTACACTTCACTGCATTTCACTACATTACACTTCACTACACTTCACTACAGTTTGCTACATTTCACTACAATTCACTGCACTACACTTTACTACACTTCACTGCAGTGCAGTTCGCTACATTTCACAACATTTCATTACACGTCACTGCTGTTCACTACTGTTCAGTATATCCGTTGCACAATTTGTTGACTTACACTTGCAATCTTCCTATGTTTCTGTTTGAAGCTCGACTCCCGTCGGTTTAATTGTGAAAACAGTACCCGGGCGAAGCCCGGTAACTGTGCTAGTCATATGTAAATTTCAACTCGGCGTAGTAGATAGATCTAGTATTATTGGACTTGATTGTGATTTAAGTGAACGAAATTTTAGGCGTTTTATTTCGTCGGATGACTTGCTTCAATCACAAGCAGATGTCGGTCGGGCGGAGGCGGTGGATTATCTTCCGGAAAGATATTTCCGTCCGCTGGAAGGTAATACTTTCCAATGTTGCGATAATATCGTCCACCGGACGATAATATCATACACCGGATGATAAAATGGAAAATTCCTTCGTTTTCGTTACATTTTTTTAAAAGGAAAAATTCCAGAGCTCTGTTATTCACGTAGATTTTCGTGACATTTTGTAAGAGGGAAAATTCCTTAGTTTTAGTTTTAGTTTTTACATCAATAAAAATTTCCTCTTTTCTCATCGTCCAGTGGATGATATCGTCCGGTGGATGATATTATCTTCCGGTGGATGATATTATCGTCCGGCGGATGATATTACCGTCCGGTGTATGATATCGTCCGGTGTATGATATTATCGTCCTGTGGATGATACTATCGTTCGGCGGATGAGATTATCGTCCGGTGGATGAGATTATCGCCCGGTGAATGATATTATCGTCCGGTGAATGATATTATCGTCTGCTGGTATGATATTATTGTCCGCCGGAAGATAATATCTTCCAGTGTGGTGGTAATATCGTCCAATGGGATAAATCATCATCCACCGGACGACAATACTGCTGTTCGAATTCGAAGTTTGTGAACTTCTGAATAATTATGTGGAGGGAAATAGAATGTACGATGGCTTTTTTAAGGTAGACACATACACAGGCGACGCGACACTGCTATCATTGGCAAAGAACCTCGCGAAGAGCAGAAACTTTTTTTTACATTCGTAAAGAATTTTAAACAAATCTACGAAGTATTTGATAAAAACTACCTTCTACTTACGCAAAATATGTTTGTTCTTTCGATTCGAACATGGTTCCTGAAATCGAGCTAAAGTTTTGTTTAATGGAAAAGCAGAGTTCTATCCCTAAGGAGTGAAAAAAGTGTTACACTCAGTGCACTTTTTTCATTGACATTCTCAAGAGTGCAATGCGCAAACTATTTTTCTTGCATTTGTTTCTTTTTCAATTCAAAGAAATATGGAAAATAGCAACAGTCAACTGTCTCACTGTTATGTATGCAGATAACATTTTTCGCTTAAAAATATTATGTGCATTTTTCTGGATGTAATTCTTCCTCAAACCGACATTTTTACAGAGTTACATAAGCTAATATTGTACGTAACTGTTGGAGTTTATTTCACTTAGTAAATTCAATAAAAAATACTATAGAAGGATATCATAAACAAATTGCAATACCCGTCAAAATAAAATAAAGAATAAGAATTTTTGTGCTAAAAAATAAATAAAATTCACATATTTTTGTCGTAAACCATTTTCGTCACATTTCATCTACTGGTTTCTACTCCATGTAAAAAAATACATTTCAATACCAAAAAATATCTTTATTTTTATAGGACATTGTAATGTCGAGGCCACACATCAATATCGCATACACATTTCTGTATTATTTTTTTTGTTATGCGAATTTTTATGTGAGATATTCAAATTCGTTCGTATTTATTATGAAAAAGCCACAATTTAAATCAAATATATAAAAAAAAGGGAGTAAAAATTTCATTTAGCGATATATTTCGAATGGCAGATAAATTTTTATTACTTTTCTATTTAGGTTCTAGGAAAATAATATTTTGAAAAGTAGACACAACATGGAAGAAATTGCTTTACAGTTTCCTTTATTTTTTTCCAAATAGTTTCAGTTTGATTCTTGTATTAGTTCCTCTGTTTTTTCATCGTGTACTTAAGAGCGTATCAGATATTTCTAAGGCAGTGATCATCAATTTTAAATTCCGAAACATCTACTGTTTGCATAACACTTCTCTTTATAGATTCTCTGAATCAGAATATATAATTATTGAGTCTTAGTGTCAAAATTTGATCTGAAAAAACATCGCAAATACTCGGCCGCATAATTCAATTATATATTCTGATTCATAGAATCTATAAAGGGATGTGCTATGCGAACAGTAAATGTTTTGGAATTTAAAATTAATGATCATTGCCTTAGAATATGCAATGAAAAAACATCGCAAAATACAGAACTGTCAAAATATCTGACACGCTCTTAATGTTCACAAAAATTCTCTGTTGTATTTGATAGAACGCGCATAAATCGAGGTAATGCCGACTTCTCTAATGCCTAAAATGCTTTCAATCCTGCGGTAGAACAGGGAATAGCGTCAGTGCCAATAAATAACTCAGTTGAATGCTGTAATGAATTTGTTGCAACACTAGTGCCGTAATGAAGATGATAAAGTTACTTCTTTACAAAAATGTTGTTCCTCGTGGATTCCCGATAACGAATGTTCTTTTACTTCAAAACTTCAGTTCAGGAACGTCCACAAGTTCATCCAAGTTTCGATGCTTCGTTTAAGGTTCCATTGTCTGTAAAGAAACACATACATTCAATGACGAAACTCACACTTAAGTCAGAATGGTCTGACGGTTCCCGATTCTGTTTTTTAATCTCAAAGCTCATTCCGACTTTTGGGTGTGACCCTCTGGTCTAGTGCCAAAAAAGTTCCTTCGACGATGCTGGATGAGGAAACAAATACATCAGTGGGCACTTCCTTCCGACTCGGCACCAGGCTGCGTACTTGATAAGATGAGTAGTGAGTAGTCTAGAAGGAGATGAGTAGTATAAAGTATAAAGATGAGTAGTAGAAGGCATCCTGGTGCCGAAAATCAGTTTAAGTCATCGTAACGGCATGGCAGTAAGGATTGTTATACGTTGTATAGATTTCAATTTAGCACCAGAATGCTGCTGCCCTCTACATTCACAGTGCAATAACTTGAGTAGGCAGTTTGGTGCCGAGTTGAAATTTAGATGACGGACGTATAGTATTCGTACCTGGCGTAACGATGACATTAACATATTTTTGGGCTAAAATCTAGTTTACGAAAATAGCTTGGATTTAAGTTTTTTGTGGTGGAACGGGTAGGGGGAGGTCCCCTGTTGACGTATCAAGATGAATTGCGCTGCGGAAGACCCTCCCCGGAAACCGCACCCTCTCAAGGAAAAAAATATTTTTCTATATTTCTACAATAAATGCAAGTTTTTTGGTGTGGGCAGGTAGGGGGAGGTCCCTTAATGACGTATCAAGAAGAATTGCTGCGCGGAAGGCCCTTTCCGGGGAGCCCGGACTTCTCTCAGAAAAAATAATTTTCCAATATTTTACAATAAATCCAAGTTTTTTGGCTTGACTGAAAACTAGGTGGCTAACAAACTGAAAAAATTTCTCCTTTTACGAAATGTTGCAAAAGATTAAGTTTTTTGGTGTGCCTGAAAAGTAGGTGGCTAATAATCTTAAAAAATTTGTCCTTTTACAAAAGATTAAGTTACTAGGAAATGTCACAAAAAACTATATTGCTGACAAGCTTAAGAAGTTCGTCCTTTTATGAAATGTTACAAGATTACAAGATTAGTTGATTAAGGCGGAGTCTAAGGTGCAGAGCCCCATGTACTGAGTGCCGCCTGTAAGGTGTTATCTAGCTCGCCGCAGGCTTGAGGGTGAAGGGGCAGATCCCCCAACAATAAAAAATATTTCATCCTGATTTCGCAACTCGTGACTTTGACGCCTTCAGATTCTGACTCCTCTAGATTTTGGCGCCTGTGAATTTTGAGGTCTTCGGATTTCTATGTCTCCGGATTTAGTCATTAATTGAAATGGCTAGCAAATAGGAAAAAGATAAGGTGACCAGTAAATTGTCCCTTTTACGAAATGTCACAGATTAGATTAGGCAGTTAGGGACTGTCCTTAAATTACGTAACGCTCGAGGGGGAGGGGGGGATTTGTTGCAATGTTACGTAAGAAAGTTATGTTAACGGAAAGTTACATTTTTCTCTGACTTTTTTAAATTTTGTAACGATCTCTCATGCTAAAGATCATCTTAGAGTTACAATCGGAGTAGCTCAAAAGACTGTTTGAATTGCAAACTGGTGGCCATGATGGCAATTCAAACCATCTTTTGAGCTATTACGATTGCAACTCTAAAATTCATATCAGGAGCTCATTCAACAAAAAGCTAAAGATCATTTTCAAATAACGGATCTCACTGAAAACTGGCCCACAGATCAAATTCAAATTCTTCAAAAGCTATAGAAATTCAAGTCGGCTGCTCTCCAAATCGTTTTGTGGGAACGTTTTCTAGTTTATGCACTTTCATCTGAGTGACGTTTTTGACATCATGAATGTACTTGAAAGTATTTTTTATCAAACCTAGGAAATTTTTCTTTTTACAAAATGTGGGTGGCTGTAAAGCGGTAAATTATTTCTTTGTATAAACAACTTGCATATATCGTAGAAATATGCAAAAATAATTTTTCCTTTGAGAAGGCGGGACTCCCCAGGGAGAGCTGCAACGCCTCAATTCTGCTTAAATTTTTATCAAGGGACCCTTCCTACCTGCCCGACCGAAAGAATACCTGCATTTATAGTAGAAATATGAAAAAATATATTTTTCTTTAATAGAGCGGCGCATCCCAGGGAGGGGCTTCCGCGCCTCAATTATTCTTGAACTTTCATCAAAGGACCTCCTCCTACCGGTCCCACTGCAAAAATCGTAAATCTCTGTTTCCGTAAACTAGATTTTTGCCTATTTTTGGCACCAGGCTGCGTTCTTTATGGTTACTTAAACTTCTCAAGTAGACAGCCTAGTAACTCATAACTCACTCCAACATTGTCATAGAAACATTTTTGGCACCAGGCCTCCCAGCAGACTGAGAAGTTGTATTCACGACGAAAAGAAAAATATAATCCTACGGGTGGGATTCCCTAGTAGGCAGCATGAAAAACTTAATACGCAACACGTGAAAGAATTTTCGGTCTACACCCTTGTCGCGTAAATAACTATTGTATGGGTGAGAAAAGTGTAATTTTTTTTTTTCAGAATTTTTGGACGCGTTTTTGCAGTCCGGACAAATCATAAAAGTTTGTATGGGAAAAAAATTAGTATTGAGAAATAGTTATTTGTGTGTCTGTTTTTGACGACTGATTTTAGGTAATTTCGCGTGTTCGAAAGTGCCTAAAATGAGTCGTCCAAAACAGATACACAAAAAATTTTTCATGCAGAGGTCCAAAATCGAGAGAAATTTATATAATTTTGAACATTTTTCCATACAAACTTTGACGATTTTTCCGGACCGTAATGATGCGTCTTAAAATTGTGAAAAAAATAATTTAAGTTTTTCTCATCCATACAATATTTTGTGGCTACTTTAAATGGAACTTAACTTTTCGAGAAAAACCAGTCTACTGTCCAGATTGAAATGTAGATGTCAGTTTGTTGCTATTTTTCTCCATGAAAATGTTCTACACGAAGATGGCATGATGAGTTTATGCATTAGAAAAATGACCAGTCTATTGGATGAACTTCTTATTTCATCGTCGTGTAGAACATTTTCATGAAGTAAAATAGTATCAGAGGCCCCTTTTAACCAACATACACTTACGGAAATATATTTTTGCATCAAATAGAATTTTGTACTTCTGCACAAGTTTTTGGAGTGTTAAAAAGCTGCGCAGAAGTACAAAATTCTATTAAAGCAAAAACATATTTCCGTGAGTGTACCCTTTTAACAAATATTTGGTTTTAATTTCTATTTGAAATGATTTTACATCAGAAAGGGAGTTGGAACTTATTCATTTATTGGTACTGTCCCATAAATAATACCATTGCAGATATGGATTTTTTTTAGATTTTGTCAGTTAGGGCTGATCGTAGCACACAAGTTTCTCGGATCCTTTGTACCACCCAGTCATCATTAAAATCTCAGGAAGCCCTTTTCAGGACCTTCACTGCACCTAAACACCGGCCAGATAGTTTTACACCTGGCATATGACCCGGGTTCCTTCCTTCCGTTCATATACGGTCAGATGCTTCCTTCTCCAACAATCTGGCGCCGCCAATCCAGGTCTAGCCTCATTCTACAAATTTATCAAATTCCATGACTATCCTGTTTGTGTCTCGACAAATCGAGCTATTTGCCATCCCAATTACAGGTCCTGATCAAGAGCCCGCAATGGACATTAAATCCAATCCAGGCATAGTATTAAAACTGTCAAACTTACCTGCTTGGAACTCCACCGATGAGCCGAACCACGTGTCATCCTTACCCTGGTGTCTGTCGTCAATCATCCACCCGACGATCACGGCCTCCCTGTAGCGCCAGAAGTTTTCGCTCACTGAAATAGGCTCAACGCTACCATCCAGCCACATTCAAGGCAAAAGCCATCTGGTCCACAAACCGAGCTGACGGATACAACGGCGGGTAGCACAAGGCCATAGAGTGTCAGACTTTTACCATTACAGCTGAGCAGTACGACATCTAGGCACAGCAATGCCTCAATAGTGCAACTGTCTTCACGAATTCCGAAATCAAATATTTAAAGCAAAATATTTCACTTAAAATTCACTTGAATAGAAAAATAGCCAGAAAGGAAACAAAATTTGATCACTCGCACTGAACAAAAATCAGGCAAGAAATCAAAAATTTTAAACTTTTCGGCAAATGTTCAGTGTAACAGCTTAGCTTTCAACACCGCGATGTTCTTTCGACATCGACCGCGGTCTAAACCAAAGTCAAACATGTGGCTATGTATAGTTTCATCGAAAAAAAAGACTGATCACAATGGGGCCTCGATATAGTTGAGGTGAATAAGAGATTTCTCCTAGTGTATACATGGCCCTAAATATTCAATTAATTATCACCAATACTTACCCCGAGTTGATGGCTTCGCTCTTATATTGAGAAATGTTGGTGACTTCATTTTCATCTCATCATCTCATTTAGAACTTGTTGTATGCATCTATGAATAACAAATCTGACATGAGCGGAATAAATTAGCAATGTCTTTAAAGTTTCAGTCTCACAAGTTTTATTTGCTTAGGTACCAGTTGCTTGTTCATTTTGAAAACAAGACACATTCGTTTTTGTTACGTTTGAAACAGAATCTACTCTAATTTAAAGTCGAGGTATTCGCTCATGATTTAATTTATTTCCAGCGAGAATATTATTTATTCCTTATGAAGTCCCTCAACCTTGTTATTCTATAAAGCCATGTTTAGTTACATCTATCTGTGCCATTCTGTTTTTCGTACACATTCATCCTGGATATTTTCAGGGTGTTTTAAATAAAAATAAATTAAAAAAAACATAACTGAATGCGAAGAATAAAACGTTTAGATGTCTTGTTTTTCTTCATGGACAATAGCAAGTCTGTTTTTACTGAGGTTTTGATGTACTGCGTAGTTCTCACACGTCAAGCTCCCACACGTCGAGAATAAGACGAACGCAGAAGGGTGAAATGTTGTTTGAACTTAAGAAGGGCCCAGAGATTAAAAGTGCAGATTATAAAGATCTAGTCAAGAGATCACTGGGCGAGTCAGCAAAAGTGAGAGCGGTGTCCCACATGGCCACGATCGAATGTAGATATATGGACGAGATCACGACAAGCGAAGACCTTCGAAAAGCTCTGAAAGAGCAAGGTAATATAAATGACGAGATAGAGCCAATGACGATCCGTATGAGGAAAGCGAGAGACGAACTCCAAACGGCGGAAATAAAACTCCCGGTGGACGCAGCGATAAAGATTTTGAAAATCGGAAAGGTAAAGGTGGGCTGGACCGTATGCCCGATAAGGGTAACCCAGCAGTTAGAAAGGTGCTTCAAGTGCATGAATTTTGGACACCAGGCAAGGAATTGTAGGGGAGAGGATAGATCCAACCTGTGCAGGAGATGTGGGGGAGAGAACCACCTAGCCAAAGATTGCACGAACCCGCCGAAATGTCTGCTGTGTACGTCAGAAAATGACCACGTGACTGGTGGAGCGAGATGTCCAGTCTTTAAACAGGCGCTTAAATCTAAAACAGGACAAGAATGGAAGTGATACAAATAAATCTAAATCATTGTGACATGGCACAACAACTTCTGTGGCAAGCCTCAGCGGAACAAAAATGTGACGTAGCGATTATTTCAGAACCGTACCGTGTATATAGAAACAACGGTAAATGGGCTGCTGACAGAGCCGAGATGGCCGCAATATTGACAACGGGCAAGTACCCCATACAAGAAGTTGTATCAGACGCTCACGAAGGATTCGTGATAGCGAAAATTGATGGAGTGTATATTGCCAGCTGCTATGCACCACCAAGATGGACGATTCTGCAGTTTGAACGAATGTTAGATTTACTCACAGGAGAACTGACGGGACTCAACCCAGTTCATATTGGAGGTGATTTTAACGCATGGGCAGTTGAGTGGGGTAGTAGATTCACAAATGATAGAGGCTTCAGTCTGCAAGAAGCGCTAGCTAGATTAAATGTGGTTCTGGCAAACGTGGGAAATGCAACTACATTCCGCAAGAATGGGCGAGAGTCGATTATTGACGTGACATTCTGCAGTCCAGTACTAGTTCCAAGTCTGAACTGGAGAGTCGACGAAAGTTACACACACAGCGATCACCAGGCATTGAGGTACACCGTGAAAAAGTGTACAGAGGCAACAAGACAGATGACTCATAGAGGAGAGCGAAGATGGAGAACCGGAAATTTCGATCAAGAAGTTTTTAAGGAATATCTCCAATCAAAAGACGATCACGAAGAGAAATCTGCAGAAGAATTGACGAAAGAAATGGTGAATGCATGTGAAGCGGCGATGCCAAGAAGGATGGAACCGAGGAATGGGCGAAAACCGGCATTTTGGTGGAACGACGAAATAAGACTTTTGCGAACAACTTGTTTTAAGACAAGAAGGAGGATGCAAAGGGCCAGAAACGAGAATGTTAGAATAGAGAGGTCCGAAGAACATCGTAATGCAAAACTAGCACTGAAGCGAGCAATCCGGGCGAGTAAGAGGGATTGTTGGAAGAAACTGTGCCAAGAGGCAGACACGAACCCGTGGGGCAAAGTGTTCAGAACAGTAATGACGATGATGAAAGGTACATTGGGGCCAAAAGAAAAGTGCCCGGATAGGCTAGGTGTCATAGTGAGAGAGCTCTTCCCACAGCACGAACAGATCACATGGCCGCAAACTCCTTATGACGATGAAGCGGAAGACAGACTTGAACGGTCGATCACTGTAGAAGAGATCCAGATGGCTGCACAAAAGCAGCGCAAAGCCTAAGAAGACAGCAGCATGCGCAAAGCCTAACATGCTCAGATTGACAATGCAGAAGTGCCTCGACGACGGATATTTTCCTCAAATATGGAAGAAACAGAAGCTGGTCTTAATACCAAAACCAGGGAAACCGCCAGACAAGCCATCATCATATAGACCTATATGCTTGTTGGACGGGTTGGGAAAAATGCTGGAAACCGCGATCCTGAATAGACTAAGAAAACACACGGAGGCGAGCACGGACTGTCGGACGAACAATTCGGATTTCGAAAAGGGAGATCGGCGATTGAGGCCATTAAAAAAGTCATAGAGACCACCGACAAGGCGCGGAAGCAAAAAATACGGGGTAACCGCTTCTGTGCTATAACGACGATAGACGTTAGAAATGCCTTTAATAGCGCAAGCTGGCTGCATGTCATGAGAGTCCCCGATTACCTCTGTAGGATACTGAAAAGCTATTTCGAGCGACGAGTACTAACGTACGATACTAATGAAGGGAAAAAGACAGTCGACATCACAGCTGGAGTACCACAGGGATCCATATTAGGACCAACGCTGTGGAATGTTATGTATGACACAGCGCTGAGGCTGAAACTGCCAAGATGTGCTAAGACGATTGCTTTTGCCGACGACTTGATCCTCACGGTATCCGGAACGTCGAAGATGGATGTAGAGGTGGTTACGATGGAGACGCTAGAAACTGTCGAAAACTGGATAACAACGGCGGGGCTGAGGCTGGCCCACCAAAAAACTGAGATCATGCTAGTAAGTAACTGCAGAAAAACCGAACGAATCATTTTGAACATTGACGGGGAAGAAATCACATCCACTCGCCAATTAAAATACCTTGGAGTTGTGCTGGACGACCGCAGAAATTTTAATAGCCATGTGGACTACACGTGCGAAAAAGCAATGAAAGCCACCGCAGCATTGGCCAGAATAATGCCAAACGGCTTTGGACCGCGCAGCAGCAAAAGGAGGCTCCTTGCAAGTGTCACCCTATCGATATTGCGCTACGGGGCACCAGCGTGGATACAGGCGCTAGATACGAAGAAGAATCGGAGAAGGCTTAATAGAGCCCAGAGGCTGACAAGCATAAGAGTAGCAAGCGCATATCGAACAATATCCTTAGAAGCGGGATGATGCGGGACGATGCCCAT
>CM055403.1:152023911-152045211 GCA_029228625.1 Pseudolycoriella hygida
CGTGACGTCACGTTTGTTCCAATAAAAAGGAAAAATTTTTATTAGACATTCAAAGCCAAAACTTCGCGGACCCGTAGGAAACCAGTTATTTGGATCGAGTTATTTACAAGAAACCCAAAATTGCTAAAATAACCCTCGCCGAACGGCTTCTGGACATTTATTTCCAGGTGGGGGGGTCGAAAATAAGACGACATATTTTAGGGGGTGTAAGTCAAACGTGCTGCAACGTGACATGGGGGAGGGGGGGAGTCAAAATCGAGAAAAAAGTATGACGTAATATGTGTTTAGGGGTCGTACGTAGCATAGGGTCACGAATGCGAAAAAGCTTCCCCACGAGATAATTGCCACATCTTTTTTTCTTCGTACTGTTTGGTCTTTAAAAATCCCAGACAGAAACACAAGGGTTTCCTGGGACCTTAATCCATTATTCTGGTTGGATTCCAATCGAAATAAATTCGTTGGAGACATAAGATATTGAGGAAGATTCCAAATTTGGCCATTTTTCATATTTTCTACAACGAAAACTTATACCAGCGTTCCGCACGTGACCCATCCAAGGTTTTAGAAACTAGGGACCATGAGCTTTTCAATGAAATACTTGGTTCCGCAGAGTAGCGCTGGTACAACTAAAAATAGCTCTGGCGCCCCACCCAGCCATAGTTTCCGGGTAAGGGGGGGCTCAAACTCTTCGTCTACTTAAAGAGTACTTACCTGAGAAGTTTCAGGAAAATCCACTCAGCCGTCTTGAAGTTTTTAAAGAAAAACGATTTTGGGCTATTCCATGCAGAGCATTTCTTCAAATATTCCACTGCTCAGATCGAATTTTTTTCGGAAAAAAGTGTCTCCTACGAATTTCTCCTAAATGTCCAAGGAATCGAATAAGCCATATGCATGAAGAATCTGAGACCACTTGAAATCGACTTTCATACAACCTGGTCGAAGAATTCGCAAATTCACTCTTAATTGCTTGATCTGAGGTATTAAGTAAAGGATTTGATATCGAAGTTTAGGTATAAAGAGTCCATCCATAAAGTACGTACACTTTTTAGGGAGGGGGAAGGGGTGTGGTTGACGAAAGCTTACGATCCATATATTTTGATTGAAATGTTCGCACATTTTTCCGAACGAAGAGGGAAAATGGGTCAATTGTCATTTCTAACGTACGTACTTTATGGATGGCCCCTAAATAACTTCTTACTTAGAATGGCTTTTCCGAAAATGTTCATTTCTTCAGTTTCAATAGCGCTTTAAGCTTAACCATCCAACCTTGTTGGATCCAAGCTTGTAAAGCTCAATTTTAGAAGAAACATTTTTGAATTATTTCCTTTTTCATCTTTTATTAAAAAAAACCATTCCGTTCCCAAAAGAAAGAAAACTCATCCTCATTCGCATTAAATATTAGTATCGATTATATCGGACAAGATAAAAAAAATATTTTTTGCAACGCACAATCGATTTTCGACTGTTTTCGATGTTGTTCACGATGTGGTAACGCGATCAAAATCGAAACAGTTTCCAATTTTTTTAAGAGTGTGAGGGGAAGTGAAAACATTTACACCTTGTAACGATATGACTTTTAAAATTTGATACATGTGCTGAAATGTACCCCTCCGTTGCTATGATACGACGTTACAATGTCATTGCAATTTGATCAAAAATTGTTTGTACACTGTGCGATATAATGGTTTCTGTGGTGTGATTTTTTTAAGTTTGGTTGTTATTTTCTTCTCAATCGATTTGTTTGTTGCAAAAAGCAGTGTGTCCACCTCGTTGCGATACGTTGATTTTTTCAGCATACGTCCTAAATATTGTCCAACTCGCCTTTGGCTCGTATGGACAATATTAGGACTGATGCTGAAAAAATCAACGTATCGTAACATGGTCGACAAACTACTATATTTTGTTTTGATTTATGCTTGGTTGACCAATGGATCAGAGAAGGCAAATGTTTCCAATGAGAAAGGTTAATAGGAAATCTTGTCCATAATTTTGATGTGGAAATCAAGTTTGCACGAGTAGGTCGCCGCTAACCTTTCGGGAATAAGAACACAAAACAAACAAATACGTTGAATTCAGCTAACAAAATTCTTTTATTTCTTCACATTTCTTTTAACAAAATCATAAAAATATTTGCAATTTGTCGGTTGTTCGAACGGTAGACAAACAAAACACATTCAGGATATCCCCATCGGAAATGTGATAGAAAACCATTTCATTGCGACATTGCTTTTATCGCATAAATATCAATTGTTTGTCACTTATTAAAATCGATGAACGAAAACTAGAGACTGTGAAAGTGGACAAAAAAAATCACACACCTACCCCCAAAAATACTTTATCTTGTGGTAGCATCATAAAATATCCACTGCCTATACCAGACAACATAGGGGCGAATATGAAGTAACTTTATCTTGATAAATGACTTGATAGCCAAAGTGTTTTCACACTTCCACTTCCAAAATATAATACAGAAAGTTGCAAAGAATATCACTCTCTGTTTGTAAATACCAAGATTACACACCACGGCATAGCAGCTAAATCATTTCGATATTATTATCGCCGAAAGTAAATCTAAAATATTTATTTTTTGTCGACAAAACAAACACTCTGTACCGGGGGGAGATTTAACATTAGCACAGCCATCCATACACACAATCTTTGGTTGCTTTTTGGAATATATGACCTGCGAAGTTTTGTTCCTCGTTCAGTTCATATAAATTGTAATTTTTTTTCTATCGCAGTTGCTTCGAGTAGCACTGTGGAAGTAGTCACCAACGTTTTTAGGTATATCTAGGAAAATTATTGAAACAGGTCAACAACAACAAGAGAAAATATTAAATATTTTTTTTTGTGTTATTTTCATCTTTTGTTTACTGGGTGTAGCTTCTAACTGGAAAATAGAAAATATACGCTATTGTAAATTTACAATTTGAATCATAGCCAACATTGTATTAAGAAATGAAAAACAATTTTCTTTTTGTTGGGACAAAAACTGAACTGTGTTTTGGATGGATTATCTATACAACAATGATCTGTCAAGTCAAAGAGGAGGGAGAAAAGTTTTTTTATTTAGAACTTATAGCTGATACATATAATAAAGGAAAGTTCTTTTTCTGATATTTCCAATTATTGACAGTGAGAAAAACTTGTTTGGCGACAAAGAAATGTTGAAATAAATTATTGAATCAATAAATGAAATTGATCTGTGAATATATAAAGTTCGATTTGGGTAGAAAAGAAAAAAAAACTTATCGCATCATTAGTCGGTGATAATAGGATTAATCCTCAAGAACATTATGCTACTTTTCGTGAAACAAAACAAGATATTTATATATTCCGTTTCTCGAATAGGTCCCATTTTCCCTAATCTTTTACAGAAAATGTTTAACAATAGAAGCTGTTTGATTCAACCTTTGGTTTTGTCAGTAAAAAGAGTCCTTCATATGAAATATAAATGGAGACATAGTCGATATGCTAGTGTAGCGGGTCAATAAGAGCTTTACTGTGAACACACAAGGATTACTGAGGGGCTATACCTAAAGGTATACTCATGTGTAGAGACTATAATTAAGTGATAGATATATCCTTTGCTCAGAGGTTGATTCGAAAATGTAACGGTCAGGATTCATCGAGCATTAACTATTCCACAGTCAGCAATTTTAACAAAACTGCATGATTTGTCATATTAATCCAGTTTGTTCCACATCAAAGAACTTGGAACATAAATTAACATTGTCATATACATTATCATACAAATCACAATGTAGGACAAATCATGCAGTTTTGTTAAATGTATCAAATGGGTCCATAACAAAAAATTTATGTTGAACCAACTTGATCAGAAGCGATCTAGGGGTTTTCAAGAGCGAAATAATAAGAAAACAGAGAAAATCTGACGAAATTCTGGAACTACACGCTTCATAAATTGCACCATAATTATCGTTTTGCAATGTTTATTTCAAAGTCACAAACATAGCGCTTACAACGGTACCCCTTCTGAGATATTTGAGACAAAAATTGACTATTTGACAACCATTTGACTAAAGCAACACTGAAAAATTCTCCAGCGTGCGGAGATATGCCCTCAAATAGTCGAAAAAGTCATTTTTTCAAACATTATCCTATGTTGTATCGTCGGAAACTTAAGCCTTCTGACTTTCAAATAAAGACAGCTAACGATAATTTTAGTGCAATGATTGTTCACGTATTTTGAGCTAAGTCTTACCCAACTTTCTATACACTGTCTCTAGGCCGCACACTTGAAGAGCCATCATTGATAAACAGCCCATTAAATGTCTGCATCTGCATGGAAATTTATTGAAAATCGTTTTAGTGCGTTGGCCGCATACCTCAATTTATTTTTTTTGGAAAACCCAGTGCAAAGGGAATTTGCGTCGACCCTTTCGAAACGCTCAAAGGCTAACTGCAAAGTTCGTTGCCGCAGGGCTCGGAGCTTTAAAGTCTTATTTACATCGACACTTGGCGCAAATTTTGCCACATTATGAATTTAGCAATGAAAGAAACGGAATTCATGATCGAATTTAAGTGACATAGGACACACGACCGGCGATGCCGCAACTCTAATCGTTTTATGTAGTAGTTCTCGCCCAGGGGGCCGTGAGTTTAAGGCTACGTTAGCTACGCAAGTTCATATGCAACTGGATCTCTGCTCACTCGTAACTTTTGAGAGTTGAAAGAAGAGTAGGCCGTTGTCATGGGTATAGTAAAATGACGATAGAGAAGTTAATTTTGGAGCTAAGTCATCGGTGATTCGTTGGTGAATCACCGATGATTCACCGTGGAATCACCAATGATTCACAGTAAAATCACCGATGATTAACGGTGGAATCACCGATGATTTACAGTGGAATAACCGGTGATTCACAGTGGAATCACCGATAATTCACCATGGAGTCACCGATGATTCACAGCGAAATCACCGATAATTCCCATCGAATGACCTATGATTCAAAGCGGAATAGCCAATGAATCAACGATAATTCACCGGGGAATCATCGGTGATTCCACTGTGAATCATCGGTGATTCCACTGTGAATAATCGGTGATTCCACTGTGAATCATCAGTGATTCCACTGTGAATCATCGGTGTTTCTACTGTGAATCATCGGTGATTCCACTGTAAATCATCGGTGATTCCACTGTGAATCATCGGTGATTCCACTGTGAATCATTGGTGATTCCACTGTGAATTATCAATAATTATCTGGTGAATTATCGGTGATTTCCCGGTGAACTAGCGATGATTGTTCGGTGATGGGTGCAGAGACGGACGGACAGGAAGGGTGAAAACATAAAGAGCTACGGCTACTTAATAAAGCGTAGACCACTCCACCGGCCGGCCGATGGAGAGTCGGCGGCTGAGACGTAGCTGACGGCCTTCGGCGGCCGGCTCGTATCATAATAGTAGCGGCTACCTGGCTCAACCGGCTGAAGTTCCACGAAAAAAGGAGCAATAATATCCCGAAATCTGTGTACCTGTGTGGAAACCATCGAAGTAAGTCATTTGTCTTGCTGTGGATCCTCTTGCTGGAATGAAACAGTATCCTAAATAAAAACTTTATCTCGTTTTCAATTTAATCCCCATTGACTTAAGAGTAGATGAATGAATTGTCTTTTTTTTAACTTAAATCCTGTACGAATTTCCTTGGTAAGCTCTAAAGAATAGAATGCTGGACGCTTAAAAGAGCTAACATAGAATTGTGGACTATTATCACTTTGTATAGATAAGGTAAGAGCATTTTATTGCAGGGTGATTTGTATTTTCTCCTGATGAAAAACATCCTTAAGAGAATTCCGTATGCTAAGGAGTATCCTCCAAGTTCTTCGCCTTACGGCTTAGGACCCAGGGTGGTCACGTTGTTCTTGGTAGGGACCGAGCGGTTTTGAGAGATTTATGTGATGAAGGGGGAAGGAGACAAAGGACCCCTCCAACCTGATATATCTAAAAAATCCTCCATGACGCAAGATAACAAGGGATCTCACCCCCGATAACACAAATCACACTTTTTATTGTGGTTGCCCACTGAATGTACATTAAATGTGGGAAATTCAATGTTGTTGAGAATATGTACATAAAATGTACAAGAAATGTGCCTGTAAAGTGGTACATATTTGGATGTACAAAAAAAGCACATTTTTTGTGCTATTGAAACTCGAAATTATTGCACTAGATCGCAAGTACATTTTTCGCATATTTTGTGTGCGTGATAAGGTGTACACTATTCCTATCACATTTAATGTACCAAAACTGTGCTTGTGATGTAGTACATTTTTCGATGTAAATAAAAGGCACATTTTTTATGCTATCCTAAGTACATTTTTCGCACATTTTATGTGCGTGATATGATGTACAAACACGTGCTTTTAAATTTACTTGTGATGCTGTTTTCAACATTATCGACATTATCTCTTTTTTCAATGTATTTTTTCTATGACAGACCTTGAAAACAGCTGAAACTTGATAACAAGTAAATTTATAAGCACACGACCGTACGCTATTCCTATCACATTTAATGTGCCAAAAATGTGCTTATAATGTAGTACTTTTTCGATGTAAATAAAAAGCACAT
Source organism: Pseudolycoriella hygida (assembly GCA_029228625.1). Taxonomy (NCBI): domain Eukaryota; kingdom Metazoa; phylum Arthropoda; class Insecta; order Diptera; family Sciaridae; genus Pseudolycoriella; species Pseudolycoriella hygida. Next base: position 152,030,502 of record CM055403.1, read on the forward strand.
TTTTGTGCCATTAAAGTTCGAAATTATTGCATTATATTACAAGTACATTTTTAGATTATGTGCTTCGAAAAATACTCACCTTATTTTTTCAAAAATGTATATTTTTAGTCCGTGAATGGATATCACGGCTGCTTTTGGTTGGGTAACATTAAAAAAAAGTATCGAATTGTAAAAGAAAAATAAGAAAAATGTGTTAAAAGAAAAAAGCTAACGGGGAATAGATTTTTTATTGTTTCCCGCTACAGTGTGTTCGATCAAATAAATTTAAATAACACTATGGAGTTTGTTCAATTTTCATTTACTAGCATATCTTCCAAACCTTTTTTCTCAGTACAAAAAAAGTACATTTAATTTAATTTAATTTAACACTTTATACAAATTTAACACACCAACACATAAGTATCCAGTGGCTCAATTGGTAAGCAGTCGACTCATAATCCCGAGCGTCTTGGGTTCAAGCCCCGCAAATGGTAGAAATTTTTCTAATAAAAAAAATGAGAGCTTGGCATAAAAAAAATGTAGATGGAGGCAGAGCCGTAGCCAGACAAAAATTTCTATAATTTAACACTTTATACAAATTTAACACACCAACACATAAGTATCCAGTGGCTCAATTGGTAAGCAGTCGACTCATAATCCCGATCGTCTTGGGTTCAAGCCCCGCAAATGGTAGAAATTTTTCTAATAAAAAAAATGAGAGCTTGGCATAAAAAAAATGTAGATGGAGGCAGAGCCGTAGCCAGACAAAAATTTCTATAATTTAACACTTTATACAAATTTAACACACCAACACATAAGTATCCAGTGGCTCAATTGGTAAGCAGTCGACTCATAATCCCGATCGTCTTGGGTTCAAGCCCCGCAAATGGTAGAAATTTTTCTAATAAAAAAAATGAGAGCTTGGCATAAAAAAAATGTAGATGGAGGCAGAGCCGTAGCCAGACAAAAATTTCAGGGGGGGGGGGCGCGCCCCAAACTCAATGAAATATCAGAAGTCTGTGCTAGTTTGATCAACCGAAAAATATGAATACTTTCATTGTTACTTCTTACCCACTGCTCCCCTTTTTTTAACCTACACTTACATGGAAGCAAACAATAGAAAAATTTTGACAGAAAGCACACAAATCAAAGTATTGATGTGATAAGTACATTTCATACAAGACTGATTTCGTTTTCCGAGATTCTCGCATTTTAAAATGTCTAAGCAAATAGACCAATCCGAGGAAAAGGATTCGAAGGAAGTGCATAAAAAAGTGCAACCAAATCTGCAAGGGCAGAAAAACGTTTTAAAGCAAAAGACTCTCACAAGTTTCATGAGAAAAAAAAGTAAGTTAAGAAAATCATGCGGCACATCTGGAAGCTGCCATTTTTGTTTTATTGCATTTTTTGTACTCAGATGAAACTGAAAACGAGGCTGATGCATCTGTTTCGGCAATCACAAGAAATATTGTCAAGCAAACCGAAAATTCGGTTAAGGCACAGAAGATTTCATCTGAGAGCTGCTGAAGAAAGTTTAGGTTTGTTGTACATTATTGGTTTTCTTAGCTGTGATCATTGCGCGAGAATTTCAATTGATTTCGATGGGCTAAGAGTGCGTCATATATTTCAGATTCCAATGTTACCTTGTCTAACGAAGGGGGCGAGACATCATCTGCGACCTCGGTTTTGAATGTTAGTCGAACCGATTTCAATTTACATTGTGCGACGGACGTGGCTATAAGTTCAATTTTGGACGATATTACTGCACCACATACGGAACTGGATTTTGACTCTGGTGCACAATTGAAGAAGCTACAGTCCTTTCGTTTTCCATATACTGGGTCCGGTAAAAATAGAAGGTGTTTCCAGCTGAGTTGGTTAAAAAAGTTTAAATGGATTGAATATTCGAAAGGACGAGACGCTGCATTTTGCAATACTTGTCGACAATTTTGCACGCAAACAAAAGATCCAACTTTTACTTCAGTTGGCTTTACCAATTGGAAGACTGCTATCGAGGTCGGTAAAGGCTTTTCAAGGCATGAATTGTCCGAAATGCATTTAACTGCTGCATCACGAAAGGCCGAGAAAACGAAACGTATAGAAACCGATACATCAATTTCAACTCTAGTTACATCAACAGTGTTACTAAAACGAAGGTATTACTTCAAGGCGATTGTCAAAACAATACTGTTTTTAGTGGAACATCATTTAGCTTTACGTGGAAACTGGGACAAGGAATATCACGAAGAAGATGGTCTCTTCAACAGTCTCTTTGATTTCGCAAAGGAACGTGATCCCGATTTGGTTGAATGCGAAAAATTTATGCCGTCGAACGCGAAATACACGTCACCTGAAATACAAAACGAAATAATAGCCCCTTGCGGAACTTCTGCGTGAAAGTATAGTACGTGAAGTGCTTAACGCCGATGTAAATTTTTTTACCATTTTATTTGACGGAACTAAAGACCGAAACGGTGATGAGATCGTATCACTAGCTGCACGTTTCGTTTCTAGTGGAAAACCGTTCGAAGTACTGTTGTTCTTTGAAACGACAGAAGGTGAAGACGCAGAAACGTTCACAACTTTAACACTCGATTCACTCTGTCCTTATGGGTTAGACGCGATGCGAATCTTAAGCCAATGTTATGACGGTGCGTCAGTCATGAACGGATATAAAAGTGGTGTGGCGAAACGACTGCAAGATGTACTGAAAAAAATTATACCGTATGTTCACTGCTTCAACCATAGACTCCACTTAGTAATAATTCACGTAGTGAAACAAATTCAAGCAGTAAAGGAATTTTTCGATCAACTACAACTGATATACACCATGCTGAAAAAACCAAAAATCAAGAAGATTCACGAAGGAAAATCTATGAAACGTCTGATAGATACTCGTTGGACCGGTCACAAGGATGCCGCTAAAGCTATACTTCAAAATTACTATGAATTCGTTGACACATTTAAGTTAGCAGTAAAAAACATTTCAAAAGAAATAGATGGCGAAGACATTGCAATATGCACTGGCATTTTAGCCGTTATTACGCGCAAGACGTTTGTTTTCATATTAGTTTGCATCAATGAAATACTTAGCTTTCTGGCTCCAGCGGATGTTATTTTCCAAAAGCGAGAAATTGGCTACAAACGAGCTATGCCTGTGGTGGAATCAGTCAAGACTTGCATTCTAGAGCTTCGAAACGATAAACGGTATTGAGAAGTCGACAAAAAAACTAAGGACTTGCTCGAAAAAACTGCACCTGAATCATCAGCTTCTTCACGTCCAGTCCGACAGAATGGTAAAAGATCAACTTTACTGGATGATTTCACTGTGGAGGAAACGATTGGTGAGCGCTCTGGTGAGGAGACTGAGATGAAGTCCATTTATTTTGAAATAATTGATGTTACCATAGCAGAATTGGAAGCTCGATTCTCTGAAAATAATACTAATTTATTGGCTCTAAGCAATGCCGACAACATGGACATAAGTGAATTAAAGCCACTTGAAACGGTCGGCACTTGCCTTCTCAATGTGAACTAAACGTGGCGAAAAAATATGTTGATCGGAAACGAGCTGATCATGAAAAGAGTAACGCCGCACGGATGGCGAAAAGAGAAAAAGAGAAAGATTTATCTCGCTTCAACATACTAGAAACGTTATATGATGCTCAAGACCCCTTTCGGAATGTGTACAATCTTTTCGCCACCATCGAAACATTTGCTTGCAGCACATCTGTGTGTGAATGTTCATTTTCGTCATTATCTCTGGTGGATCTTCCCAACCGTCTTACAATGACAAATCCAAGGCTGCGTAATCTGGCATTTCTGGGATTCGAAAGCAAAAGGCTAAGAAACATCGATTTGGACGAAGTATTGAAAAAGTTTAATTCAAGTAAGCGAAGAAAAGTGCAGCTGTATTAATGTTAAACTAAATTTTTTGTTAAATTATTATCAATCAAAAATGAATTCGAAATTCAAATTTTTTTTTTCATTTCGGGGCGCAAATATTCTGGAGGGGGCGTGGACATCAGCCCCCTCTGCCCCCCCCCCCTAGCTACGGCCCTGGATGGAGGACGTAGCGATAAGAAAACCGAAATAGAAAAGTCGGAAAACTAAATTAAATTTTCCTTTCTTATCTTATATAACATTATATATACAATGTACATGAAATGTGCTAGTAATTCACACTAAAAAGTACAATAAAGATGTATTCAAAGTGTTTTAAATGTAAAAGAAAAGATGTAACGGTAAGGGACCTTTTTAATATACATTAAATGTTCTGGAACTGGTGCACATTAAATGGGATCAGCACATTTTCCGATGGCACTTTATGTACATTTCGAGGGGTCAATTGTTATCTGGGCACACAGGTGAGAAATCCGCGAACGCCTTCAGAATTCCGCTATGCAATTGAGTGTTGCGACCTCCAGAAGATAATCAAGGGTGAATGGTCTTCACTCACTCGTATGCTTCGCTCATATAGATGAGTAATTTGTATAATTTTTTGAAGCCATCGGCCGCCGCCGATTTTTTCCTCGGCTAAAGCGGCTGAGAGGGGTATCGGTGGTGGCTTTGGCTAACCCCTTTTTTCGGCGACGCGCTTGTGTTTATAATATACGCCGCAGGCGTATTTTATCTACCGTGTACGTATCACTATGTGAGTTCGTTTCGTATAGCATTACATTACACAATACTTAATTCCTTAGTGTGGGTAACGCTTCTGGGTCAAACTCAAACTGCTATGTATGCTTGTAATTGTGAGCACTGCTTGAGAGTTCTAAAATCGATACCAGAAGGTTGTGTCCTGTAAGACACCAGCAACATTGAAGAAGTAGCTCCTGAGAAAATCTATATATCAAAGCATCTAGATTGCCTCATGGGTGGCAAAGAGAAGACTCATAACGAAGGTCTCATGATCTTTTCATTGAGTGTAACCTCCCAATTACTCGATCGCTCGTTTATTCTCCGGTCGGCGATCATCATCCGTATTAATTGAGCTGCTGACATCCCCCGTCCTTTTACCGTTTTCCTCATAACTTTTCCCAAGTCGTATCGATTTACAACAAAGTCACTGGATATGCCCCAAAGGAAGATAACACACATTCTTTTCCTAGATGTTTTCATCGTAAATTGCGTCAACGAGACAATATACACCTAATTCAAGTAACTTGTAAAAATTTATTTTAAAAGTTTTATTCGTTTGATTTCTCTTGAGCAACGATGAATTATGTCATTATATAATTGAAATAAGTTTGGTCAGATAATTTATAATGTAGTAGTTCTGGAACTTAATCTTCAGCTTTCGTTGCGAATTGCTTTTTTAAACTTTCCAAAGTCGATCAAATCCACTCAGCTCCATTGAAAAGTTTTGTCTTTGCGAAAACTTCATAAGTCGACGATTTTCAATGTTTTCCACATGCGACTGTATATAACTATTATGTCGCGGTATACAGTCCTCGGATTAAAATACCTTACCGCACACTTCTAATACATTCAGCATTAGCATTTCGATTTCATTGAAATTTCTTTACATCGTAAGGAAATGATCTTCAATTAAAACCAAATTCTCCACATGTTAAAAGCAAGTTACAGAAATGCTTGAATTTGGTGACTTAATTAGATTTAATGTCTGAGTAAGTCAAATTGATTGGAAAACTTTTCATTCGTTACATTTTCTGCATATAATACGATTGAACAATATGCCGTTTCATGTCAGTTCATGTCTGGTTTTCGTTTACACGTCAAATAAAGATCAAAATCTGCTTCTTAAAGAAAACGGTTAAACCGAATAAAGAAATATTTTACCAAGCTTGATGCCATACATCCAGCACGTAACATAAATAAATCAATGCCGTGATTTCGAAAATACGTTCGATTGCATTTCAATGTAACTTCCATTTTCAATGTGTTGGATTTTGTACTTTGAGTGTTTAAAGTTTTTCGGGTAAAAAGAGAAGAAAAATTGTTGATGCATTCCAGGAAAAGTCTTCGTCTACTCGCATTATGGAAAGTTAATCATTTCGTAGTTTTCTACTTTGTAAAATAGTTGAAATGCTAAGAAATGAAATCATTTTCCGGACGAGTGAGAAAAGGTTTTACAAAATGTTTTGTAGTGCAGAAGTGCACTTGTTGTTTAAAAGGTTGAGATAAATGTTAAGCATTCTTAGATGTTTTCCAGTCGTTCTGTCAGTATTGAGTGAAAAGCAAATCCACTTAACATTGTTCAACTCTTGTTGTGTGTTACGTGTTTTCAAGCATAAGGTTTCTGTATTGCTAAGCAGTTTTTATGAAATTAACAATCTTCCTTTAGTCTGAATATGTTTTCGAGAACCACTTAATAACTATTAAAATATGATTTAAAGTTTTCAACTAAACTCCTGCCTTCACATCGTTCATTTGCTTAGTCAGTTCTAGGACTGATGACATTTTTTTCGACCACTGTATATAAAACCGAAATTTTGAACAAACCTATTTTGCTTATTTTCATGCCTACATCCACTTTAATGATATTCTTCATCATCATCGTCATCCTACTTTCGAAGTCGTCGTTTAATGATGAACAAGCTCCCTCCACGCAACTCTAGTACAAGCTCTCAGTCCAATTTGGTTGAATCTGAAATCTCCCTCCTGCTCATCCCTAGGCGAACACCCGAAACTTCTGCCCTATCCTGTAAGCTCTAGGCTCGCTCAAGCAAGTAATAGTACTCGAGTTGAATGATAAGCCCCAAAGAAGGTGGCACTAGCCTCTACCTCACGGGCTTTCACTTCTACGTTACCAACAGCAATACCGTATCTAGACTGCTTTTCTAGGATGGCGCGCGCCCCAGTTTGGGGGGGGGGGGAGTGTTGTCAAAGAAAAATTTTGTTACTGCGCTGGCAACTTTTCTTTGAGTTTAACGCCATAGACAATTTTTTTAATTGTGGTGTTCAAATGGTGCAAGTAAAGTTTTCGTTCAAAGCGCCAACCCACAGGCAAAAATTTTGGTCTGCCTTTACTTGTTCTTTAGGTAAGTCGAAGAATTGCTTAGTTGGGGCATCGAGAAAGGCGCCGCACGCAAAACTTTGAACTGGTTTGCCTCGTTCTTTAGTTAATTCGAAGAATTGCTCAATACTCACATCGGATGAGGCGCCGGAGGCGAAAAGTTCGGATTACTTTCTCTCGTTCTTTAGGTAAATCGAAGAACGGCTTAATTGCCGCAGGAGAAATTCTTAACTGTAGGACCTAATAAAAGGAGGAGTTTCAATAATTGATCGATTTCGTATTCGTATAACGCCGTAGGTGAAAATTTTTAGGCTTTTAACTAGTTTTTCAACTAAATCCATAGGGCCATAGGGCCCATCCATCGCCATAGGGTGATCCCTGGGCCTGACTGAAAAGAAGTCTCAAAAGGAGTGTTGGTATTGAAGATGGACAAAATTGGTCAAGAGCTTTCGATCGACAAAGTCGTCAAAAACGTATTTTTAAAGGTCACAGGAACGTTTTTGCTTATACAAAACGACTTGCAAACGGGGATTGCTTTTCAAGGTTTTTAATGAAAGATATGAATCTCAAAAAACTAACTAAAAAAGTTGATCAAAATTAATCCACTGGTTCAGGCCCTTAGAGTGAGCCAAACTCTTTTTCATGCATTTCGTTATATAAAGAAATTTTGCTGTGATTTAGGGGTAGTCGAAGGCTCATAATTTTTCAAGAAAAAAGTAAGAAAGAGGCCTGTGCTTAGAGGTAGATTTTCTCCGCCCCCTGAGATTTGTTCCATCACTTTTGAGATGTTAAATATATACGAAGGGAAGGAACTAATCTCAGGGGAGGGGGGCGGAGAAAATCGCAGGGAAGGCGCAGCCCCTCCATCGCCTTCCCTAGATACGGAACTGACCCACAGTTTGAGTATTGCAGGGATAAAGAGCTAAGACCGATTCTAGCAGGATCCATTATGAGCAACGTTGGGATAGTGTCGCTAAAAAATAGCATCGCTACTAGCGACGCGACGCTAGTTTTTCATTTACCTCGCTAGTAGCGACTAACGACCGCTAATTGTGACTTTAGCGAGCCCAGTTTCGCTAGTCGCTACTCGCTAAAATTACTTTATTAAGTTTGTCATGCAGAAATCGGCGATTTTCGTTTGAGTTTCCATTTTTTTCTAAAGTTTTCTTTCGTATTATTCTCTTAAACTGCTATTTATCTTAAAAAATTGAAGGAAAATAAAAAAATTATTGCATAGGTTCACATAAGCCCAGCGTGATGTAACATTCCTCTAGCACTTACCCCTCGTCACAATTTGGCACGCAAGTCTCAGAAACTCTCTCTTCCTCTAACATGACATAATTTACGAACGATCGACCTCTTAATATATTTGTTTTCTTATAATTCGTATAATTGTTTCAACAGAAACTGTCAGAAATGATCAGTAAAGTTAATAATTATGTTCTAAGAATTCATTTCCTTCTTTCATGAGAAAACTCTTGAGTCAAGACCAACCGAAAACTGCTAAATCACATTATTAACATACTAATTTTACAATTTTTTTCCGCTCTCAAAACTAACGAGTTTTAGCGGCCGCTACTAGCGATCTCTAATTCTCGCTACTTTCAAAACGGCTCGCTAGTAGCGACTAGCGTCGCAAATATTTTTTTAGTTTTAATGTTAGCGATACGTTCCGTAGCGGTCTCACCATTGTCGAGTTGACAAGTTGCTGGGGAGACTAGAAGATGGAGATTTTCATCTTGGCTTCAACACAGGTTGAGATGCCAATGGCGCTGAAACGCGGGTATGCTCTTTAAACTAACGTTAATTGGGCATATCCAAACTCCGCGCTTACGGGAGCCGTGCGGTAAAGACTCTACCAGGTACACACGTAAATCTACACGATTGCTCTAATTCTTTAGATTAACCTTCGCTATGCTGCTATGAACTATCAGTTCCGGAATCTCCAATTCATACGCTGAGCACCAACGGTCTCTCCAACTCTCATTGCCATACAAAATCGTTGGCTTAAAGATGACCCTAACTACTCGCATGCAACATGCGACTTTCAGGCAGTCAGTACCATTTGTATCATAAAAAGAATTATTTTCGCTTATTTCGATGAGCGACGCTTACTATTTTAACTGCTACTTTAGTCCTTGCAAAATTGTTTTTAATATCATAATATCAACGTTCGCTAAGCATGAATGGAGTGAAAGCCCTTTTAGGTTTTCTACGAAACTTTTTAATTACAATTTATTAATGTTTCTTGTAACTTTCGACGAATTCTATCTGAAAATACGTTATTTGAAAAAAAAACTTCTCTCTTTACATATGAGATTCAAAAAGTGCAATTAAAAATAAGTTTTTCTTTTTTCACAGGTATGTTGTCACATTTTTCTGTATTTGAGAAGAAAATACACATAAGCAGAAATGGTAAGTTCTGTGATTTATTCAAATTTGTCTGCTTATGAACTAACGAGTATAAAGCTTTATTTGCCTAATTGGAATTGCGTCGACATACATATGCCTTTTATTTATGACGAACACTTTATTCAGGAAAATGGCTGCTGAAAACATAATTAGAAATTTCAGCATATTCTCTCAATGTTTTAATGCAACTCTCTTTGGGAGCATTCACAAATGACGTCTGCATTTTTTTTTTTTTTTTTGCTTTTTAGACACATTCCCATCTCTTGTCTGTTATCGTCTGTCTCATTTAACGCAATGGAACTTATTTCTTGTAGCTTTAAACAAGTCTTTATCTCAGAAAGTAGTTATTAACTGCATTGGCTATGTAATTTAGTTGTAACACATCTGCGAATATTTGCAATATTCGAGCCGAAGACGAGGTGTCGTAATCGCAGATGTGTTTCAACTGAATTACATAGCCAATGCAGTTAATAACTATTTTCTCTCAATCATTCCATGTTAGTGTGAAAGTAACAAACATGATAGCTTGTCCAGTTTCAGATGAATAGTGTGTTACAACTGCATTACATAGCCAATTCAGTTGAAAATTTTAATGCATAAGCGAGTGGTATATGTTGAAAACAAACAAAAAAAATTCCCAATTTTTCATACGCTTACTACGACGAGAACAAAGTGGCCATTTTTTTCGTACTTGCATGGTTTCGTGAAGTTTACACGATTTCGTACAATTTCGTTACATTTATTTTATACTGAATTATCAGTGTAACACAACAATACCACTCGCTGTGCATTAATAGTAGGTTACAGTGAAGGGTGCGGAAGTAAGTCATTACATGATGGATCAATTTTGTGAAATGAAGTCGAAGGCGAGGTATACAACTGCACGAGTCAAAAAACAGTTTTTAAAGCGAGTTGCTTAAGAATACACGAATGAGTTTGAGAGTGTCATTAAATGATCCAGAATGGATGACTTACTAAGCACCTCCACTCGTGCAGTTGTATACCTCACCGGAATACAAACTACACTCGTCAAAAAACAGTTTTCAAGCTTTTTGCTTAAAAGTACCCTATTGAGTTCGACTCATTTCACAAAATGGATCGCTCATGTAATGACTTACTTCCGCACCCCCACTGTAGTCTACTATTAGTTCACCAGTGACGACAAGAGTTTTACCTCGCTAGTGAAGACAAAACTTTGCTTCACACAAAATATCCCAAAAAGATCCCACATGTAATGCATTGTTTTAGTAGGGGGTAAACATACATGTAATGCTCAACTTTCGGATGGGGTAGGCAATAATATTAGATTACGTTCTATGCGGTGAAAAGAATTCATTTCACGAGGGAATAATTTTGTGATATGAGCGGAACTCACGAGTGTGTTTTCGAGCAGCAAGCTTTGTAAACTGTTTTTGACAATACGGAATATACATATGAGACAGCCAATATATACATTGGACCCTGCTGCTACATAATTCATTACTTCGAACATAATTTTGAGAACTCGCGAAATCACTCGTATTACTTAGAGCAAAACGTATGGGAAACTGTTATTTTTATTCGTGAAGATGCATACCTCGGCCTGGGCTCAGATATGCAAGCTCTATACCCGACAAAATAATGTTTTCAAAGCTTGATGCTCAAAAAATAACTTGTCAGTTCGGTTTCTATCACAAGATTGTGTCCTCATGTAATGAATAACAGGAGTGTATGGCAGAATAATTAAGGGCAAAATACTAAATTTGATGTACATTCGACGTATTTTCGATGTATTTCTGATATATTTGTTACGTATATTTGATGTATGAGTGTTGTAAAGGTTGAATTAGTGGTGTGTTAATGTTGTTTTGGTGTCTTACACATCCACATAACTTGTACAACACTAACACATCACCAGTACGTCACTAATACACCACATCAATACACCGATACATGATAATTTTGTACTTATGATGTATTGGTGATGTACTGGCGATGTATTAGTGTTGTACAATTCATATGTATATGTTGGTAGAATTTTTTACGTCACACAAGCAATTCATACATCATGAAGTTGAATACATCAACTATACGAAAACAAAACAACAACACATCACTAATACAACCTTTAAAATACATCAAAAATACATCGAATATACATCAAATTTACATCAAAGTTTGCAAATCAAATCATGAATAAAATTATAATTGTCAAAATGAAAACTTTGATGTATATTCGATTTACTTTTGATGTATTTGTGATGTATTTTTGATGTAAGAGTGTTGTAAAGGTTGTATATATGATGTGTTCTTGTTGTTTTGGTGTCGTATGTTTGGTATATTCATGATGTATGAATTGCATGTGTGATGTAAAACATTCTTCCATCAAATATACATCACTTGTACATTAATACATCACCAGTTCATAAGTAATACATCACGAGTACAAATTTATCAAGTATCGATGTACTGCTAATGTAATAGTGATGCACTAGTGATGTACCGGTGATGGGCTGGTGTTGTATTGGTGATGTATTAATGTTGTACAAGTTATGTGGATGTATACGACACCAAATCAACAACAACACATCTCTAATACAACCTTTACAACACTCATACATCAAAAATACAACGAAAATACATCGACTATACATCAAAATATTTTAGTATTTTGGCCTTTATTATTCTGTCATACTCTCAATTACAGGGTCCAATGTAATGTACTATAAATAGTATATTACAATATGGTTTGGGCATTTTTATTTTGACGAGTGGGGAAAACCACACTAGTCAAAATAAAAATGTCCAAACCATATTGTAAGTTATGCAACTTAGCAACTTAGGGGGGAAAATCGTAAATTTTATTGAAACGTTTTTAGGGTTATGAAATTGTTTCGGTGAGTTCTTGAAAATTTTCAAGGGATCTTTTAGTGAGTTTTTTAAGTAATGAGCGATTTTCTACGTTTATTTACCCTCGAGATCTCATATCATAGATGGGTGTAGCAGAAACGTTCTACTTTAATTAATAAATGTTAAAACCTACGATAAAATGACGAAAATAAATTGGTACATGTGGCCCAACGCTCAAACATAAACTGCAAAAATAAACGACAAAACAATCGAGCTATATTTATAACATTTATTTGACAAATAAGAAAAACAAAACAAATTCGACAAGGATATCCTTAAAGTATCACAAATGTAATCAACGTAATAAAAGAAAAGCAGCACTTGAGACAACAAGAAAGTTCAATTTCTTAGAATCTTACCTTTCTCAATAAAACCGTCGTTTTGAAAATGTACAAGCGCAATATCAAAATAAGCTTGACATGGTAAAAATTCAGACGGATCTCTTATAATATCTCTTTTTTTTATATTCGCTGTTAGACCTTGGTTGGACAAGATAAATTAAAATTAATGGCACGTTTTCAAAACTCTTAAAATTTATAGTCCTTCTACATAGTTTTCTATTACACACATAACGACGCTTGATGACATTGTAACCGACGTAAATATGTTAAATGAAAATGGGTTTTTAATTTATTGTTGCAAAGATAATTGGCCTGATTTTGCATTTTCTGTGGTTTTGTGTGTAATGTCAGAAGTAATGGTTTCATTATCCATTATATGCAGAAATGTTATCTTGCGATGGAGCTTTTTTTTGACATATTTTTTTTTGTTGTACTTCAACTAAAGTTTAAAGACATCAAGTGATGTTTCTTTAAAGTAAAAACTTCGACACATTTGCTTAAAATTTTGTTAAAATTTGTTTTGGATTATAAAATGGTCTCATGTTTCCCGGCGGATATTAACAAAATTACGTTAGAGTTTTCTTTCATTTCAAATTGAAAACATCTTCAAATATCAATGCAATGTTAAATGTTCTTGAGAGGAGCAGATAAGTTAAAGTTTTACTTTAAGATTCGTAACATGATTTTTTGTCTTATTCCTTGTGCCTTTTCAAACGAACGCTCTTTCATGTCAGCAATACGAACTTTTGATTTGATTCAACATTTAATGTCTTAGGATATTTCATCTATTCTGAGTAATTCACCATACAATGGCACATTGTGCTGAATGACAATAGAGACTAAAGGATTATGAACAAAGGTTTCATTCATTTCGATGTGTTCGAAGTAATTGATTTGAAATTATTGATGTTTCCACGGATCTCTGCCAAGTTTATCTAACACCTTTTTTGTTTCCTTCCTTTTTCAAACGAAAAGTTTGAACGTCGCTATCCATATCGCATCGTCACACATTCTTCCTGTTGTGAAGTGATTTCTTAAAGATTTTCTTGGGTAGATTTTGTTCCTTTAGACCCGAGAAAATACCTATGCATGACTAAAATCATGTTTTTTTTTTAAATATATTTCTCAAACATTAACTCAGCCAGAACAGTTGCGTTATGGAGATTGTTAGATTCGACATATCGTGTCGATCACCAGATAGGTCCTACTATACTATGGAACCTACTGCGAGGTCCCTGAAGGGAAAAAAAAGTTTTTATGAAAAGGCGCCCAATCAGATCCTCCCCCACGTACCAATGTACCTATACGAGACTTTCGATTTTTTTCACCCACATAGGGTTGTTTGTTTTTCAATATTTTCAATTTCTTCAGATTTAACTTACTGAAAAGATTCTAATACTTGAGAAACTTGGCAAAATAATTTTTTGAACTTTTTCAAAAGTGATCTAAACGTTACACACTCGCAAAATGTGTTTGATATTGGTTACTATTCGGCCATTTCGATGTACTCGAACTCCAACAGTCGTCAAAAATCCAATTATTCACCAAATAACTGATCATGCTCGCAGCTGTAGCGGAGGGCGTCACGCAGTCCCCACATCCCAAAAAAAACGTCCACAAACCCAAAAAACTCCATACAAAAACCTTTCCCCTCGCCCCCCTCCCCCTCCAAATGATTCTTAAAAAAAACTACGTCGCAGAAGCTTTTCAACTAGCCTAGACTGATCAAAATCGCTTGGAAATTGGCTGAGATATCGAGGTTTGAAAATGACATTTTTGTATGGAGAATCAATTTTTCTATTGTTCTCATCATTACGAAAACTTTTTTTCTGATCTGTCGGTTTCTATCTATGTTCTATCTATTAAAAGTTTTCGATCTAGAGAACTAGACAGCCGATCTTCCTGAAATTTTCAGGGATTGTCAGTCTCGGCCCCAAATGAAAAATTTCATAGGCCGCTTTTCCGGGAAAATTCTGGAAAAGCCGTGGCATGTGGAAAAGTGGTCAATTTTGAGGGTTTTTTAGGTAATGCTCGGAGTTTTCGAATTTAAGCTCCGGAGTGACAATAGCTGGGGAGTTGGTTTTTTTCTAGAAAGTTATAGAGTTTGGTC
>CM055403.1:152045711-152057199 GCA_029228625.1 Pseudolycoriella hygida
CGGAAAAATTTTTTTTTAGAGAAAAATTTTCTTGGAGAAAATTTTTTTGGAGGAAATTTGGAGACAATTTTTTTTCCTCAAAGTACAGAAAAATTATTTCGTCGTTGGGTCCGGCATTTGTTACGCAATTTTTTTAGCACAACGTAATTTTGTTTTAAAAAAAGTGCTGTAATTTTTCAGGAAATTAAAACTTTGAACACAAGGTTCTATTCAAACAAACTTCTGCCTATTATCAGCGATAGCGTCACTTCAACCGATATCACTGATTTTGGAAGCGGACTTTCGGACTGCGTCACACTTTACCTTTTAAGAGGTTTTTGTTGTTATGGACTGTCGTCAAAGGCTTTAGAATTTGATTTCCAAGAAAAATTGTTCCATGAAGTATTTGATAACCGGGTTAGAGTTCAAAAATGGTAAAAGAAAACCCACACATGGGTATTAATTACAACGTAACCCACATCATAGGGAGTGTTGAATTTTACTACGCTTGTTTCTTTTGTTCATAAAGTTTCTGGAAAAATCTGCAGGTCTCGCAATTTTTTGAACTTCTGAAAAACTTTCCAGAACTTTCGAGAAGTTATGAGAACTTTCTATTACTTTCCAGAACCTTTGAGAACTTTCCAGACATTTCGCGAACTTAACAGAACTTTCCAGAAATTTCGAGAGCTTTCCAGAACTTCCTAGAACCTTCCAGAACTTTCGAGTGTCGGTTTCGATACCCGTCGCAGAACCTGCTCGCTAAAGCTGCTGAAGGAAATTGCATCGTACACTTGCTTATAAGTGTAAAGTGGTCGGAGCGAAGTGCCGACAAAGGGTGCGGGGAAGTGTCACAGTGAAAATTGCTGCACATATACTGCACGCAACAATTGCTAGAATATTTGGAAAATTTGTAGAATTTTCTAGAAATTTCTGGAAATTCCTAGAAATTTCTAGAATGCAAATTTCGAGACAACGAGCTATCGAATTAAGGCTCGGAACAGGTCAGATTGAAGCTGAACCTGAAATTTATAACTTCAGGTTCGGAAAATACAGGTCAGGTTCAGGTTCAGGTCAGGTCAACCTGAACTGGTTTGCTTTAAAAACAATAAAAACGTTAGGAAAAAACCTGTCAGGTTGACCTGACATGAACCTGAACCGGACCTGTATTTTGCTAACCTGAAGTTTAACTTTCAGGTCAGGTTCAATCAGGTCAATCTGAAAAAAAACAGGGCAGACCTGACCTGTTCCGGAGCCTTATATCGAATGGCGCAAGTCTGAGCTTTGTAGATAGCCGAGATGCCGAGATATAAGTAATACGGATCCTCCCCCTCCGGTAACTTCTCATCCATCTATTGGCGTTTCTGGCAAATCTAGAGGCAAAGAGCTGTCGAATGGAACAAGTTTGAGCTCTCTAGGTGGTCTAGGAGCATAGATATGCGTGACATGGACAGAGCGACAACACACGGAAATATGAGCAATGAACATGTAACCAACTTAAATTGCAGCCAAAAATCCAATTCTAGGCCAAAAATCTCAAATAGGGTGTCATTAGACAGGCAATGAACATGGATTTTCAGGAAAAATATGTTCGCGCCGGTCTATTTGATTTTTTGGGAGTTGGTGTCTGGAAACCCCCAAAACGAGCAAAAAAAAAAACATTTTGCGAGTACGAGACCTCTACATCGTTTTGGAAAATGCCAAAAAAATATTTTCTTAGTTTCTCAAGTATTAGAAACTTTTCAGTAAGTCAAATCTGAAGAAATCGGAAGTATTGAAAAAAACAAACAAAAATCGAGAGTCTCGTATATAGGTACATGGTGAAGGATCTGGAGGAAGGAACCAAGTGTGTGTGTGTGTTTTGAACTATATGTGAGACCCTTTATCCAAAACAAAAACAATTTTTTTGGTGCCTTTTCAGAAAAACTTTTTTCCCCTTCAGGGACACCGTGACTGTGATGATGGGTGTGAGTAACGAACTCTGGTATATTCTACTTGGCTGGGGTTATTTTTGGGCCTAGCGAATTGTAACGAATATGACGATGGACGATGGCCATCTGTGGTTATCCGTACCCAATTATTGTACTTTAACTCTGAGAGTATTATCTCCAAAGTTAATTTTAAAACTTATTAAGGCTTTTCATGTTGGAAATTAGGGTGAAAATTATTATTTAAATAAGACACATGTTGCCAATTAAAACTGATAACATAGAAACTTCAGTTTGCATACAATCAAAACATCGAATGCATCAGATGTTAAAATTATGCGCATCGCCATCTTTCGCTGCAGTGTTGTCTCACATAAACTTTGGTTTTTGTCACGTATCAACTCAATTAGAAAAAGTACGAAAAATGGGAAAATAAATTTTCCATTTAGCGAACGAAATAGAATTTAAATTAAACGACGTCCTCATGTTTATATTAAAAAAGCTATGAATACCATTATACAGTCATCACAAGCAACGAATGGGATCTTCTTTAGCAGTCACACCTTATACGATATAACTGCAACTCAACTATGCAATACAACATTTTCATAATGTAAAAGCATTTACATACATATAATAGCAAACGAAATGTCACGTTTCTAAAATTCGTATGCCCTGCACAAAAGGATATGTCGTATAATGCAATTTTCTTGAAATCCTAGCCTTAATTCAATTTAGAGCAAATGCATATGAGCTTGAAAATTCCGTGTATGGTTTTGTGTAGCTGGGATTTACCTCAAGTACAGCTTTTGGTTTCCGTTTATTTGCGTATTGCTGCATTGTATTGATACTATTTTGTTTGCTTTATAAACGAAATTATGTTGAATTTCATCTAACGAATTGATATATTGTTGAATAAATAATCTTTGTTATGAGACAAAAATGCTGTTGAACAATAATCTAGCCAACATTCACTCTGCTCCTTTTGATTCAGTGAGCAACACAACATAATCATGGGTGTATGAACGAATTCTAAGAATTTAATTGTGGAATATAAATGATTGTTTTGTTACTGTCAAAGTGATTGAAAAACGACATTTACGAAACCCATTTTCATCAATGTTGTGTCAATACGTCACTTTTACTGATTAAGATCGGTTCACAAAGACGAAAACAGTATCAGTCACTTAGGCGGTATTACGTCTGAAACGGTAGCGGAGAGCGTGACGCAGTTCCCACACCTGGAAAAGTTCAAAAACAAAAAAAGCCTATACAATTACAACACAAATTTGAATACAAAACCTTTGGGGCGATGAAAAATATATGGGAGAACTTTTCAATTTCTCCCCCGCCCGTTAAAAAATTCCAAACCGAAACCTCATTACAAGGAACTATCACATATGAAAATTGGTTGGAAATAGCATAGCGTATTGGAATACGACATTACTCCTTCGTAAATTGTTCTCATTATTGAGTAGCGGTAGGTACTTCATGTTATCACCTTTCCTGTCCGTCCGTCTGTGCACCCCTCCACGGTCGCTCTCTGACGCGACTCTCAGGAGGTCTCTCGTGCGAAATCTCTGGGTAATCTCCTCAGCGACATTATTAGGAGGTTTCCCCAGCGAGACCTCTGGGATGTGCGTCAAGCGAAACGTCCACATAATTATGACTTCATGTTTTGTCACTGGTTTATGAGGAGCACGTCGTAAAAATGTGAACTGTCAAATTTGCGATGTTTTAGAAACAGAATACTCTGTAAATAATAAATCATTCAAAAATATACCTCATGTACTATGAGAGAATGAAGATTACACAAATAATAGATGAAGCAGAATTCAAAAAGTTGGAGTGTGAAGGTCGAAAATTGCTCTGAAAAATCATCGCATTCCAAGTTCATTTGCGATGTTATTTCACAGCAGATTTGTACATTCGTACCTAAATTTTTTGAATTCTGATTCACCTAATATCTGTGTAAGAGTCTGCCTCTCACAGGACTAGACAGGGCTAGAATTTTGAATAATTTGTGATTTACGCAGTATTCTCTTCTTAAAAAGAATCGCATATTTGACAGTTCAAATTTTGCGTCTTGCTCTTAAGTAGCGATAGCTGCCTTATGTTTCCACCCTTCATGTCCGTCAGTCCGTTCGCCCGTGAATCGTCACAATTATGACGTTACAATAACGACGTCACACAAATGACGTCACACATATGACGTCACAAATATGACGCCACAAATATGACGTCACCAAAATGACGTCACCCGCGATTTTTCAGGAAAATTCTGCATTTTATTTTTAGGCTCATTTGACACCTACATGCTAAATTTTCTTCTGTTTTCATTGCATATTTCTAGGGCAATGATCATTAATTTTAAATTCCGAAACATCTACTGTTTGCATAACACATCCCTTTATAGATTCTCTGAATCTGAATATAATTATTGAGTCTTAGTGTCAAAATTTGATCTGAAAAAACATCGCAAAGACTCGGCGAATCTATAAAGGGATATGTTATGCAAACATTAGATGTTTTGGGATTTAAAATTAATGATCATTGTCTTAGAAATATGCAATGAAAAAACATCGCAAAACATAGAACTGTCAAAATATCTGCGATTTATAATTTACGTGATTACAAAAGACATTGCATAAATACAAAGATGAAATAGGGACGGCTGCACTAGGAATTGTATATCTGCGACTTGCAATCACAAAGTTATAAATACCGCCTTCTTCTGTGCCTATTCTTATTCCAGTGAGAATAAAGCACGAGTAAGTTACATGCACAACATTAATACAACGTAAACAAAACAGAGGCGCTGACGTTATGATTAAAAATTGTCATGTAAATGTTGCGTGAGTGTTGTTCTATACAACCTTGTCAGACGTATATCGATGATGCAACATAAACTCAACGCCAGTACAGTAAGCTGAACTAACGCATTACTCTTACAGCATTTTTTATACGCCGGTAACACAACCATTTTACATCATTTTTAACTTTTTGATTTTTTCATTCCTCGGACGGAAAACTGCTGTTTTCCGTCCTACTTTAAAAGAGAAAATCAGTTTTCTGAAGCCTTGGAACGAAAAAAAATGTACGAAACTCGGAAAAATACATGTTTTTGAATAGTGTGATTGCAGCCCTTGACTTCGCCGCGTCAAAAACATTATATTTTTCCTAGTTACGTAAATAACTATTATATTTGTGCCATTCGCCCATTTCAATGATAAAGGCTGTTTGCATTCATTCTTTTTTTCAAATTCCGGGAAATTTCTCAGAACGACTATCTCGTTTCAAAATAACTGTGATGTTTTTCAGCCCGTCCCTGTTCACACCAGTGTTATTTGTATGGTTATGCATTCTGAAGTGTCGTACATTTTCCATTATTTTGTTGTTTATATTTAAATGTGAAACTCATGCGGTTTTTTAGTGCGGAATGTTTAATTATATTTTTATTCCTTACCTTTTTCCATACGTCGTCGGCCGGTCACTGTTTGTTCTATTTGAACGTGACTCTGCGCTATTGTTTCTGGATCAACATAACTTTTATTTAAATATTTTTCATGACAAACATTTTTAGACTTTTAGAATTTCCGACGATGGACGGGTCTAGTCATTTTTAAGCAACTAAAAACAGTGAGGATTGGTGAATTCTTGCTCACACAGTAATTTGTAAAAATTCTGCGTATTTATTCAATCCGTTTTGTAAATAATGACGTTTCTGTGTCTGTTGTTTGAGGGAGAGGAGTTCAGAATGTCTTTCTTTTTAGAGCCGATTCTGAGAAAGTGTTTATTGTGTTAATCTCCGAAAAGTAAGCAAAGAAAATTCTCACCGAAACTTCAAATGCAAAATATGAATCTTAGGAAACTAAACAAAATTCATGAAAAGTTATCAGTGATGAACAACGTATTTCATTGTCGTAGTGGACGATGTTTTTTTTTGTCACGGACCATTGGTATAGGTTTACTAACTTTTCTTAAATTACTATCAATAACATTTAAAATTATCCACTTCGATTTATTTAACGTACGGTAACAGTCTTATATGAGGGACGGGTTAGCTCAGTGTTAACGTACTGGCTTTCCACCAAGAATATCCGGGTTCAATCGTGGTGGCGACATATTCTGTATAGGATTTTTTTCGATGTTTATCATGAAAGTAACTTTGCTAGGTACACCCAGGCTTCATAATTTACGTAATTGTGGATGTGGTGGCAACGAATCATACATAGAAGAATGCAAATATGACATCACCCATATTCGATGAATTCTGTGTACAAATACCTGAGTCTAACTTGAGACGGGATATAATTAACACCAGACGAAATCCTGATGGTAAAATGTTCAGTACTGTTAGGTGTGGTTCGGAATTGTGGCATGTGGTCCAACAATACCTGCCGGTAAAACACATTGAGGGGGCGAACCGGCAGTCTGAGCCCTACTAGTTCATTGTAGATGGCACTAGGTTTGTGTGCAATTTACCACTAACACAGTAAAAACTTCGGTAATGAAAGGATCTCTAAGAAGAATCCATGTGAGCCAAAGCTCACGAAAAAATTGAGGAACGAGTAAAAAAATTATCCAGGCAGGCTGTAAAGGCGGATTATTATTATTATTACCAGTCTTATATAACTAAGTATTGTAGTACAAATATACAATTTCATATCTAACACTCAGTTCAATTGTCTGCATAGTTTACTGTTATATCAGATGCAATCTGCAGGTAGGATGGCCTAGCCAACTGATTCGGCAACCGGTAATCAATGGCATTGCGTCGATTACAGACATCGTGAAGACCATTAAGGTTGTGGGGGAAACGCTTAGTGAACTGGAGGTCATTGACATAGCGGTGCCTCAAGGAAGTGTTCTGGGGCCTTTATTGTTTTTAGTCTATATTAATGACCTGCATCGGTTACCGATAAAAGGGGTGGTGTCACATTTGCAAACGACACCGGTGTTTTCTGTGCAAATATGACCCATGACTTGAACGTAACGGACCTTAACTCTGACTTAGAACTTATCAGTGATTACTTGAGAATTGATGGTATGAGCCTGAATGTAAAGAAAACCAAGGTAATGCACTTCCGGAGGGATCCCCGTATTGATCTAGGTCAGATAATGCTAAATGGGCAAGAGATAGAGGTTGTTACCTCATTCAAATACCTAGGAGTTACCATAGATGACAAACTGTCTTGGAGGCCACACATCTCTGGAATTTGCAAAAAGCTGTCCTGTTTGAGTGGCATTCTCTGCAAGATTAAACATAGCTTGCCTAAGGCTATTTTGATGAGAATTTATTATGCTCTTGGATATTCGCATCTGAATTACGTTATTGGAGTCTAGGGCTGTTCTAACTCGTCTAATTTGAAGCAATTACAGACACTGCACAAGAGATGTTTAAAGAATGTGTGCAAACTCACTCGACGGTTGACCTGTTCCGTAATCAGTGCCCAGGTGTGTTGAACGTCGCGGGTCTGTACCAGCTAAATGTGGGATATTTCGTTCACGATGCCATGCATGGCAACACGCATAATGCGGTTGTCATGGTGCGTACTGTACATAGGTATCCCACGAGAAGCAGGCCAGTGCTTGTCTTGGGAAAGTATAGAACTATGAGAGGTGGTAGGGCAGTAACGATTGCGGGCAGCAGAATTTATAACGATCTCCCTTCTTTGATGCGCGAGCCTTCGTCAGTGAGATTTAAATCAATCTTAAAAGAGTGGATCTCAGAGAGGCAATATCCGGGATAATGAAAATACGAGTAACAATACATAGTAGAAGCTTGCATGATCCTTGTTTTTGCAAGATTTTTGAAGCGCCCATATTAAATCGAGAAAAGAAACGACATCCTCACATGACAAGTTTTGGAGAATTGACTTACTTTCTGATCTCTCGGCCTTATGTGGCTGCGGGCGACTTCTTCATTGTTGAGTGATTCCTTACCTGAACCCTGTGCTAGCTATCCTGTATACTCTTAAGATCGGTATAATTATTACACTTGTTAGTTTAAAGAAAGTCAAGAAGATTTGTCCATTCCGCAGTGAAATAGTTGTTGCTTTCTAATTGGTATCTCTTTCTTCATGATGTTTGATTGAATGAAAATATTTCTTTGTAATTTCTAGATTAACGAATGTATAGACTTAGAAACCTTATGCAATGCAATTTCTTAGAGAGAAAAATTCCTCATATTCTTCCACCACCTCACACCTCATCTCCACCTGACCTGACCTTTACGTCACATCTCACCACCATTTCACTAGACCACCGGTTCTGAAGTATCCCCTGATAACAATGTTACATTGTTTTGTAAGAATTTGAGGCTTTACAGTGAATCGTTTAGGTCTACACAGCCGTATGTTTACTTCTTTACCGAGAAGAAAACATTATTTCCAACTGTGACCTTGAAGTGGTTCGCTGTTGCGTCAAAACAGCAAATTTGCAAACAAGAACTTAATATAATATACCAACACGTCCGGCACGTTTTTCATGGATTTCTTTTTTACTTCTACACCATTCTTATAGCTTCTTCTGTTATTGAATCTATGAAAGGATTCCACTGCTTGCATTTTTTTAAACGTTTTTTCCTCGTTTACCCTTTAAAAATACGTTTAAAATCGACGATACATTTTACTGGAAAAATAGAAGTTACACTTTGTTCGAACTTGTGAAAAGAAATTAAGAAAATATTTAACTTAACTTGCGACGTAAAAATATAAATAAGATCGAAAATAGGCAAATAAAGTTCTCTCATCTTGTTAATAAGTGAAAATTTACAAATCACGAAGGGTAACAGGGTTTCTTTATACACCAAATTGAAATCCAATTTGCTTGTATTTTTAATAAAATTTACTTTCAAGGCAATGTCCTTACAAGCAATAAGTACATGCGCTACATTCCATTGTCATTTTCCTTGCAAAATTACACAAAAATCTCGAGAAAAAACGGATTACGGGATAAGCTTAGCGGAAGTCGAAAACGTATTTATTCGCAAATGGAAAGGGTCTCATACAAAGTGAGCATCATTCTCTGCCAACGCAAGCAGATTGCTTTAATATTGTTTTGATACACGAAAATTGGTTTTTCACAAGATATTAAAATCTAAAAAAAAAAAATTTAGAGTTTTCGCATTATAGCAAATATTTTTTTCCCATGAAGGTTTGCTTTGCGTCCCTGCTACACATTCGTGAAATGTATACGCAAACAAACATATAACGTGCTTGTTTGAAGATGTATTATATGGCGAAATACGGTTTGAAACATCCTTTGAAAATATACCGTGCCACTTTACGCGTGTAGAATACGCAATATCTTTTTGCTTTTTCGAAAATATATTTTTTATAGAGCAAATACTGAAAGATTTATGATTGGTTGTTTAATAAATCAAAAAAAAAAGTTGTGACTGATGCTATAAAAGAAACATTAATTGAGGTTGCGGTTTTGAAAGTTCAAAAGTTGGATAGGTGGAAATCATTAAGTCAGAATGTCAATTTAGTTTCTACGGATAACAGATACTAAAGGATGTGAAAGTTTTTGTGAGTTTCTATTTCCTTCAGGCCATAAATTTTCTATGTAACTTTAGAGATTGGCACGAATAATCATAATTCGAAACCATTTACTGGAAGGTAGTTGAACTTTTCAGCGATTTTGGCAAACTAATATCCTCATTTTCGAGATTTCTTCGTGTAGCTATCAAGAAACGATAATACTTAGAGACTAGTGATATCGAGCTATAGTCACGGGATATCTCCTAACTCGACCCACTTGGGCTCCTTCAGCTCCTTTGTGGATAACCCCCGAGAGAACGTCAGATCTAAAAGCAAACGATAGGTTTGTGAGCATCAAAGCTGTTGAATTCTGACGTAGGTTTGTGCATAGGTGGCGATAGTTACCCAATCGGGTAGAAATGGTTGAAAGTTTGTGAATGTCCACCTGAAAAATCATCATCATCATCATCATCACACTTTATAGACCGTTTGTACCTTTCGGTGTGAGGTCTTTACTACTGATCATGGACCACCCTTCTCCATACTCCCCTATCCTGTGCCAAGGAGATGGTTTGTTCGCCTAGAGAAAGCCCCCTAACTTCTAAATCGGATTTAATTGAGTCTATAAACCTTCTCCTTGGCCTACCCCTGGGACGCACACCCGGGACTTGAGCATCCAATATCCTCTTTGGTAGCCTGCTATTACCCATCCTCTGAACGTGCCCGTACCACCGCAGACGACTAATCCTTGCCGCCTCTTCCACTGATGTAACCCCTAAGTTTTCCCTGATGTCGTCGTTCCTAATATGATTGTCCCACTGTTTCCTCCGATTTACTCTTGCTATGCTCCTAAGAACCCTCATATCAGAAACCTCCAGGTCATGCACAAGGTATCCGCAGTCCACCCAACTTTCACTACCGTATAAAATCGTTGGTCTGAAGATTGACCTGTGAATAGCTAGCTTTGTGCCACTACTTAACGCCTTTTTGTTGAACACATACGACCTCAACTGACTGGCCACTGCATTCCCCATTCTTCTCCTTTCTTCAAATTCCCTAACTAACTTGCCATTCTCCGAAAAAATGGCTCCTAAATATTTAAACTCAGAGACCTGTTCCAACTGCTCCCCATTTAAACTGCAAACGACATCCTTCCGGGATTTGCCAATATGCATAACTTTAGTTTTACTGACACTTATTTTCATGCCGTATTCCTCACATGCAGCATTCAGGCAGTCTAAATTCTCCTGCAAATCCTTGGCATTATCTGCTAATAGAGTTAAGTCATCCGCATAGGCCAGGATTTTCATGATTGCTTCCCCCACCTTCACATTCCCTTGCAAATTCGCTTGCCTGATAATCTTGTCCATAAAAATTATGAACAGAAGAGGGGAGAGACAACAACCCTGACGAACTCCCTCATTAACTTCGAAAGCCTCACTAATTTCACCATCTATCCTTACCGCAGCCTTGCTCCCTGAGTAGATGCTTTTGATAGCGCCCAATAAACTTCCATTAACCCCGTATTCGCCAAGTACCTCGAACAGCTTTTGCCTCGGTACCCGATCGAATGCCTTTACTAGGTCGATGATGCACAAGTATAAATCAATATTTCTCTCAGAGAGCTTTTCTATAACCTGCCTGAGACAAAAGATCTGATCCTGACAACCTCTCAGAGGTCTGAAACCACTCTGAACCTCGTCAAGAACATCTTCCACTATAACCCTAACCCTGTCTACTAGCACACTTGTATAAACCTTTCCGACCACGCTCAAGAGTGAAATCCCCCTGTAGTTGGTAAGGACTTTGCGGTTACCCTTCTTGAAGATCGGAGCAATAACACCGAAGCTCCAGTCAGCGGGTACTACTGAGGACTTCAATGCTAAATTGAAAATCCTACAAAGCCATTGAACCCCACCCGGCCCGCTATTCTTAATAACTTCTGTCCTAATTTCGTCTATACCTGCGGATTTTCCTGCCTTCAGCCTGCTGACCTTTCGTGACACTTCCTCTAATGTAATTTCCTCCTCACCCTCCAAGCTACGGCCCTCTTCCTGTCAAGGCTTGTTACGGGATTGACAGAGGCGAATAGATCCT
>CM055403.1:152057699-152115126 GCA_029228625.1 Pseudolycoriella hygida
ACAAGGTATCCGCAGTCCACCCAACTTTCACTACCGTATAAAATCGTTGGTCTGAAGATTGACCTGTGAATAGCTAGCTTTGTGCCACTACTTAACTCCTTTTTGTTGAACACATACGACCTCAACTGACTGGCCACTGCATTCCCCATGCTTCTCCTTTCTTCAAATTCCCTAACTAACTTGCCATTCTCCGAAAAAATGGCTCCTAAATATTTAAACTCAGAGACCTGTTCCAACTGCTCCCCATTTAAACTGCAAACTACATCCTTCCGGGATTTGCCAATATGCACAACTTTAGTTTTACTGACACTTATTTTCATGCCGTATTCCTCACATGCAGCATTCAGGCAGTCTAAATTCTCCTGCAAATCCTTGGCATTATCTGCTAATAGAGTTAAGTCATCCGCATAGGCCAGGATTTTCATGATTACTTCCCCCACCTTCACAGTCCCTTGCAAATTCGCTTGCCTGATAATCTTGTCCATAAAAATTATGAACAGAAGAGGGGAGAGACAACAACCCTGACGAACTCCCTCATTAACTTCGAAAGCCTCACTAATTTCACCATCTATCCTTACCGCAGCCTTGCTCCCTGAGTAGATGCTTTTGATAGCGCCCCATAAACTTCCATTAACCCCGTATTCGCCAAGTACCTCGAACAGCTTTTGCCTCGGTACCCGATCGAATGCCTTTACTAGGTCGATGATGCACAAGTATAAATCAATATTTCTCTCAGAGAGCTTTTCTATAACCTGCCTGAGACAAAAGATCTGATCCTGACAACCGCTCAGAGGTCTGAAACCACTCTGAACCTCGTCAAGAACATCTTCCACTATAACCCTAACCCTGTCTACTAGCACACTTGTATAAACCTTTCCGACCACGCTCAAGAGTGAAATCCCCCTGTAGTTGGTAAGGACTTTGCGGTTACCCTTCTTGAAGATCGGAGCAATAACATCGAAGCTCCAGTCAGCGGGTACTACTGAGGACTTCAATGCTAAATTGAAAATCCCACCCGGCCCGCTATTCTTAATAAATTCTGTCCTAATTTCGTCTATACCTGCGGATTTTCCTGCCTTCAGCCTGCTGACCTTTCGTGACACTTCCTCTAATGTAATTTCCTCCTCACCCTCCAAGCTACGGCCCTCTTCCCTGGCAAGGCTTGTTACGGGATTGACAGAGGCGAATAGATCCTGAAAGTAATCCTGCCAGGTTTTCAGGACCTCACCCTTATCTGTAACTAATTCGCCATCTTTACCCAAAATGCTACCGCAGCCCTCCTTTTCACCACCCCGCCTAATATCCTTGATTGCCGACCAAAATTTTTTACCCCTTCCTTGACCAGCCTCTTCCAATTCCTCCCCAAACTTTTTCCACGACCGATCCTTCGCTTCCTTGACTAGAGTCTTAACCGCCTGCCTGCAAGCCCTGTAAGCCTCATGCTTTTCGTCCGTCTTACCCTGTAACCAAATCAAATACAGCTTCCTCTTCTCTAATACCGCCTTTTTGATATCTGCGTTCCACCAGCCTGTCTTTTTGTTTCTACCCCCACTAGAGACACTACCTAGACATTCCTCAGCTACGCCCAAGACAAATTCCTTAAAGTTTGCCCACTCAACCTCAATGTCTACGCAGTCCGGAGGAAGCCGTTCGAAAGCTTCGCTGAATTTTGACATAAAGCGAGACTTAACTTCCTCGTCCCTGAATTTTCCCACACGAAATTTCCGAACCACCACTTTTTTCCTTTTAGCCTGACAGAGTTTACTAACAGAGAGATGGGTACCCAAAAGATAGTGGTCTGAGCCAAATGTGAAACCCCTGAAAACACGTGTGTTCCTGACTTCCTGCCTCCTGTCCTGCTCTATAACCATGTAATCAATTATTGACTTGTGCCCCAAACTATTATTAACGTAAGTGTACCGATGGATCCACCTCTGCCTAAAGAAAGAGTTGGTTACTGCCAGTCCATTGAAATCGCAGAAATCCAACAATCGCTTTCCGTTTGAGTTTAAAACATCCTCCCCGAATTTGCCCATTACCCTTTCATAGCCGCCACTGGTCTTACTGTTTCCTATTCTCGCGTTGAAATCCCCCACAGAATCACACACTCACTACCTTTTTTGCTGACAACATCCCCTAACTGCTCGTAAAAGGTGTCAAGATCGCCAGCACTGCTACCCTCGCACGGGCTATAAACACTAACCAGCCGATAAATACCGCCTGTCAGCTTAATGGAGACCCACATGATCCTTTCACTTACATACCGCACGTTCAAAACAAACTTTTCTAATTCCCTTTTGATAGCCATTCCAACTCCCCAGTTCGCCCTACCAGACTGAACACCAGACGAAAACACTTTATAACCGCCCACCACTTCTTCGCGCTGCCCTTTCGTCCTAATGTCGCTCAACGCTAATATATCTACACCATAATCCATTGCCAAGTCCACCAACTCACCCTTGCGACCCCTAAAACCCCCATTAACGTTTAGACTTCCAATAAACAAACCATCAACCTTTTTACATTGCCTGACCGTCAACGATGGGGTACCGTTCGAGTCCCGCATTGGTCGTACCCCGTGACCAACACTCGTCCGAGGCTGCCTATGACCGTTTTTACCAATAATGAGTACAGTGGGACGGCCTGGTAAGCCGAACCGCACTGGAAGTTCAAGCCTCAATGGGGACATCACACACGTGCCTGAGATGCTAAGCGCAAGCTCATTTATTTTTGCCAAAAAAGAATTGCTATATGAATAGCGAAGAAGTTAACCGTAACCGTAGACAAACACCTACTTGAAATTCTATACCAAAATCACAAACACAAAACGCCGATTGTTTTGCATGAAGAAAACAAAACAAACACCCGAAAAACGCTGTAACTTTGAGGTTATGTGAGCACTACGTTGCTTGAAAAGAAAATGCAGATTTTAATTGATATCTAAAAAAGTTACAAAAACACACACTAATTTAACTTAACTTATTTACGAGAAACTGTGATTTAAAACGCGAAGAGGGCAAAAAATAAACGAAACTTACTCAGAGCAAAACAAACACGTCCATATCTGCCGCCATCTTGACTTGAACTTCTTGAAAAATCAGGAAATGAAAATCAGGAGACGATAATCAGGAAGGTAAAACAAAGAAAAACAAAAATCAGGAAATACCAAATTTAGGAAAAACCAAAATGAGAAAAAACGAAAATCAGGAAGGAAATAAATCAGGAAAAACATCAAAGTTTTCAATTCCTAAGGAGGTCGCAATCTTATTTTTGGCGAACTACTAACGCCCTGCAGGCTGCCTTCCGTGCATGGGGCTCTTCCCCAAATCCCGCTAGAGGCTCTGCCCCTTAGACCTCCCTGCGCGGGGACTGCCGCCCCTCGACCCCGCTTTTTTTTAGGATTTATCACGGCCTGCGGCGCATTCTCTCAAAAATTATTTTCCTGCTTTCGGTTTTTCCTGATTGCCTGATTCCTAATTTTAGTTTTTCCTTATTTTTGGCAAATAATATTTTTTCCTAATTTTCGGTTTCCTAATTTTTGTTTTTTCTAATTTTTGCTTTCCTAATTCGTGTGGAATACGAAAGTTTGTAGCAGCTGCCACTTTATGAAGCGACAAAAATTGAATTTTACTTTATTTCTTCGCTACCTTAATCGATACTTATAAAGATTTACTATACGTTCCGGCATTTTCACTTGAGCTATGTTGCGGGAGTTGACCAAAACAACTATATACCTTGCAGAAACGCTGTCCGACGTACGATTTATTTAGGACCCACTGCACAGTAGTGTTAAATATCTCAGGCCTTTATAAGCTTAGTGTGGGATGCTTTACTCATGGCGCATTGCTGGGGAGGACTCATAATGCTATTTCTCTTTAACGTACTAGCCTTTGCTATCCCACAATCAGGAGAGCAGTCGTATCTTTTGTTCAAAGAAAGACAAGGAGAGGGTGTTCAGCTATTAGATTTTCTGGGCGGTACCTGTTCACCACTTGCTTTTCAGAATATCTTTTGGAGAAGCAGTACCCGGAATGATGGTGAGACTGTATTTGTAGACCACTTTAGGTCATTAGAAAATCAGCGTATCATACTGGGATAACCTGATACTCCCTTGCGGATCCTTTCATGGATCTTAATTAAAAATGGTTATCCACTACAAGAGGATGTTAGTTGGGCGTATAATTCTGTTAAATATTTTTTCATATTTATTTTATTTCTGTGAATAACTTTTGAAAAATTTCGAAAACTTTTCAGAATTCTTCTCTTCTTTTTATGACATTCGCTGTCTTCCGTCAGCGTTATGCATATAGGCATCGTCCCTGCTATGACACATACCGCTTCTAGGTAAATCCAGAGTCTTAGAGCTCTCTGGGAGGTCTAGGAGCCGAGATATGCGTGATACGGACAGACGTCAGACGACAGACGAAAATGTGGGTTACGATAACAATCACTGAAACATTACAACAAATCAGTAAAACTAAGTGGCTGTTGGCACCCAGGTGCAAATATTGTGAGTACCTTGGACGCCGCTATTGTTACGTGACAAAGAAAATGTGGTATCTACATATGGCTAATTCCATCGGTAATCCATACATTATCGCTACCATGTCACCGGGGGACGAATGTGTTTTGTCTCATGTTAATATAAATCACATGAAAAGAGTGAAAGAGATGAAAATTTTTACCCAGGTGACATGACCATGTTATTTACATAAACGTGAAAGAGAGATTGTTGGATACCGACACCAACATGTGCCATACGCAAGTAAATGTTCCGCAGACACAGGGTATACTTAGTGAGAGTTTCCACTGTTAAATTACTCTGCCTTATCCAGTTCTTCCTCATTATCGTGTCAAAAAGACTAACAAAATTGATTTGCGAATTAATCTATTGACCAAAACACAAACAATTCAAGTTCGCGGGGATATTGCCTCAAAATTATCAATAGAGTTTTTCCTGCGTATGACAAGGTTTCATTTACCGATTTTCGTAACGTTGTGATCGAATTGGTAAACAACCAAATTCACATCCGAAACACATGAAATTGACATCGTTTTTAGGTAGTTAGTTTTGTATCGAACATTTTGTATTTTGATTAATTATTCTATAGCTCACAGAACTAGAATCGTTGAATTAAAATAATAAATTGTTTGTCGCATGCAACGAAAGTAGCACAATATATGAAAATGAGCGAAATGTCTCATTTATTTGTGAAACAATTTGACTAGGTAATGATATGAAAAAAGAATTTCTTCCCAAAATCCTCAAATTATAATATGACAATGAGCGTGTGCTACTTCCACCCAATGTCATTCCTATGAAAACGTTTTTTGTCTTTTATTATTTTACAGAGAGAATGTATCTTTGATGACTAGATGTTTCGTAAAATGTAGCGTACATCACATTAGGTTTATTACAAATTCAAACCAACACAATCTGAAAGAAAATTTCATTTTCAATTATTTCGTTGATGCCAACTCTTAGACTCATCATTCTTTGCGACATTAAAATTGTTCCATACACTTTAGTCTGATGTCTCTACTATTGCCTTCCATCTGAATAAAACACAATATGAATATACATTACACTCGTTACATGAATTATATATTCTTCAAATCCCATATAACAATAGCAACACATTCAAATTATATCCACATCGCGACAGTATATTTTTGGAAACATTGTAATTTATTGTTGTGTGTGTATATAAGGAAAAAAAAGTTTTGTTAAATTGAATTTTAAATAATATATTTAAAGTAATTCAGTTTTCTGTTTTCAAAAAGTTGCTTCATTTTTGTGTAACCCATCAACTTAATACGGCATGAAAAGCGCTGCTTATTTAAAAATGAGGTTACATGCCGTCTGTATGAATGATATTATTTTTCTAAAAATATTGCTCCTTCCAACGGTCTTAAATTTGCAACAACGTACCATACACATTCACTCAATGGGAATGGTACTCAATTCATTCAAACCTACATTCACCCAGCAATATAAGAAATATTATCAAAATATGACTGCGCTTTTCATGAGCTTTTCCTCCAGTTTTTAAACAACTTTTTACTTTTGTTGTATCTTGTAAACTGGAAACGTTTTTCTTTGCGAAATTTCTGCTGCAACATGAACGAAGTTGTACTTTCTTGTGCAGTGTATATTGACTTGATTTTATGTTTTTTCGTTAAATTTTACTGTTTTTTAAAGAGCAGTCAACTGTTTTCGATACAGAGTAGGTAATCAGTTTTTTTATTATTTTTTTTATGAGTGAAATACAATGTCAGCTATTTTTGGTTCGATAAGAATGTTCTTTTCCTTTTACTAGGTTCGTTGTTATTAATTTTCTTTTTTTCATTTTCCTTTTGTTTGATGATTTTAGCGGGTCAAAGCTAATTTAGTTTGTTATGTACGATATTATTTTCCGCCATCGAATTATGTAGCTTAAAGATGTTCAATCATAAAATTTTACGATTGTCGTGTATAATGTGAAGGGAAAAACAGACATTCATAATTCGCAAGGAAGTGGAAAATATTTTCAGTTGTGAATATTTTATTAAGTCTAAATTGTTTGCATGACACGTGGCTGACATTAGCAATTAATTTGTTTTTGACATTTTAATGTATAGCCTTCAGTTATGCAGAAATTACAATTACAGCACTACACCCACAAAAATTTTAGTTCGTGTTGCGTGCATAACCTACATTCCTTGCAGTATTAAAGTGGCAAAGAGTTATATGCTTCCAGGATGCATATAAAACGTCCATAAAGTATTACGGCCGTGTTTTGCTGTTTTCAAGATTATCTGTTTTTTCCTGGAAGGAGCTACCAAGCGAATAGAAGGAAATATATACGTATTTTCCCTACTATTTCCTTAATTTCATCAATTTTTCAGACCAAAATTAAGTAATAGCCTGAATTGAGGCTCAATTTTTACATTTCTTTAGATAAATAGCAACGAAATAGCTGCGTCCTTTTATTTGCTATTAGAACGAAATTCCAATGGTAGGACACGATTTGCCATTGTCGTTTCCCCCTCGCGCCCTGCACGTATTAGACCTAAACATCATTCTATTATAGCCACATTGCCACATATTATCTGGCTTATAATTTAACTTCTTTAACTGTCCATTCCGAACTGATACGACGGACGTGGAGCTTTAGTGTAAAGGAAATGTTTTTAGAAATGTTCAAGACATCTAACCCAATAGGACTTCATGCGAGTGAGACTAATATCTTACTTTCAATGAAAGCATGGGTCTGGTGTAGGCATGCCCGAAAAAAATGAAATGTCACAGATTGATCTCTCACCCGACATAAAAAATTCTAGGAGTCCAAAACAGCCATAAATAGTTTTTACATTTTTTTGAGTGAAAATTGGCCGATATAAAATTCAAAAACGTGATTTTTTCGCCATTTTTCAAATTTGAAGCGCTCGTAGCGCCATCATATCACCTGTTACGTAAGAAGCTTATTTTATTGGCTTTCAAACAACACCTCTCCCGACAAATTTGATCAAAAAATCAGTTTTATAGAACGATTTTTGTGGACGCATGTCCTAATGAGTTTCCTTGGGTAAATAAATTTTGCGGATTTCCCAAAAAGAAAATCCTAAGAAAACCCATTAGGACATGCGTCCACAAAAATTCTTCTATAAATTTCATTTGTTGATCGAATTTATCGGGAGAGGTGCCGTTTGAGAGGTTATAAGATAAACTTCCTTTGAAAAATATATTTTTTACTTGACAGGTAATACGATGGCGCTGCGAGCGCTTCAAACTTGAAAAATGGCGGAAAAATCACATTTTTGAATTTTATATAGGCCAATTTTCACTCAAAAAAATGTAAAAAAATATTTTTGGGGGTTTTGGACTCCTAGAATTTTTTATGTCGGATGAAGAGATCAATATGTTACATTTCATTTTTTTCGGGCATGCCTAGTCTCGTGTCTGCCAAATTATGGATGTCAATGACAACAAGAGACAATGGAGGAAACTAACAGAGAACTAACCGCAGTTTTAGAGAGTGA
Source organism: Pseudolycoriella hygida (assembly GCA_029228625.1). Classification (NCBI taxonomy): domain Eukaryota; kingdom Metazoa; phylum Arthropoda; class Insecta; order Diptera; family Sciaridae; genus Pseudolycoriella; species Pseudolycoriella hygida. Next base: position 152,065,722 of record CM055403.1, read on the forward strand.
AACAGTCTTCGGAGTCAAGTCAGCGTGTCTACGATGGGCAGATGACTTGGCACGTATGGACGAAAACAGAAAGACAAGAAAGGCCTTGGATAGGAGGTTCGATATTGAGATAAAAACGATGTTTTTACAGGGTAACTTTTGTTAAAAAAATTGTCAAATTCGAAGAAGTACCGCAGTAGCTAATTCATTGTTTTTTCATCTATTAGTTGAGCTACTTTTTTGAGATTGCTTAGTTTTTTTGACAAACTTTTCGGGAGATGATAGGTCTGCACTTTCAGTTAATGCACTTGGTGCCGAAAATTTGAAAATGCCAAAATTAGGAAGTAGCGAGTACATTAAATTATATCTATAATATAAAATCTATAATATAAATCCCAAAATATACTGCACCTCACCGCACCTTGGTGCACCTTGATGCACCTTGGTGCACTTGATGCACCTTGGTGCACTTCACTGCACCTTGGTGCACTTCACTGCACCTTGGTGCACTTCACTGCACCTTGGTTCACCTCACTGCATTTTTGTCTATTCAACTAAAGGACCCAGACCCTACATATTATACAGGACCTAAAGGCGTCCAGTTTCTTATGAAAGGCCCTGTATATTGAAATATTTTTGAAAATGTCTTTCACCTTAGACCTCCAGGTCGATTTTAGGGTCAGCCGAATAAAACAATTTATGAAATGTTTAAGAGGTTGTCCAAGAGAACATTGAAGTCTTGGTTCAAGACCTTATAAAAAGTTAATTCCAGTAATATCCGGTAAAAAAAAGTTTTGAGAAGCCGACGAGCATGGGCTCATGAGCATCACGAAAAAGTTCGCCAACTGAACTATGATCTCTAGTATAGGCTAAGATCCAAAATTTAATTTTTGATTTGGTGCAATAGACGTCAAGGAGAACATAATTTCTCATGAAACTATTGGTCCTAGAAGTCCGCAGGGATTCTAAGGTCGTCCGAGGACCTAAAAATGATTTTTGGTAGATGGTAGATGACGCTTTCGCTCAACTTCTGGTCTAGACACAAACATACCTTTATTCAAGGAAGGTCCTAGAAATCAACTTTGAGTATTGTCATTTCATATTGTTTTTTTAAGACTTTGGGAGAAGTATTCGTCGTGAAAGGTCTCAATTTTTTGCTTGCACAAAAAACACCTGTATTGTTAGAAGCAATGGCTGTACTTTCAAAAATTCGTTTGTTACAGTTTCTCATTTTTCACTTCAAGGAATATTTTATCGTTAAGTCATTATTTTAATGGGTATTGTTTGTGAGATACGCCAAAAATAGGATTTTTGAAGATCAGCGAAAACTGACCGATCGGTAGTGTGATTTATATGAGAAAAGTGTTATTTGCGTGTCAAAAGTACACCACGCAAGTTGTTAAGCCGGGTCTCAGTCTTCAGGAATTTGAGTGGGGCTGTAGAATCAATGTAGTTGACTAAAGTCTACCGATATACAAACACATGATATTTCCTTAATGACGTATACACATTTTAATTTTTTTGCCCATGTGAATGTAGGTCACAGCTCAAAGTTGGATCCTGAGTGATTTTACATAATTTGAGGTTTCCACGTAAATTTGTGCAAAAACTGATAGTTCAGTTGATTTTGAAAATATCTACACAAATAACCAAACGACTTTCTAAAACCACTACACCCATATCCCGGGTGAAACCCGGGTAACCATGCTAGTTAGTTTATAATTTGACACCTGGCTGCGTACTTTGAGCCCTGTACCTTGGAATAAAGAAGGCAGTCTGGTGCTGAACAGTTGTTTTTACTAAAGTGTATGAGGTAATGAGATCTATACGTTACATAAGTTTCATTTCGGCATCAGGTTGCGTCCTTGAGTTATGACATTTTGAATTTGAATGCTCGGGCAGTAGCAGCCTGGTTCCGAATTGAAACTAATGTGACGTATAGATCTCGCTACTACCTCCACTTTGGCAAAAACAGATGCTTAGCACCAGGCTGTCTACTTTATTACCAGCTTTAGGTCTCAAGTACGCAGCCCGGCTTACTATGCGCTCCTTCTTCCATTTAGGCGTAGTCATAATTTCAGCACCAGACTGCCTTGGTCTGACAAGGTTTTAACCAAGAAAGGTAGTGGAGAGGATACACGACAGCTGGGCGTCAAAGCATTGAGAAATCTAGCCGAGGACAGCCACAAGTGGAGAAAAGTTGAAGAATCAACCAAGACTTTCGGAAGACATTTCGGCCTTCTCCCTTGTATCGTAAATAACTATTTCAATTTCCCATTTGACGCCCACTACGATTTTCGTTGTTTAAGTGATGAAATAGAAACTTTTGCCTCTCGAATTGACATTTTTTACTTTCGGCTATGTTAGCAAGCATACAAAACTTAATATGTCCCTCGAAAGAGCACTTTCAACTCTTGTCTTTGTGACGTAAAGTCTACGAAATGTTCTAGAGATGAGCGGGTCGACCATTTTTCCAAACCCGACCCGGACCGAACCCGACCCGATAAAATTTTTCGAAACCTGAAACCCGTAACCTAAATTGTTTCTAAACCCGACCCGGAATGAACACGACCCGATTAAAATTTTCGAAACCCGAAACCCGAACTGTTTCAAAACCCGATCCGAAAAAATTTTTCGAAACCCGAACTGTTTCAAAACCCGACCCGGACCGAACGCGATCCGATTAAAATTTTTGAAACCCAAAACCAATGAACCCGAAAAAAACAATTCGGGTTCGGGTCAGGTTCGGATCGGGTTTTTCGAAGTTTCGGGCAACCCGCTCATCTCTAAAATGTTCGACTTTTTATTATTTCAAATTATGCAGAATCTTGTTCGCCTTACAAAAAGCTCAAAATTGATATAAATGTGATGATTTGTTGTCAAAAATTGATGTATATTTCTTGTATCAGTGATGTCTAACACTTGTCTCTGTATATCCGCGTTGATTTATATGTGTCAGCGAGGATAACCGACTAAAAACTGTTGTAAGTTTGGTGAGATAGTGTTGTATGGATGCTACATGAATTATGATCTTGTAAAAGTGTTTCGTCAGTATCACATCGTTTATCACTAGCACATCTTCAATATTACAGATACAATGTGAGAGAAAAAAATATACCGCAATCATTGCTCGCGTGCCAGTAGTTTTTTTGCCCATTGCTTATACATTTTTCACTTCTACACGTACACAGTATTAAATCGTCTGCGTCAAGATAAACCACTCTGTCCATTTAGTGTACGAACTGAAATTTAAATGTCCTTGAACCACTCTTTCTTACTGCCACAAAAACCCTTTTTAATAAAAAACGTGACGCAAGTCCTTGCCCCTTCTTCCTAAACAACTGATATCAATCGTGTTGACGCTTAAAGCTTTGAAACGCCAAAAAATTCTTTCGAAATATTTTCACATTTGATTAAAAAAATGCGTCACAAATGCCGGAACCTCCAATGTTATTGTTTTTCTGTTCTTTCGGATTTCACACCCCTAAAATTTAGCTTGCGCGATGTATGGAGTACGCGAAACTTTGAAAGCGTAGAAAAATTATTCCATTTTGATCAAATGTGAAAATATTTCAAAAGAATCTTTTGCGATTCAAAGCTTTAAGCGTTACCCCAATCGACTTCAGTTGTTTTGGAAGAAAGGACAAGGACTTGCGTTACATTTGAACCCGACGAACAATTTTATTTTCACATGGGGTAGATCGAGGAGGGAGGAGGGGGGGGATGCATCTATTATCGTCTAGAGATGACGAATCAGCAATAAAAAAAATGTCCGTCTGTCCGTCTCCACGTTTTAAACTTTTTTTTCCCTGAAAGTTACATGCCTCCCAAGATTCAAGTTCGAAGATGAGCAAAATCGGCCTAGTAGTTTCGGAGAAGCATTTGATGTCACAAAACTAAGAAAAATTTTTTGTGGGAATCAGATCAGGGATGTGAGCACTGGGACCAATCGATTGGACGAAATTGAGTTTCTTGGCCATATACGAAAACAGTTTTTCGTCTATATTTCCTTAACTATGCAGTATGGAAATTTACTGTCGAAAGCAAAGTTTTAGAGAATTAAATTTAAGCGAACACGTGTTTCAGGGTTTTGGGGAAATATGGCCCAATTCTGGTATATCGCCACTTCCATAATTGGGCAGGATGACCCGAATCTCCAAAACTATGAGAGTTACAAAGGGCAATGTTGTAGAGAATAAAATTTTAGAGATCACGTGTTTCAGGGTTTTGAGTAAAAATGCCATAATCCTGGGATATGACCACTTCTAGAATTAGGAGGGATGACCCACATCTCTAGAACTATAATAGGTAGGAAGTTGGTTCCAAAGGCAAAGTTTTACAAAATAAAATTTTAGAGAACACGTGTTTCAGGGTCTTAGGGGAAAATGACCCAGTCCTGGGATATTAGCTTTACTAGATTTGAATGGTCTGAGACGTAATTCGGTAGGGCCTTTGACATTACCTTGGGTAATTTCTATGGATCTTTGAAATTCCTACAGTTATAAAAGAACAGAAAACATTGGATTGTTTGCTTATTTGTATATTTAGGTACGTTCGAGTCCCTTTGCCACATCTAATTCTGATACGTACGGGTCTTTGGTTATGTTTCCTTTTTAAAAATGGTTTTTGTTGTGATATTAGTTCTTTTGGAAGTAAAAACATTTTTTTTCGGCGAATTATGTATGGAAATTTTTCTTCTTCCGTGGGCGAAAATGATCCCTGCAACTTCCTCTACAACAAATCAAAAGTTTTTTTGAGCCGCAACTCCTATTGACATTTTGGCGGTAACCCAACAACTTTCCCTTTGTCACCAAACCTCTATCTCGAACTCGTAAGAAAAAATGAACCCATACAAAATGTTATCCATTACACACACAAACACATGCAACATATGTTTTGTATGGGAGCTTCCAGGAGCCCTATCTCCTGAACGAGGCCGGTGAAGCCAATTTTTGAAAATCTCATTTGCAGTAGAATTCCCAGCCAAAACTCCCTGCAAAATGCCAGGAAAAGAATATCGAGCCGTTTTCGAGAAAATTCCAAAAAAGTCGTTTTTCATAAAAATGGCCCTGCAAGGAACTAACCAATGGATGATGTTTTCATTAACTTTAGCTCATTTTGTACTGAAAAGGTCTAAAGTTCAGGGGCTGTCCACAAATTACGTACGCGATTTTTCGACATTTTTGACCCTCTCCCCCCTCACAACACTTCCGTACGAATTTTGAGACTACCACTGTGGCGTACGTACGATTTCCCAATTTCTTCGTACGTACAACCGCGCTCGACCATACGAATTTTGAGACCCCTCCCCCCCTAAGTGTGTACGTAATTTGTGGACAGCCCCTCATATCTCCGGATCCACTGTACCGATTTTAATAAGTGAAAGGACACTTCCGCTTAGAATTTTCCATAGAATCCGAGAAAAATATTTTCCTGTAAGTCCGTCGCAAGGGAGGGGGGAGTCAAAAAATTCCTGTAATATTATGTTACTTAGTTTACGAAAAAAGTTTCTTGTAATTTTTTAGCGTGTAAGACTTGGCTACCGCGCGCTCATGACGTATAATTGTAGTTTCGAAACACTTGAAAATATAGAAGAGAATGCTCTAGCTTATAAGATAATTTGTTATCCTCAAAAACTGTTCATCAATTATACAAACCCTATTCTGTCGCTGCAAAATCTGCATTAATTTTTATTATTTCAATGAAATAACTATTTCATTATTTTAAAACTTCCGGTCGCTTGAACGGTCTTTCCTGCTGTTTATTTAATATTCACGTCATCTATCAAGAATTTCTAGAAAAATATATATTAATAAACAATGATAATAATTTACACTCTGCCATAATATTTTTGAATGAACCAAATCGTTTTACTCATTGTGAGAGATGGCTTTGCTTGATATTTCTACGGGCAGGTATTCATGAAAAAAATGTAATGGAAAACGTCTGGCATGGTTCGACCTCATGGGGTTTAAAGTTAACCCTTCACAGATAAATCCTGTTACGAACAGCTGACGCGTTTGCTCTACTCTCATGCTATCTGCTGCTATTTGTTACCGTAAAATCGATTTCAAATATTTGTTACACATTTTCGTGATTTCGTTCAAATATTGTATAATTTAAATTCGTTTTTCGAATGTCTGTGCGCATAATTATTTCGATAAAATTCTGTATGTAGGGGGTTTATTCATTTCATAAAATTTCTATTATCAACTCAGCCAGCCAACGGAAAACTAAACAAATATTTTATTTTTTTTTCTATTAAATTATAATCTTTTGGAAGTAAAAACCTCAGAAAGTTTTCACTCTGCCCCCTACTGCCATAAAATACAATTATTATTATAAACGAGAAAGTTTGTTTTTATTGCCATTGTCTTAGAAAGCCCAGCAAAGTGTTGACATAAATCAATATTTTCTCGAAAATTTATAACTTTAAAGTTGAAATTTATTCGATTGAAAAACTCGATAACTTTTTTTCTTCTCCTTTCTTTTTTCTCGGAATTACGTTATTTGAATAGGATATGGGATGTGAATAAATGCGGAAGCAAAAGACAATATCACAGATTTGAGGAATTCGGTTATGATTTGGTTTTTTCATATAAATATGTTGAATTTTATTGTAAAAATATTTTTATGTCATTTCTTGTATACCACATCGTAAAACTACGTCGGAAAAGTTTTTCTGTCCATTTTCGTAGGTCGTATGATAGATTTTAGTGAACGGCGATCAACAATGAAATTTGTTTTTGTAATACTGCGAGCCTTGCGTATGTTCTTGTTCATTGTAAGGATGAGGAAGGCCGAAATTTTTCGAGCTGACAAATGAAAATCACCATTTAGGCCCGGTCGGTGGTGGTGCGAAGCGTTATTCATACAGATGAGTTAATTCTCTGACCGAGTACAACTATTTTCGTAAGCGACTATCGCCTTTGAATTGTATCGAGACATAGAAGGTCTCGATTCGAAAAAGTCTCGATTTCCCGGTATCCGACTAAAATGAACAAAATTTCCCGATGACAAATCGAGACTTCCCGGTGAAAAAAATGTGATTTTCCGATGTGTCTCAATTTCTCAATTTAAAACGATTTCCCGTTGTTAATGTATTTCCTGACTAGAACGCTGACCGCTTGAGCGCATTTCCCGGTATCCGCCCTTTCGGCTCTAAAATTTTCCGGCATCCTAGATACCAAGGACACACATAATTTCCACTCACGGGCACCATAGCTTGCTGAGGGTGAATTCGGTACAGCAGGATGGGGAACCCTCAAGTATAACACACATTGGACACTCGGCCCAACGTTTGGTTGTATGGTGCTGCAACGCAATGGATGTTGGATATAGCAGTAAATGACGCTTTGAATTTGAACGACTGCATATCTTTATCCTTCCTAGGAAACTAGGTATAGGGAATACAGCAGAGACATGATTGTCTTGGTCCCGACCTAAGACACACGAGGGCGATGATGCTGGTCACACTTGTCGTTTTTTATTTAGACGTATGGATTTTCTTCCAATTACAATTAACATTTTACAAACTATTTCAAGAAGCTACAAGACTATTTACATCGATTAACACTACATTTATACAAAAATTATGATATCGTCCTCGTGAGTTCATAAATCCAAGTCAAGCTGTTCCAGCCATTTTACTACTTTCGGTATAGTCCTGTGTAGAGTTGAAATACCCCCACTGAATTTCCGTAGCGGTCATACATTGACTATGTGCTGCATTGACTGAATAGTCGAACTGTCGCAGTCACACGACGGTGACTCAATATATTTCCACATGAACAACTTCTCTCCGCTACACCCATGTCCAGTGCAAATACGGTTTAGCGTTTTCCAGTGTTTTTTAGGCAAAGAGAATCCGTTCACTTGCTCAGTAGGGTCAGCAATCATTGCCTTGTTTTCAAATAGTGGGCTGTCATTCCAGAAATCTTTCCATCTTTCTTTGATTGAGAACTCATGTGTTTCAATATTCAAGTCTATTCAAGTGCTGGTGAATTCAACAGGTCATGTCTTATTGGTGCATCGACCAAACTCGGATGTCCGATACATTTTGTCCATTCCTTATGAGGAGGTCCTTCTCTTCTCAAGGGAGGCGTTTCGATATTTGCAAGCACGTGGAGCCATGGAATTGGAGTGGACTGAACGGCGCCAGTGATAATCCTCATGGTTTCGTTCAACTGAGTGTCAACCTTGTCCACGTGAGCTGATCGGTATCATACAGGAGCAGCAAACTTGGCAGTAGGAAAGACTAATGCATGTGCAGATTCTCAGAGAGTAGTTGCACTTGCTCCCCAATTTGTACCAGAAATCTTTCGGATGATGTTATTCCTAGACTTTAACTTCTGCTTGACGTCTTCTAGATGAGGTATGTAGGTCAATGTTCTGTCAAGTTTCGTGCCAGGGTACGTAGGTTCGTTGTTGTAGGGGATAAGCTCGCCTTTTACTACTACATTGATCTTTTCGTTCGCCATATTGTTGTTTAGATGGAAAGCACACGATTCCGTTTTGCCCAAGTTCAATCTGAGATGCCACTTGTCGTAGTAATTATACATGACTGAAACGTCAGAACTTAAAATATCTTCAGCTTCCTTGAGGTCCTCGGATTGAACTGCTAACGCAAGGTCATCGGCGAACGGAAATTTCCTCGAAGCAGTTTCTTGCATGTCGTTCTTGTACAACTTGGCGAAAAGTGGACTTAATACCCCTCCTTGAGCAAAACCATTGTTCAGTCTTTTGTCACCACTACTTCGGCCACCAATGAACACCCTAAAGTATAGGTTGTTAAGCATATTGTTGACTAAGCCTCCAATCTTCCTACTTGGAATCGTCTTCAACAACTTGACCATGAATCCAAGACGCCGCACCGTATCATAAGCCGCTGTCAAGTCTAGAAAAACGACATCTGTTTTTAGCTGCTTCTCAAACCCAGCCTCTATAAACGAAGTCAGTACCAGAACTTGCTCGGAGCAGCTCCGACTTTCGCAGAAGCCTGCTTGCTCATGTTTGATCACATCATCAATTGTCGGGTGTGTTCTTTTGTTGATCAGTTTTTCGAGTAGCTTGTATGTGACACTTAGCAATGCGATGGAGCGGTACGATTCGGGTTTGTTTGCATCCTTACCCGGCTTCAGAATCGCAATTACTTTGGTTCTTTTTAGCAAACTCGGCAAATAGGACGAATTTAGGATTTTATTGAGGAACTTCAGCAGCCATATCATTGCACGCTTACCTAGATTCCTTAAAAATTCTGGATACAAGCCGTCAAGCCCAGATGCTTTCCCGGTTTTTGTTGATGCCACAGCCTCGTATACCTCTTCAAAAGTGATCGCGCCAACAAACTCGGTTCTTGTTGGAATGGTAGCTTTAATTCTACGGAGTTCATTTTTCAGCTTCCTCCTTGTTTTTCTGTCCTCTTTCTTGATTTTCGAGTTACTTTGTATGAGTGCCGCTCCCCTTCTTGGATCCATGTCACCTTGAATTTTTGCTGTCTTTTCAGCTTCCCCAAGCTTCCTCAAAAACGACCAACTCTGTCTGCTGGAGTGCTTAATTAATGCCATTAATAACTCTAGTAAATCATCTGCGATTTCAGGATCATTTCCCTGTTCGTATTCGATGAAAAGATCCTCCATTTCTTTCGTCCATCCGGGGATGTATTGTTCACGAAATCCTCTTGGTATGCTCCGCTTAGCCGCACTTTTCACAATGCCGACAAATCTGCAATAGTTCTTCATTTCGCATGGTACAAACCGAATGCCAGCATCGACTCTACTCGAGAATTCCTTCCAGTTAGCTTTCCGAAAGTTCCATCTCGGCTTTTTCTGTTGAGAAACCTTCTCTTGTCGTATTAGGTACAGATAAAGGCTTTATGCTGAGTAACTTCGCGCTAATTGGGCCAATTGGCGCCATGCGGTTAAGGCAAAGCCAAGTACGCACTTTATTCTACAACTATAATATTGTGGTCCTCCTCGGCAAACTGGTGGGCGACACTAAACAATTCCTTTGAAATTATACCCAGCGAATTGATTTAATTGTCGTTAATTAATGTTGTGTCAAAATATTGTCACCGAAAAGTGAATAAAATGTTTGAATTTTATGAATACGACCGGCACCCAAAATAATGGTGTCACATTTTAATGAAATGAATGTGCAAAGTTTTGCGAGCCGATTTGTGTAGAAAATGTAATCATTGGCCGGTTGATTCATTTACATTACTTCCTTATCCTTACACCCGAATAATGAAAACAAGCCATTTATCATTTCTTGTGTAACACATTTCGTTGTAATATCCAAAAGTTTGGGACACTCGTAATATGTACACGTTTATTTAATAAACAAGTACATCCAAAAATGAAAGCAATTTCCAAATCATTTGAATGCGAGGAAATTATTTTTCTAAAAGTTTTGAAATGTTAAATAAATGAAAGTAAGATAAATATGAATGTTGTTAATGTTTGCATGTGCTTGTCGGTTTAGTCCTCAGCAAATATTTATTTAAGCACCGAAGTATTTGTGCTTTTAGCATTGATATTTATGTTTAGAGCATAGCAAGCGACCACCCTTAATTCTATTAAAAATTGTAAAATATTTTCTATTTGAATACCATGGTTCATTAACTGTAGTTATTCTGTAAATTATTGGACGGTAATGTAATTTGCCAACTCGGCACAAATTAGGAAATACACAAACGATTGAGGTTTCGTAAAATACATAAGACCATGAGATTAGTTTATAGTTTACTCATGTCTCCCACACTGGCAGCTGTAGGCAAATTTAAATCCTCAAGCCCCACAATTTCAACTTTGTTATGACTCCCCCTGTTCATGCAATCAAAACGTTGTCAAGATTATTCCATATCTATTCTGCCATCTACCAACGAAGTCCTCGTGACCACAATCCAACGGGCAATGATCTTTCTTAGCTTAATAGATTTTTCAACGCTGGACAATACGGCTGGACGGGAGTGGTCCACACACTGCACTGCTCGAAGTAATTGGCATGGTAAACAAAGAAATTGATAGCGGATTTGTCGAAGGTCTTCCATCAGTTGATTCTTATCGCTGGGACGCTGAAACTGCATAAAACCAAAGGATCACAAAAAATCGACTTTCGATGGTATAATGCAAGTAATGCACTTCAGTTAATTGCTTGGGACTAAACTTGAGAAGCTCTATTATATGTCTCGTCGAACAGACGGTTTCTACCGAAAAATATCCTCATGATGTACTATGCAAAGATTATCCGGGTTCAATTCTGGTGAGGGAAATGATGCAAAGGGTTTTTCTTCAACTTGTAACATGAAAGTATCGTCAAAATTTAGTTCAAAAAGTTCAAGTGAATAGCACAGGATATACTAGAGCACTAGGGAACGGGTTAGCTCAGTTGTAACTTACTGGCTTTGGCGGGTAGCCACATTTTTGGCGTGCGAGATCTGAAAGTGGCATTTGTGACGCATTTCTTTAACCAAAAATGAAAATATTTTAAAAGAATTTTTTGCGTTCCGAAGCTGTAAGCGACACCCAAATTAATATCAGTTGTTTTGGAAGAAGAGACGAGGACTTGCGTCACGTTTCCCTTTTAAAAGTGATTTTTTTGTGATATTAGTAGCTTTGGAAGAAAAGAGAAAACAAATTTTCTAGAAAAAATTTCCGACGAAAAAATTTTTCAGCGAAAAAAAATGTCGGCAAAAAAAAAATTTCGGCGAAGAAAAATTGTCTGTCGAAGCAAAAATTTGCCGGCGAAAAAATTTCGGCGGAAAAAATTTTCAGCGAAGAAAAATTTCCGGCGAAAAAAAATTCGGCGAAAAAAAATTTCCTTTGACACGAAACATCTATCTTCAGCAAAAAAAAAATCAATTTTCCCCCTGAACCCGTCCCATACCAACGTCGGCCATTTGGTAGGTCACCCTGACACACTACATACTCAACCCAATAACTTTTCCTTTGAAACCAAACATCTATTTCCATCCCAACACAGTCCAAAAATTTTGCTCATATTTGACCCATAGTTTGAACGCACTCACACACACATACAAAACATTCTTTCATATGGGCTTTATTATGGCGCCCTCTAAGAGCCCTGGCGCCCAGACGAGGCCGGTACACCCCCTTTTTTAAAATCTCATATGGCGTAGAACGCCCATCCGAAGGTCCCTGCAAAATTTCAAGAAAAGTTATCGAGCCGTTTTCGAGCACGAGCCAAAAAATTCGGTTTTCATACAAATGGCCCTAGAACTAACTAACTAACCCACCCACTAACTAGATAACTTAGGAGGTTTCCATTAACTTTAGATTGTATAAAATAGCACATTTTGTATGAAAAATGGCGATTTTCTAAAGGTCATATCTGCGGATCCACTGGACCGATTTTAATGAGTAAAATGTCGATTTCAATCAAAATTTTACGTAGAATCCGGGAAGTACAACACAAGGGGAAAAAGTCAAAACTTAGCTGTATATGGTTCCGAAGTCTACGAAAAAAAAGTTTCTGAATTTTTTGTTCGTATGCGGACTTGCGTCATGGGCGCATCGCTACCGCGCGCCCATGATATACCGACACAATAGAAAAATAGCCTAAAATTAGGATCTTAATAGGAAGGAAACGCAATTTCCATAGGACACCAATGCGTCTGCCCGGAGATTGTCGCGGATAGAATAAGCATAAGTTGTGGCTAGTAGGCTAGAAGATGTTTATTCGTGTTTGCACACACGGTTAGGTTCATTTCGCTATTGGGCCTTACAAGTGTATAATATGAATAAGAAATTGTAAGTGTAGGAGTCTAGCTAAAAATCGAATACATGACTAGGTGGAATGATAGAAGAGTAACGGGGAAGGAACAAAGTGTCAAAAACATCTGTTTTCCAAGGCTAGTAGACCGTCTCAAACCAGAAATCTATGCAAAGATTGTGTCTTCACAATGTAATCGTCGAATGACGAGCTCCGATTGCTTCTCAGAAAAACGCTCAAAGCTACGCACAGTTTAGCAATGCGTTATTCCACCGAGCTCCTTTTTGCTGTTTAATTACCACAGGTGCTTACAATTTCGCAGTTGTATGAATCTGCCGACTGAAACTTAGTATTTTCTTGCACCAAAGAAGTTAAATATGAAGTTATCGAATAATTTTGATCAGTGTAAAATATGGTGAAAGGTCTACAACTCTGGACCGACTTTGTTTAATGCTTTCTCACCCCAATCAAAAACTCTACTTCACTTAGTCAATTAAGTAGCGTACAACTAACGCTTTCTTTCTAACAAGGCAGTCCTGCCTCTACTTTCTTGACTTTCTTAAATTGGCGAAGTTAGAAGTGAACCTATTAATTATCCAGAGGATCTAAAGATTTGAGTCTAAAAAATCGTCTCACAAGTCAAAGCTGTAAAAAAACATTTTTGAACAGCAAAGCCAATGGCATAACAGATATAGACTGGAGTTACGGAACCATAAGCTGAAGCGAAAATAAAAATATGTAATTTACTTAAAGTATCCACATTAGGGGTGTCCAAAATACAAAAGTGTCGAAAAGTTTGGGGCACAAAACGAAAAACAAAAGGTTTTTGATCCCTGATCAAGATTGTATATGGGCGTAACTTGATCCGAGACGATTTAGGGGTAGCTCAAAAGCGTTAAAGTAAAAAATTGAACGACTTTCAAGGCACATATTCACTCAAGTAAAGAGAGAATCCATCGGTTGTTGTGGTGCAGTCGAAAGGTTTTAGGACACCCTTAAAATCGGCATAAAGAAAGTAGACCAGAGAGTATTTCCGTCCATATGTCCCACATGATTAAAGTGGTGCAATTTTCTCATGAATTTCAATCATGTGGGACGTATGGACGAAAACACTGCCTGGTCTAACTTTTCTATGTCAACTTTAAGGGTGTCCCAAGACCTTCCAAATACACCACAACAACCGATAGATTCACTTATTACTTGAGTGAATATGTGCCTTTGAAAGTCGTTGAATTTTTTACTTTAACGCTTTTGAGCTACCCCTAAATCGTATCGGATCAAGTTACGCCCATATACAATCCTGATGAGGGATCAAAAACCTTTTGTTTTTCGGTTGGTGCCCCAAACTTTTCGATACTTTTATTTCTACATACATTTTTGGACCCCCCTAATGCACATGCACATGTCCCACCAACACTTACACAATTCATAATGATTTGTTCACCTGAATACGTATATTCATCTAAATTTTACGTAATTCACCTAAATTTTATATAATTCACCTAAATTCTACGTAATTTACCAACCCTACTGAACATTTTACATTGTTGTTAATTGTCTATAATATGCCTTTAAGCGAAGCGAAAAGATAAATATGCATTTCTTAGCTGTAAAGGTTTTATTTACAACTAATAAATATTCAACTCGTAGAATTCAATTTGCAAATATTTCAAATTTATTTGATAGTTTCGACAATTGAGATTTTCGTTAAGTCCAGAGGTCTGTTTTAAGCACAACAAAAGCTTTTACATTCCTGTTAATTAGTTTTGAGTCTATTCTATACAGAAGAGGCATTGTGCAGTCTCAAGACGCTATTATTGCTTATTGAACAATGGAATTAATGTTTGATTTCAGAATACGATGATAAAAAATTGTTTGAGAATTGATGAATACTTATAGATTGCAGTTGCTAGTTCTATGGATTTATCGCTGAATGAGCTTTGAGCAACAATTATTTATTAAGTTCTTTATCTGAATTTATTAACTTAAATTTACAAAATGTGAAACACTACGTCATAAGCGAGCTTACTGTTACGTGTTTCCCGCATTCTACTTGAAGATTTCGGGTGAAAAGACCTTTATATTTTTGAGTTCATCAAACGTATACATTCTATCAAATAGGAAAAAGGAAATGTAATTACACATTTTGTTTTTCAGATAAAATCATGAAATTTAATAATAATTTTCTCGATTCTATGAACCTTGTTATTTGATGAAATGTAAAAATTCATTCTACCTATTCTTTGTATTGGTTTAATTTATAATTTTTAGAAATTCGTTACAAAGGGAATAACGTCTTTATTCTATTATTGAGTAGGGCCCCGGAGTTTTAATAGAATATGAGAATTTTATACTCTGTTTATTGTGAATTTTGCCGATGAAATAATTTTTTTTAGAAACTTCTTTTCCTTACAAATTTTAAGTAGATTAAGATGAGTTTAATTTGATGAAAATTCGTCAAAATATTGGAGCAGATCTCTGAATGTTATTTGTTTAAAATGTATTTATTTTCAGCATTAAAAACTGAAATATAAATTTTAACAAACTCGATGGCAGTTATTTAACTATATGTCAAGGTGTCAAATAGCTATTTTATTATACATGCGAGAGTGCATTGGCACGAACACATATTTTGTAATGAAAAACACATAAAAAACATAAGCAAAGACCTGTACGTATCAGGATAGATATGATGAACAGAATAGATGTGGCAAACCGAACAGATTTTGCAAATAGGTGCGAACTTATTAGAATTGCAAATTGTTGCAAAGTTTTCAAAACTATCAGAATCCCAACGACATACAAAAATTACCCAAGGTGGTAATGTCGAAAACCCTCCCGAAGTACGGCAATTGTAGAAGTGGATATATTCCAGGATGGGTCCTTTTTTCTTAAAACCGCGAAACAAGTGTTCTCTAAAATTTTATTCTCTATAACTTTGCCTTTGGAAGCAACTTTCTAACTTCCATAGATCTAGAGATATAGGTCATCCCTCCTAATTCTAGAAGTGGTCACATTCCAGAATTGGGCCATTTCCTCCTAAAACCCTGAACATGTGGTTTCTAAAATTTTATTCTTTATAAATTTGTCTTCTACAGTAAATCCCCATTGTATGGTTAAGCAAATATAGACGAAAAACCATTTGCTTTCTATATGGCAAATTTCGTCCATTCCATTGGTCCCTGTGTACAGACCACTGACCCGATTTCCACAAAAAAAATTTCCCAGTTTTCTTTCTTTAATTTGAAACCGAAATGAACGATTTCCGTGTCCTACTTGCTGAGATATTTCGGAAAAAGTTTCACCGACGCTCGAAAATCCATGTTCTACCTCCACTTCTTCAACTATTTCTTCGGAACCACCTGACCGATTTTACTCATCTTCGAACTTGAATCTTGGGAGGCATGTATCCTTCAGGGAAAAAGAGTTTGGGGTGATCGGTCGAGCCGTTTGAAAAAAAGTGCAGACGGACGGATATTTTTTTTCATTGCTGATTCGTCATCACTAGACGATTAGAGGTGAGCGGGCTGCCCGAAAATTGGAAAAAACCCGACCCGGACCCGACTCGAACTCGACCCGGACCCGCCTCGAACCCGACCCGGACCCGCCTCGAACCCGACCCGGACCCGCCTCGAACCCGACCCGGACCCGCCTCGAGCCCGACCCGGCCCCGCCTTGAACCCGACCCGGACCCGCCTCGAACCCGACCCGGACCCGCCTCGAACCCGACCCGGACCCGCCTCGAACCCGACCCGGACCCGATCCGAGCCCGACCCGTACCCGACCGGGAACCGGCCCTGAACCGACCTGAACCCGACCCGGAGCCGACCTGAACCCGAATCGATTTTCACTAGTTTCGGGTTCGGGCTTTCGGGTCTTGAAAATCCCGGGCGGGCGGGTTTCGAGCGTATCGGGTTGAACATTCGGGTACATAAAAAAACCGATTTGTAAAAAAATCTAAAATGATGCACCATATCCAAGCCGAAAAGTTTAACAACAAAGAAATTATAGAAGTTGGAAGATTAATGCCAATATTTATACAAAAAATTAAATTAAAAAATTGAAAAAAGTAAAAAATTTAATTTAAAAAAAAACGCCGCCAGCCGAGGAGGTTTCAAATATGTTCGCCGCCGCCGCCGAAAATAAAATTGAGTTGTGCTGCCGCCGAGACCACACTGCATACATTCTATTGTATTTGTGATCAGTATTTTTCTATTTTTTACTCTTCTATCTACTTTTGTTTGAATTTCTTCTGAAGTAATATTATTAGAGCTGGCGCTATAAACAATTCAACTCGAAATTCTTTCGGGTAATAGAACTCGAACCGAAATTTTTTCGGGAAACAGAACTCGACCCTAATTTTTTTCGGGTAATAGAACTCGGCCCGAGCTTCTTTCGGGCGGTCGGGTTTCGGGTTTGAATTTCGAGTCGGGTCGGGTCTAGGGTTAAAATTTTTGGTCGGGTTCGGGTCGGGCGGACTACAAAAAAAGGCCGACCCGCTCACCTCTAAGACGATATTAAATGTATCTCCCCACCTCCCAGCTCAATCTACCCCATGTTACAATAAAGTTGTTTTTAGTAAACGTATAGAATCTTTGTAATTCGTTGTACATCGATCAATTGTCAAGTTTGCCCCGCCACACACTCGCGTGTATAGCAAAATACATGACAAGTTTTTATATGGGAAAGTGGAAAACCCCAATAAAAGCACGAATGAGACGTAAAAAAAAATTGACCGAGGCACCGGCTTTGATTTTTGCAACTGGAGAAGATATGTTAGAGACGTGGAAATGCAGTTTAGCGCCCACAGATGTATATCGATTGACACGTCCATTAGTTGCCTTTTGTCCTCTCTTTCCATAACTGCAGTCAGTGGACTTGACAGGATGGCAGTGAAAAATTATTTTAGTTTTTCGCTTCCACTCAACTGTTGCCCGATGTGGGCGTTATGAGTATTGTTGGAAAGCTACATACATAGAATTTCCAACAGTACCCATAAAGGCGCTGTATCGAGTCGTCCAAAATTACAGATTTAATAATAGTATATTATGGTGGCAGGACATTTCTCCGCCGCTAATAACGCCCGGGGTGTTATTAACGCCCGCACTTCGGGCGCTAACAACGCCCGGGGTGTTATTAACGCTCGTTAATACCGCCCAGCTGAACAATTGGATAAACGCTACAAAATGGCACTTTAATAAATAACTTTATCTATAGAGCATGTAACTAGAAGAAGTTGACTAAGGGGAAAATTTTCCTTATACAGAATGTAACTAGAAGGAGTCGACTAGAGGAATGTCTTCCTTATGCAAAATGTCACTAGAAGGAGTTGACTAGAGGAAAATCTTCCTTATACAGAATGTCACTAGAAGGAGTTGAGTAAGAGGAACATTTTCCTTATACAGAATGTCACTAGAAAGAGTTGACTAAGGGGAAAATTTTCCTTATACAGAATGTAACTAGAAGGAGTCGACTAGAGGAATGTCTTCCTTATGCAAAATGTCACTAGAAGGAGTTGACTAGAGGAAAATCTTCCTTATACAGAATGTCACTAGAAGGAGTTGAGTAAGAGGAACATTTTCCTTATACGGAATGTCACTAGAAAGAGTTGACTAAGGGGAAAATACAGAACGTCACTGGAAGGGATTGATTAAGAGAATCATACAGAATGCCACTAGATGGAAGAATTTTTTCCTCTGCTCTTTTATTTTTAAAAAAGTTGTCAATAAGAAATCAAAAAATTACATGAAAACTTTATGAAAGTCATTGATGGGACCGCGGCACATTGGACATTGTGCTTTTTGCTCTTACCGCGGCCCATCAACGAAAGTACGCAATTATTACAAAATTTGTATGTGACGGTGCAGTCCAAGTATTTGCAGAGCAGCGCAAGAAATTTGTTCAGCGCAATAGATTTATTCACCAGACCCAACAAGAATTTGACGAAGGATCAATGAACATTATTCAGTTGTTTGACAAAATTGTGGAATTTACCAATCTAGAGCACTACGATTTTGAAATTTAAAACATTGAGTAAAAGGGATGAATAGAAACAATACAAAACGAGATGTGTACATTGAAATGTCCTAAACTTCTGAATTTAAATAACTTCCAATTTATTCTTCAAGCTCAATAGTGAGTGTACCGAATTATATAGCTGGGGGTTATTAACACCCGGCGTGCGGGCGATAATAACACCTCGGGCTTTATTAGCGCCCGGAGTGTGAGCGTTATTAACGCCCCGGGCGTTATTAGCGCCCGGAGTGTGGGCGTTAATAACACCCCGGGCGTTATTAGCGTCCGGCTTGCGGGCGTTAATAACACCCCGGGCGTTATTAGCGTCCGGCTTGCGGCCGTAATAACACCCCGCGCGTTATTAGCGTCCGGCTTGCGGGCGTTAATAACACCCCGGGCGTTAATAACACCCCGGGCGTTAATAACACCCCGGGCGTTACTAGCGCCCCGGGCGTTATAAGCGCCCCGTTCGTTAATAACACCCCGGGCGTTAATAACACCCCGGGCGTTAATAACACCCCGGGCGTTAATAACACCCCGGGCGTTAATAACACCCCGGGCGTTAATAACACCCCGGGCGTTAATAACACCCCGGGCGTTAATAACACCCCGGGCGTTAATAACACCCCGGGCGTTAATAACACCCCGGGCGTTAATAACACCCCGGGCGTTATTTGCGGCGGAGATATGTCACGTCACCGTATATTACATCACTTGTACCAAAAAGATTTTGACTCAGGCGTTGAAAACGTCCAAGGATGGAGCGGAGCGAAGCGAAGCGGAGTCCGAGGACGTTTTCAGCACCGTGGTCAAAATCATATCTTCTTGGTTCGAGTAATATATACATTTTTATGTTCAAGCGGACCAAAAACGTCACGTTTCCTCACCAGATAAATAACATTTTTGAAGTTTTTTATGAGAGAAGAACGAGCGAAATCTGTTATGAAGTAGTTCTCTTGCAAATAGTTTTGATATAGCTGACAAATTTAGTTCCTTTAGAAAGAAATAGTTTTGCCCTTTTACGGAAGCTTGGCAAATTGTGTTTGCTACTGAAGAACATGACAATTGATCTTTACATCTGTAGACGTAAAACTGCATTTTAGCCACATCAATACCCAGCCTGATCTTCAAATGTCCGATCAGATGAAGAACGTCTTTTCACGCGCGTAAATATACAGCCAATAAGTCTCAACTAATGTCTCTTTCCTGTTGTTAAAATATTACATCAATGCTAAATCGTTTCCCGCAACCCTCCTCAAACAATCTTCAAACTTTTACTCGACATCTGCTTCTAATTGTAATCTCAAATCTCAATCTCTAAAGCTTTAAACATGTTGAAGATTCTTTCAAGTTAACTTAGATAAATGTGTAAATTTTTACAACACGCCACTGACAGGTGAAATGGAAAACTCTGTTCTATTTTCGTTGAGGAATGTGAATGGAACGTGGTCTTCTCACAAATATTTCATCAGAAAAAATTCCTTAAATTAATTAGAGACTTGAACTGAATCGATTTTTTGCACGTTATTCACACTACCTTTGCTGTTTGCAAAAGTATTCAGACATGCAAAAGGAATCATATTTTACAAACATAAAGTGTGATTATAGTTAAGAAAATACATTTCTGTTTCAAGTGTACCACTTCAAAAAGTTGTGATTTCGCGCGTAAAATACGCTTATATAGTGGAACATAGTACCGTGAAGCTAGAAGAAAAATTTCTAAACCGAAAAGTGGTTACTGTAGCAATAAACATTCGGATTGGCTCATAAAAAGAAAACCTTCAAGCTAATTTTAAACAGCTTTTCAGAAAAATACAAAAATAAATGGTTTTCACGTCTGGAACAGTAATATTTATTCTGGCTCTACAGTTTTCCATCGGGATGGTGAAGATGGAAAAAGAAACTCGTGAGAAAATAGCATTTTGTGGTGATGTATTTAACAAAAATGTTGAAGAAAAATCTAAAGAATAATATCCTTTTGCACACATTTTGGTTTCCTTTATCCGTTTGGTTTGGTAGGTTAATCTAAGTTGTGTACACAGTGAGCAAAATGACATTTTTCTTATTTAAAAAAAAAAAAGAAGTACAAAGAATTAAAGAGTACTTAAAAGCTTTCACATAAACTTTTATTACGCCACATTTCAAGATAAATTACTGTTTTTTTCTCTTCTTCCTTCAAACGACTCGGCTACTTTTTTTTGGGTGTTCAAAGATATTTTTAGATTTTTACGTTTAAACTTTGTTAATAAATCAAATTTTATTTCCGCATCTACAAATCATGAAGATTCATTAAGACGTCGGTTTAATTGTTTTTAAATCGTTTTCAACCTAAATCCCACAAAGAGTTATGGTTATTAAAGTTGATATTAAGTTCATAATGGCTTCATATTTATCTTTGAATGAAAAGTTTCAATTTAAATAATGTCGCTGTAAAGCTCACTTCAAAATATTTACTTATAACATCTTTAAAATGTATGTTTGACTCCAGATAAATTACGTTTGCCAAGTCAAACTCAAGGAAGACTTGAACATGTCGTTACAACATGCTTTCTAGAAAATTATTTCACAAGAAAATTCTTTAATACAAAGTCAACGTTTTAACAGGTAACATACGTAATAAGATTTCTTTAAAGTAAACCTTAGAGTATTTTCATATTAGGGATAAAAAATAACACACAACATTGCTGTATCTGACGAACAGGCACTCTTAAAGGGATGTATACTCACACATTTCCCCTTATCACCGTTTTCTCTCATTTGGCAAACATTTTCCTAACATTAATCGTACATTTGCGCAGAGAACGCAATCACCAACCTTCCCCAAGAGAAACATTCACCGATGATATTCACCCAACGATACAATATAAATAATACAACAAACAGCCACATACCATTCAAGAGATTTTTCCCTCCAAAAGTTTTCTATTTCCCACGTTTTAAATGAAAACTTGGTCATATTGATCATGTATTATCCATGAAAAGTTGGAGTAGTCCTTTGTCTACAGTCACGAGTAGCGGGTATCTATTTGTCTGTCTAAATATCGACAACGAATTTTGTTTTTCAATCGAAAAAGAAACGATTTTCCAGTGGTTATGTGGTATTGAATAGTTGGAATTCGACAAATTGAGTGTAATTTTCGGATTGTGTTTTGCAAAATAGCTAGTTGGTTACTTTTGAAAAGTGTTTTGGTTGTTATGCAGTTTTCGGGTGAAAAAGTTAAGACACACATTTTAATTAAATTTAGTGTAGTTTGTCATTAAAAACAGCGAATAATTTTACCAGAATTCACTGAATTTTGTGCTTTTAGTGCGTTAATTGCATTATTTACCGCATGTACAAGAGTTGAATAATTAAAATTGTTTGAACAGCAGTGTATTTTTGGGTGATTGCTTTTAAATTTGGATTAAAATTTATTTGGATATTTGAACTGTTGATGGAGTTGGTGCAACAGAAAAAAGTAAATATTGGAAAATAGCAAAATTATGTTAATCGCTCTTTGTTAGTTTTTTTTTTAATTTATTCAAATTAAATTTTCAAATGATTTAATTGTTAGCTATAAAATTAAAAAGCAAATTAACCTTATGGCTCTCGTATGTCTTTAACATTTACATTAGTTCATGTGCATTATCTGACAGCGATCCAAATGGTTTTTTCGATATTAATTCACTCCATTCGTAAACGTTAAGGATACTTAATAGCTCGTGTTTTAGCAATAAAGTATACGTGAGTGTAATGTTTAGTTCAAATTATGATTTAATGTCCTTAAGTAGAGTTCTCACACTCTTCTCTAGGAACGAAACTAAAAGTCAGAAGTGTTTGGAATCACACGCACATTAAATCCTTTGAAGACAGACAGAAATATGCAAACAATATTTTATGTGTGGCCATATTCAAGTCACGATGCTATTTGACCTTATTGGTCAAGTGGCTGAGCACTCTTGAGATTACCTGTCCAGGTGTCTACTCTCACGGGAATTATGTTCATTTTCGTGCGTTTTATTTCATAGGTTCATACTTCAAATTCAGTTTATGTTGCTAGTTGTCTCACGTCTTCATGAAATCTTGCACTGCCTGAAACTTTTACTTTAAATGAGTTTTAAAATCTCAGGGTTCACTCTAACTTTAGTTACGTTCCTCCTTACAATATAATTTCGTCTTTATTCAATTGGCGTCATCGGGTGACACAAAAGTTTTTCAGTTTGTTGTGAATATTATAAAAATAAACTTATTGAAAAGTCGCTAAATTATTCTACGATAGAGCTCTGCTTCGGCATTGACGAATCAGCGGCTTATTACAGACGGTAGTCATCGGTAACGGTACCTATCAGCTAGCCGACTAAGCCAGATGAATCGAATAAAAACTGGATCTAAGGAGAGAAATCTCTTTGCTCAATTTACCCTTTGATTGTATGCTCGATGTCTGATTGGAAATAAATGTTCAGCGTGAATTACTCGATAAATTTTCAGCCTCAGTAGAAAAAAAAACATTTCTCGTAAAATTCATTACTGCCGCCGGAAAGTTTGATCCTTTTTAAGAATTTTGAGCCGAAGGGGAGTTTTCCGAGAAAACAGGCAGAATATGACAGGGGAGAGGGGCTCCGAGGAAACAGACGTCTGTTTTCAAAAGAAATTAGAAGATGAAGTGAAGAGTCCAATGTGTTGCGACATTATGTTTTGAATCGCTTACATAACAACCAAAGCATGTGATTTTTACCCAAGAAACAATGAACTTTGTTCAGTAAGTGACTTTTTCTAGTAGTCTAGGGATAAAATTTTGGATTAATAGGTGGCGATTGGCGATGGCACTTATTTTTGCATTTGTTGCGGCAGTGAATGTCGTAACCTGCAATTGTTAGGAGTTGAAACTACCGTTGGTTCGGCTTGCTCGGATCTCTCTTGAAGTGTTAGTGCAACACTTATGAATGATCCACAAACACTTATGTAATCCGCAAGCCCACATGGAGAGAAAAAGTGTAGAAGCCATTCTTTGGCCGATTTTGTTGTCTATAACCCACTTTTTTATTATGAAAATATGACGTCTGTTTCGGGGGGAGGGGGGGGGGGAGTTAAAAAAGTCGGAAAAAAGCAGACGTCATTCATGGACAATGGACAGCCCCTTTAGGAAAAAATGAAGGCGTTCTCTTTCGAAGCCTGCCGTGGTGTGTGTGTGGCCATTTTTTTTTCAAAATGATTAAAAAATATCAAACTTTCCGTCGGCCGAGGGGCCGATAATCGTGTGTTTTAAGTGCAATTTTCTCAAAGAAAATCCTCAAAGATTTGTTTTTATTTCTAATGATTTTCTGTCGGTTTCTTTGATTTCCAAGGATTTTTTTTGTCAATTTCTGAGGATTTTCTAGCATTTTAACACGATTTTTAGGGGTTTTCTTTGATTTTTAAGGATTTCCTTTGAATTCCAAAGATTTTCTTGAGGAATCAATAAATCAAAAGAATTTTCGACATTTATCTGCTCTTCCTCGCCGGCGCACAGTGTGACATTTCTTTCAAAATGGCAGCGTGTGTCAAAACCGGGCATTACGCCAAATTTACCAAATAAGGCAAAATCGGATGAGGATGTTGAATCTATTATGAGCTACAAACAACGCTACAGTGATTTTTTTTTAATTTCTACCGATTTTGCCTTATTTGGTGAAGGCGATTTTTACAAACGCCTCCATTTTGAAAGAAATGTCACACTGTGCGGCGGCAATAATGTATTTTACGAGAAATGTTTTTTCCTACTGTGAGGCTCAAAACTTATGAGCAGTTCTCGCATGAACTTATGCGTAAGAAGTAAACAACAGATTTAACGCTAAAATCTTTGTTCCATTGAGGATTGAATCAGCGTCCCTCACAGCGACTTTTGTATGAACACCACCTTTAAATTTTCTCGCTAATAGCGAGCAGTGTTTCGCTAGAGGCCAAATTAACGGACCAGAAAATTTTTTCTACTCTTTATCGTGTAAATTTCAGTCTCATTTCGTCCGTTCCTCTATTCTTTACCAACCTTTCCAGTACCAACCATGCGTCAAAGGGCGAAAATAAATGTTTAAAAATAGTGGATGCTACGAAAGTCATTCACTACACGGGGTTACAATTTCGTGATAAAATCGAACTCACAAGTGCATTTTTGAGCAACAAGCTTCGGTAACTGACTTTTCGACAAGTGTAGATTCTGCATATCCGAGCCTAAGGAAAGGTAGGCAACTACACTTGTCGAAAAAAAGTTACAGATACCGAAGCACGTTGCTCAAAAGTACTCGAATGAGTTTGCGAGTATGACGAAACTGTTTCCGAGTTAATTAATGATGTAGGAGCTTCCGCTGTATACTGGTTTATTGCCTACCCCCTGCTAAAGTTAACTATCATATAGATCTTCACATGAAATTAAACTCGTTTCAACATTTTTATAATCTTTTTATTTCCGCGCAGGTTATTAGCATCGCAAAAACCTGCGCAGAAGTAAAAATTTCTTAAAAATATTGAAACGAGTTTAAGCAAAACAGCCCCTAATAGTTAGCTACTTTCCCCTACAACAGCCTCCTCGCTTTGTGATACTTCATTACTCAAACAACGAAAATTGTAATTTTCGGACCCATTTGAAAACCGAAAATAAAAAAATTCAAATTATGTGTTGTCAACTTACCTACATAATACGAACGTCAACTTAGATAACACGGTGCTAAAGTTGTTCTCGTAATGAAAAATTATGTGAATTACAAGGGATGACGTATGAAAATTCAACCTGTACGCTTGCAGCCCTTGCCTTCGGCGCGGACAGCAATTCTCGCACAGGGTTGAATTTTCATACTTTCATCCCTTGTAATCCAAATAAATTTTTTACTTAAAGCTTACTTTCGCCCCTCAAAATATGAAGCATGTAAAACTTAATACGTCACTTGGAAAAACGCTTTCGACTCTTGTTCTTGTGACACTCCAACTATGCAATATAAAATTCAACCCTGTGCAAGAATTGTAGCCCGCGCCGAAAGCAAGGGCTGCAATCGCACATATAAAGTTTTTATACGTCGTTCCTTGTAATTAACGCGGGCGGCCCGGGCGGGCTAAAATTTTTCGGGCATCTCATCGGACATTTTTTTTTCGGGCGGGCATCGGACTGTCAACACTTTCTACTCAAATCAAATAACCAAGAAAAGAATGTTTGGCGTTTCAGTACTATCGTGATATGAAGAGAGTATTAACTTATCGGCAGGGTTGTCTCTATTTTATGATTTAAAGAAATTCTTATAGAAATTTCGGGCGCGCACAAAGACCTATAAGAAAATTCAGGCGGGGATCGGGCGGGCATTTTTTATAAAAACAATATCGGGCACGGACTAGAGATGAGCGGGTCGACCATTTTTCGAAGCCTGACCAGGACCGAACCCGACCCGATTAAAATTTTCGAAACCCGAACTGTTTAAAAACCCGACCCCCGAAACTGCTGTTTTCCGTCCTATTTTAAAACAGAAAAACAGTTTTCTGAACCCTCGGAATGAAAAATATTGTACGAAACTCGGAATAGTATTTTTCGTAACAAGGAGAAATAGAATGTTTTTGACGAGTGTGAGGTCTACGCCGCGGGCTGCAATTACACGAGTCAAAAACATATATTTCTCCGAGTTTTGAATTCTATTTTTCATTCCGAGGGTTCGGAAAACAGCTTTTTTCGTTTTTTCATAGGACGGAAAACAGCGGTTTCTCGTCCTAGGAATGAAAAAACATATGTTTTTGACTAGTGCAAACCTCACACTCGCCAATATTTTTCATATTTACGTAAATAACTATCGCATCTCTTGTCTTACTGAGGTTTGCATTTGTTCATTTTCGGCCCCCTATTTGGGAAGTGAAAATTACGATGTTACAATATTCTCTACAATTTTTCACAACGAACATTATAGGCACTGGATCTAAATAAAATCTAACAGCAAATTTCCCCTTTTTCATATCGGATTTATTTTTCCCAAATTTTTACGACTAGATTTATTTTGCACGAGGTGTTATGGCCATGGAAGTATTTTCCATGGAATTTTCTTGTCAAAAAAAATCATCGACATATTCATCGGCACAAATTAGAATAAAAATACTCTACGAAGAAGTCCTTTGTAGACTTGCCAGACCAAATTATTTGTTTGCCCCAAAAGTAATTTTTCTCCAAGTTACATGTGATTGGATAAATAATTTATGGCGACAATTTTCGTATAGCTGTTCAATAACTAAATTGTTTTCGCAACGAATTAAGAGAATCCATCATGATAATGTGACAGGTGTATCTTGCAAGCCGTAAAATTTAATTGCAAATATTTGGGAGTCTACACTTACGATAATTGAAAATAACAATGCTGTGGGGAAGGAAAAAAAGGCTATTGTTGAAATACTACAGCGTTCGTAAGGTAGAGCTGATTTATCTTTGTAATGAATATTGAAAGAAAAAAAATGGATTCGAGTTTGCGTTTAAAGAAATAAATTAATCCAATAAATCTTCTTTCGATTTTCAAGTGCTACATTTAAGAACAGAAAACGGCGAATCAAACTACTACTTGTATCTTAATTCATTTCATACTTGAAGCCGTTTGATGTATTTTATATCTATCGTAACTTCAAGTACATGAAGCATGAGACAATGCAATGTGTCTGTCATCATTATTTATTCCCAAATTACTGATAATGAGTTTCAGAGAATTCAAATACACTCTTAGCCATTATTGAAGTCGCTTAAGGTCCAACGACAGACACGTCCGTAAATTTCTTCTACGAAAAGTTCAATTTCAATCTACATGCTTTAAGATAAAGTTACATTCTCAATAAGTCGAAACTTTCAACCACTCTCGCATTATTAGAAATGGAATTTGTGGAATAAATGTTGACAAGTGGGTTGAAATAGTTTTGAAACAAACAGAATGAATATGCAAAGTTTTGTAAGCTTTGTTTTGACAGTTGAAAAAACGAATGCTGATGCCAAAAAGTAATTAGAGAAGGTGCGAAGAAAATAAAGAATTCTGGCACAATTCTTCTAATTAAGTTTTGTTTTGAAAGTTATCGAAAAAGGTTTTTTTTAGAAGACCAACCCTTTCGTAATCTCATGGGTTTGTGATTTGAAAATAATTTATTGAATTAAAGTTATTCCCTTTTTACTTTTCGTCATGTTTTCTGTCTGCAAAACAGTTACCGGCGTTTTCATAATCCTCCTTTTGTCCTTTAAGACGATCTTGTTCCTTTTCTTGGCAGTCAATGTTCCAAATGTAACGTGACGGATTGCACCGCTTGTTCCATATAGATTCATCTAAAGGAAAACTCCTGACGAGTAATGAATTCATCATTAATTTTCATAATTTAAGTGACACACAACGACCTGAATGTCCACCTGAATTAGGAAAGCAAAAATCAGGAATCCAGAAATCAGGAACCAAAAATCAGGAGATGAAAATGAGGAAACGAAAATCAGGAACCTAAAATGAGGAAAAACAAAAATCAGGAAATACCAAATTTAGAAAAAACTAAAATCAGGAAGGAAATAAATCAGGAAAAACTTCGAAGTTTTCAATTCGTAAGGAGGTCGTAGTTTTATTTTCGGTATGTAGGGGGCTCTGCCCTCTAAACCCTCGCGCCTGCGGAGAGCTGCTAACCCCGCTAGGGGCTCTGGCCATTAAACACGCAAGTGGGATATTCGCCCCTTGACCCCCCACGCGGTGGCTGCCGCCCCTCGACCCCGCTTTTTTTTTAGGTTCTACCACGGCCTGCGGCGCATTCTCTCAAAAATTATTTTCCTGCTTTTGGCTTTTCCTGATTGCCTGATTCCTAATTTTGGTTTTTCCTACTTTAATTCATTCCTAATTTTTGTTTTTCCTGATTTTTGTTTTCCCTGATTTTGGTGTTTCCTTATTTTCGGCAAATAATTTTTTTTTCTAATTTTCGGTTTCCTAATTTTTTTTCCTAATTTTTGTTTTCCTAATTCTTGTGGAATACCCAACAACCTCTATACGTCGCCTAATTGTCATTCGAACTTGCCATTCATGAAGAACATCACAACACTGAGATAACAAGTTTAATTTTAACGAAATTATTAAGCGCCACAACTTTCTTTGTTCACATTTACTGTTATGATATGTGTGTGAGTTTCGTCATTCATTCTTTCGTCATCTTTCATACTGGAAGCAAGTCATATCACAATCATACTAGATTTCATGGATTTATCAAAAAATTGAATTTAAATAAGTTTTAACATCGAAATTAGGGATGAGCGGGTTGCCCGAAAGTTCGAAAAACCCGACCCGAGCCCGAACCCGAACTGTTCTCATCGGGTTCACAGATTTCGGATTCCGAAAATTTTGATCCGGTCGGGTTCGGTCTAGGTCGGGTTTCGAAAATATTCGGTTTGCGGGTTTCGGGTTTTGAGAAATTGGATCGGGTCGGGTTCGGTCCGGGTCGGGTTTCCGTATCATTTTTTTCGGGTCCCAATCTTTTACATACATTTCGTATTTTGCAAAGCAGTAAACTTGTCTCAAACAAATCGGGACGTTCAGTTATTGCTAGGTTGGGAATACTCAATTCATAGAACCAAATTGATTTCAGTATTATAAATTTCTTCATTGTAAATCATGGATTGAGGTATACCGTTATCGGGAAATGAGAGCATTTCACAAAGAGAACATGCTTATGATTCTCTCTCGCATGCTACAATTTTTCAAACATGTAAAGAGAATTCGGCGAACTGAATTATTCCTTTCAGGCGGCCTTACGTGAAAACAGCGAGTTTGATATTCCTTTCATCCCCTATATGAAGGCTGCTGCCCCTCGAAACCGCTTTTTTACATTTCAGACTTATCTTTTAAATTAGAAACAACAATCCCTCAAAGACGGTAATAGTGCAAAAATGACGGATCAGTGGTACCAAATAGTGTCTCCAGTTTTCCAATTGTAATGTTGGTGTCGTTAGTCGTTTCAAATATTTATTACCTAACCCAACCAATTTAACGTTTGCCTCACAAACAACTACATTCAAGTCAATTTTAATTTCTTTCTTTTGTTATCAACAGATGAACAATGAAAGTCTAATTTATTTTCGTAATTAAAATTTGGATTTGAATATTAATTCGGAATTTGGTGATGTTCTCCATCAACACTGCCACCCGAAATAATTTTATTCGAAAAATAAATTAATGGAAATTGAACCCCAAGATAAATGCTGCAACTTTTCGGTCGTGTTTGGTTTATTCAGTTAGTCTAATTTTCGTTATCCATATACTGTGTGTACCTTGTTATAACTCTCTTTCACAAAGCACTTTAAAATAAATATATGATCGAGGCCATCATTTAGTAGAAGGATGTTCTTCTAAACCTTCTCTGTTTCATTGAAAAACATCCATCTCTACGTGTTGTTTGTGTGGCAATCCGAAATTCATTATAGATTATTTCCATCTGACAGAAAGACACACACAAGCGTAGCAACAGCTATTTACATATCTTTGTTAATTATAGAGAATATAGATTGTCGAGACAAGACCGTCTGAAAGAGATATGTATGCAGACAACCGTGTTACGTTGGTTGGAAGGGTTTAAAATCACAATCGTAAAAAAAAATTTCAGTTCATAGATTTGTCGAAAAAACTTGTTCAGTCGCAGGTATTTTCACTTTTTATTGTAGCAGTATTTACGCAATTCGAGTAATGCCCACTTGTTTGTGTGAATGTGGCGTAAAAGTTAGAGGTGAGCGTGCATTAATTTTTTGCTTAGGGGCCATCCATAAAGTACGAGGGTTGACAAAAGCGTACGTTCCACACATTTCAACTTTCTGTCCGTTTGTGTACAGGGGGAAGGGGCCTTTAAAAATAGTCATTTTAAGAGTACGTAGTACTTTATGAATAGCACTTTACCCGTGCCCACATAAAAAAGGAGATTGCCACCCGTTCTCGATTATAAAGTTTCCAGCCTACTAAGCATCAAAAATTTTAAACCTGCTCTTTTTCGTAGTTGATAGTCAGTTTATACGGTTTACTCTATTGCCACACCAAGTTAATTTGTTGAATCAGGCAACACTTCGAAAAATGAGAGCATTTCTCCGAAGCAACCAATGTCGCAGTATGATCATGGTCACATGACACAAGAGCATTGAAAAACATATGCAAAGGACTCGCACGTATCAGAATAGATGAGGCAAACAGAATAGATGTTGCAAAAAGTATCAAACGTATGTGCAATTAAGTCCTCACTAAATTGGACTGGAAATTGCCGAAGAAAAACCCATACGAAGCAGCGGCGCGGCGCTAAAAACCACTCTAATCGCTTAAAATAAGCCTAGACCTAGGGTGCTTAAGAGAGGCCTATGAACCATACTTCCATAGACATAAAAGTCTACTCTTTTTTCTCTACAACGCTGCACAAAATACCTAATCATTAAAGGAATGTTCACGAAAAACCACCAAATATATTGTAGGGTCGCGAGCCCGAACCATTCAACAGATTTCAACTAATTTAATTTTCGTGATTTTCTGATGTTCACATCTTTCATTCGAAACCTTCCAAACCGATTTCCGTTCTAATTTCGCAGAGATATAAGTGGAAAAGTTCCACAAATCTTAAAAAACCACGTTTTAGACCACTTTTTCGACCGTAACTTCGAAAGTTTTTGACCGATTTCGCCCAAACTCAATTCCGTAATCAATTTTTTGATTATCTTTCAGGAAAAAAATTCTTGAAAATCAGATAAAATTTAACCGATTTATTTACACGTCTGGCCCTAGTAGAGACTCAGTTTTAGGGCTCTGGCTGAGTCTAAAAACTCAAAATCAAAAACATTTCTTTCACAAATGTTCAGGCATGACCAAACTACAAAAAATTATCAAAATCGGAAAAGATTTACCCAAGTTATGAGCAAAAGAACAAAAACCACTTAAACGCCTCTAGCTCGGCGGCCCTTGGGTCGACAGTGCCCAGATAATAATAATAATCCCAATGGCACTGATTAGTCAGGAGCAGCACTGTAAAGTGTCTGGTTCGACTGCCGGGGTGTTACACTGAGTAACTACCAGCTAATGTGGATTAACCACGCTAGGGACCACATGCCTAACATGTATTCCGAACCAGACCTTCGATTGAAGGATCATTTCTTTTCCGATTTTTTTGCGACCTAGTACATCTGGCAACACCTAACGGTATGGAATTTGTCATTATTTTTTGACGTTAGCAGCTGGATAAGTGCCTGCTTGTTTCGTACACAATGCATCGAATATGGGTGACGTCATACTTCGTTGTGTACAAATCGTTACGATATTGCTACCCTAACTACCCATTTATGAAGCTTGGGTGAGCTTAGCAACGTTATTTTCATGACAAGCGTTGAAGAAAAATCCTATACAGAATACGGAATCTGTCCACACGGGGTTTGGACCCGGGTATTCTCGGTGGAAAGTCATTACGTAACCACTGAGCTCACCCGTGCCCAGATTATATCCCATAAAATATTTTTCGATTACCTTTCAGGAAAAAAAAGTTTTTGAGAATCAGTCAAATTTTACTCAAGTTATCGCGGTGACAGACGGAAGGACGGATATTTCTTTTATTGCTGATTCGTCATCTAAGGACCATCTAAGGACTATCCCCCTACTTCCGGGTCCAAATTAAGGTTGCTTCAAATATCGTGGTAAACGCATAAAACCCCTTTTCGAAGACGAATTTAGATGAATATGGCAAAGCCATTTTTTGAGTTTATTTATTATCATTCCAGTGAATGTGTGAAATACATTTTTATGGCTAATTCCATAGGTATCGTCACCTGAGTAACGAATTTCATCTCTTTCACTCTTTCAATGTGATTTATATTAACATGAGATAAAACACATTCATTCCCCAGGTGACATGGTACCGACAATGTATGGGTTACCGATGGAATTAGCCGAATACACTTCATCATGAAATTTTCTAAGCCGACGTCGTCCTAAACGTTTCCAACGAAAAATCAAACTTGAAAGATTTAATTGTATGCATTTAAGTCTTTCAAAATTTCCTTTCAAATAAGAAAAGTTCAGGATTCAATTATTCAACAAAAATTTAAGGCGGCGCCTCTGCGGAAGAGTGTTGTGGTTGTTAGACGCCTCTGTACCTTCACTAATTCATTTATTTTATTTTAAGTCAACTTAATAGAAGCGGACTATTCATTTAAAACATAAATTTCAAGAAAACGTAGATTATACAAGGTTACGGGTAAAAGGAATTAAAAAAAAAACAGAAAACAAATAACAAAATAGGGAAAAATTAAATAAGTAATAAAGATATCACCAAAAAAGTAAATGGGAAAATCACAAAATATCACAATTCTAAAAATTGGCTTAAGACTGAATCCGTAAGGGTAAATATTTTCGCCCGATAAATTAAATCAATACTACCAATAAAAAGTAGTATATGACTGATAACTTTTGACGGATATCTTCATTTCACCCATTTATCTAGGTAATTTTTCCTTTTACAAAATGTCATGAGGTCTCTTAGGCATAACCGCAAATATTCGCGCTTTAATTCTACTTTGAAAATGTGTTTAAAACTTTATCGGTAAATAATTATCGGTCATTTATTAGTTTTTATCGGTAAAATTGAATTATTATTATTATTGGTCGTTTATTACTATCCAATCCGTAACTCGAAGAAGATTGTGGAAAAGATTGTGTGGCAACATGGGGTCTATCATATCTGATATGGCGTTGAACATACGACTGGAGTAAAATGGTGAGTTGTATGAGCGATGTGTTCTTGTGCACGCCTTGTCGACCTCGAATTGAACGTTATACGAGAGCGAAGAGATGGTGAGTTGATTATACCGATGAGCAGGGAGTGGGATGAGTAAAATACATGCATTCGCTCTTCGTCTGGCCAGAGATTGCAGATAGTCGTTGTCCGAACGGTTACGATAATCAGCGTTTGAAAACATAACGAATTGCATCTATGTGCTTTCGATGGTAGGCCGATGAGTTACGCAATTTGATGACCAGATACAAGCTGCAAACTCAAGATTAGATCATACTAGTGCTTTGTGAACTATTTTGATGCCATCATCGTCCAAAAATCGTCGTTGACGATCGACTTCGATGGGTTGATTTCGAGGCCGTTCTCACAACACCATTCGAATTGAAGAAACAATTGATTAGTATTTGTAGTCTGATCCCATCCTCCCTCGTCTTAATGACTGATGAATTTTTTGTCATCGCCAAATTTGAGGCAGAGGATACCGTCCATATCCACATCTGAGTCATTAAAAATATAAGGAACATAAAGACGCCCAAAATGGATCCCTGCCCAACACCTGAAGATACTATAAACGATGCTGATTTATCATATTTAATGGTTACATATTGAACTCTAGATGTTAGGCAAGATGCAAACCAAAGCATGAAGGAATTTGCAAGCGGGAACGTAGGCACACGATGTATATTATGACACTCGGCCTGCGGCCTCTAGTCGTAATTACACATCTAGCACTCGGTTGCATAAAACCAAGGGATATAATGGCGCGATTATAGTCGAGGTGAAGTGAATGTGAATATTCACGTACCGAGACTATAACCAAGCTATCCCTTGGTTAATACGATAGTTTATATCATTTGGGCATATAATTCGCCATTTGACTCGTGGTTTTTTTTTATTTCCTTTGAGATTTGACGTCATGAATTATAGTCGGATTATAATGAAAATTATAGTCGAGTCGACCATAATATGCCTATTATATACCTCCCAGTATGTATGAAACTCGACTATAGTATGGTTATTATACCCCTACTTTCAGGTATATAAATGGCTAATTATATGCCCGAATGATATAAATAATCATTATGCACCAATGTGGCGAAAATTGAACTTCTTTGTGTTATTTTTAGTTGCGAAATGGTATAACTTTTGTAAGTGTAAGGGTTATTCCATCGGGAAATGTGACTTAGGGAACACTCGAATCTCATTTGCACGTTAACATTTTTTCCCACCAATCGCATATGGCCAGCAACTTTCTAGAAGATTGTAAGGCTGTATCTCGTTTTGAGATCAGTGATATGAGCGTTGCTACGTTACATTCTATCCAACCTCACCGTGGAACTACCCATGGCAGTGATGAAAACATTTTCGAGTTACGAAGACAGTGTTTTGATCATTAGTTGCAAAAACTTGTTTTTGTCCACTAATATTGGGTGACGATACTTGCCTTTTTCTTAAAGAAAATGCATAAAACGTCGTAGAACGTAATATGATTTTCACGCTTCAGGCTTCACGTCTTGTGAAAAAGACACCTTTAATGTACAACTTGTTGCAAAAATTACTATTGTGTATATACTATCACACAGACAATAAAGTTCTTAAACCGTTTTAGCTAGGCGAAAGTAAAATGTTGACTGAAAATCTTAACAAAATGTATGGTTACATTTGTGATATTTATGGGTCAACGAAATGAACAGTGAAAGGGAGTACAATTCAATGTGTACATACCATAGAAGAGCTTAGGGAAAAGATTTTTCCATGAAAAATGGTGGGGTGAAAGTGTCAAGATAATTAACGTATGTATATTATGTGAAAGTGTGATTAAGTCGATGTCTATTTAACATTATTATTCATTATAATGAAGAGTGAAAGCCTGACATAAGATCTGAATTTTCAAAATATAATGACGATTTGTTGTGCTCTGCAGGTTTAACATACATATGTGCTTTCGGTCGTATTTACCGGCGGATGTACATAACTCACAATTTAATTTATTCAAGAATTTCATTTTCGGTGGATGTTTGGTTCTAAGAACTCGTTCATAGCATTCTTGTTCGCAGGAATAAACAAACGTTTTATATCGTTAATATTAATGCTGTGCTAAATTAAAGTGGAAGCCGTTTCACATGTAATACATATGTTCGCGAGTAATTTTCATGAACTGACAAAATGATATTGCCGCGTAATGTATACACGAATTTTCAATTTACCTTCAGCAAATATTTAAAAACGAACATCAAACAAATAAATTTCATAGATAATATAAACACCAAACGCTTCCATTAACAATAGAATAAAAATTTATGTGCAATAATTCAAATTTCCATATTTTTTTGCTCAAAGGTTGAAAGGATAAAAAAGCCGGTGCGTGTTATTGTCATTGGCTTCTTAAATCGTGTGAAGGAAAACATATTGCTAGGGAAAAAAATTTATGAACCACAAATTTGCCATATTTTTATGAAAGAATATAAAGCGATCCATTAAATTCGTGTTTCGAAATTGAATTTTACTCCACGGATAACATTCGACTGTTCGGCATTTTATTCAATTAGAATAATTTTTACCTTCGGCAATTCAATTCATTTATTCAAGTATGTATAAACATCAATCTGATATTTATATCATTGATGTTCCATTATGCACTGCAATTTTAAGGAACACGAAAACATTTTGGGGGAAATCGGTTACCAATATCAACGGAAATAAATTAATCAAAAAATAAAGCAAAGACAGAAGCCAAAAACGATCAATGAGTGACAATGCCATGGTGAACATACTAGCAAATACCTTACTCAAACGTAGGTGTATTTATTTATTCATTTAGATCGAAAAAGACGAATCCAAGTCAGTTACATCTTATGAGTGCTATTTTTCCACTAAGTACAACTTTAATGAACGACAAAATTGCTTTTGCGTAAACGATGAACGTACCACTATCGAGTTAAATAATTTTGCTTCAAAAACAGTACCCCTACGCTTCCCTGAGGAAGTTTGGGAAAATGGTAAGATAGAGTTTAGATCTTTTCGTGGGATAACTATGCTGTGGCTTACGAAATTCCACACATTTCCAAACTGCGCATTTGAATATTTTGTCGTCAGGTTATTTTATTTTTGCAATTCACGTGTGTAATAGGTCATATTACCATTGCATTTGGGAATATATAAACTCAAATATTACGTTACCAATATGAAAGCGTGCGGTAATTTCTGTTTCAGTGCGGCAATTTCACGTAAAGTTATTTTACGTGTTTCAGCAATGTAAATGCGCATTTACATTGCTTCAACACGTAAAAAACGGTACGTAAGTGCTTCCAAATTCCTTCGGGTCGGGTCGTAACCTTCCCACTCGTCAAAATAAAAGTTTGGAAGCACAGACGTAATGTACTATTAACGTCATATTCAAAGTCATATTAACGTACCCGTTATAATTTGTTCTACTCGCCTGCGGCTCGTTAGGATAAATTTACGTACAACATACGTACATAGCATACGTACAACATCACAAATTGAGTCTTCTCAACCAAGTTAGCGCCTGTCTAGTTAAATTCTTAAAATCTCCTAGGTCACCTTCATATTTGTACAGCTACGATCATACATTTTTGGCCACATCAGATGGTGCGGACTCCCACAATGACAGCTGAGGTCGTTAGTCAATTTCCTCCACTTGAAAAGCATTTTATTGCATCGTCCGTGTCCAGTTCCCAACCTGTTGCACCACGTCTTCCGAGAGAGCGTAAATTCCATTGGTCTTGCAAAGTGCTCATCAAAGTTGAATATGTCTGAGTTATCAATCTCTCTTCCCTCCATACAGGAAACGGAAAAGTGAATTTACCCTTGACAAATCAGAAACTTGTCGGTTTTCACTTTTCCGTTCCTGTACCTCCTAGGGGTTGAAATCACTGGCATGCAAGGTTTTAGCTGCAGCAGTTCCTGAATTACCAGATTTCAGTTTCTCTGTCATAGGCTGCGCTAGGTCCTTGTGTAGCGGTATAAGTGCGTTGACCAATGTTTTCCGGTACAATGACAACAAGTTGGTCTGTCGCTTAATTATGGATGGTACAATATCACTTAGAATTGGCAACCATTCCACTGGCGTAGATTTCACAGTCCCGGTGATCATTCTCATCTTTCTGTCGTCAGGTAAAATGACATGACAGTGATTTAGCTCTGCACTGCTTGGTGAAGGTAGGCTTACGCACTGTTCAACTGGTTGTTAAAAATCACACCCAAATATTTGTCAGAATAGAGGGGTGGATCAACAGAAAAAAACAAGTTCAAAGCGATCGAAAATAAAAAAAAATATTTTTAAAAAACAAAAAAAAAAAAACAAATACAAGAAAAAAACGAAAAAACGAGAAAAACCATGAAAAAACGAGAAAAAGAAGAGAAAAAAAAGAAACACAAAATGAAATACGAAGCAAAATTGTATTTATCCATAAGGAAATTGCAAAATCAATCGGGACAAACCGAAATTGTTTTTATAATTTATTTCAATTCTATAAACAAAATAGAAATTTCTTAGCTTACAAAAAAATAAAGCCAAGCAAAACTTTTTTAAAATATTTTGTTCTACTTAGAACAAAACATACGATGTTTACAAAGCCATACAAAAAATTAAAACAAAAAATAAAACTCAGCTGTGGTATGAAAAAGGCATGTTGAAGTTGTAAGAGAGGAATGCGATGATATGACGCCCTGATGGGTATTGAGATTGTTTTACCATCGGTTGGCCCAGAAACGAACAGATTTTTGAAAAAGCTGGGAAAATTAATGAAAAGGAACACCGGTGAGCCAAGTTCACGGGATTATTTGCTGCCAATAATTTCCATCGCGATTCACCGCGGAAACCCTTTAAGCATTCGTGATGCGTACTATGATAGTGAGACGAGTATGTTTATGTAATTCTATTTTAGCATCAGAATTGAGGACAAATAAAAGATTATCTGACTATTTCAAATTTTGTTTTCGTTTGACGTTTAAAACGTCACTTTGACAGATGGAAAAGATCTACTTTTGATCCCAACATACTCATACGAACTTAAGCGATCCGATTGTAGCCAACTGCATGAAATGAGTGAAGATACTTTGACATGAACCATATTAGGCACATACATGTCAAACTTTTCCGCACTCAAACAAGTAAATAAGGAAAAACAGAAAAGAACGAAAACTAAAATCAAGAAAAACAAAAAAAAAAAACGGAAAAATAATGACCTCGTCAATAAAAACAAAAAATTGTAAAAAATAAAAAAAAAAAAAAAATAAAAAAAACAAAGAAGAAAATAAAAAAAAAAACAAGTTCGAACTAAATTTACGTTTATTCACCCCTCGGTCAGAATCAATGCGGCCAAGTTGTTCCAAGATCAGAGCCTATTTTTGGGAAATTTCGGGAAATTGCAGGAAATTTCGGGAAATTTCAGGAAATTTCGGGAAATTTCAGGGAATTTCGGGAAACTTCAGGAAATTTCGGGCAATTTCAGGAAATTTCGGGAAATTTCAGGAAATTTCGGGACATTTCAGGAAATTTCGGGAAAATTCAGGAAATTTCGGGAAATTTCAGAAAATTTCAGGAAATTTCGGGAAATTTCAGGAAATGTCGGGAAATTTCAAGAAAACATCAGAAAATTTTTGGAAAAGTGAAGCGAGTCAATAACTTTTGTTACAAGAAAACATCATTTAGATAAGCAAGTAAAGCTAATAATATTGATTTGAAGTATTTTTTATGATGAAATAGTTACAAATTTCTAAGCAAAAGACATATTACAAACTAGACGTCTTCATCGCCGTTATTTTTACGGAACGCAGGTAAAATATATGTTAAAGCATGTTTTAGTAAGTAAATGAGTACTTCGATGGTCTTTTGCGATCGTCACATCAACAAATTTTTTTTTTTTAATTTCGGAAATTTCGTGAAATTTTAGGAAATTTCGGGAAATTCGGGAAACCGGTTTCCCAAAAATAGGCTCTGTCCAAGATAGTAGCTTTTGATACAAGTTACGGACGCGGATGAAGGTAGTTTAACGCACTAGATGTGAAATTGCCGACACGAGCCAAAGGCGAGTTCGACAACACATCGTGTGCGTTTAACTACCAACATACGCAATGTGTATCAAATAACGTCTTTTGCAATTCACCGACAAAAACGAGCTTTTCCCCGCGTGTTTCCACTTGCGAAAATTTGTCAAAATTTCAATTATTTTTTCGATAGTTTTGACGCACTAGTGCGAAAAGCGACCTCATGACGCACGAAAAAGCGAGTTTTTTGTCGGTGAATTGCAACAAATATTTTGACTCAAACGCTTTCAAGATTCAAAATTTGGATTCAAATAGTAACTTTTTTTCGTTTTATCACGTCATCGAAGAGAATACTGTTAATTTTAAAAACTACTTCACAAATACATTCGTACCTTTGCTTTATGCCAATAAATCGTAAACTGTAGTCACGGTAGTCATTCTGAGAATAAAGGTACATTGTTGTAATTCCAAGGGTAAGTAGAATTTTGCTACAAATAAGAAGATAATGGCTTACAAATAAGCAATGAAATCTTTGTAGAAAATCAAATGAAAAGCTACTTCACTCTAAGAGTTCTCAAATCATCTGTTAAGTCCTTGAAAACTACTTTCATTCAATTAGGAAATAGTAATTAATATACCACAAACCACTGGCAGAAGGCAGAAACATTTCGAAACGTGTTGTATACAACGACTTTTGAACGAAAATTCTTCGATTTTCACGAAGACTTCAAATATAACTGGGAATTTTTACAAAGAACAAGTTTTTGTAACTAATTTTACTTTTTGCAGCTGTAAAATAAAGTGATAAAAAGTAAAAAGAGTGATAAAAAGGGACACTCTTCGCATAAAAATTTTTTGCCTAGAGAGAAGAAAAAGAAAACCTCGTAAAGCGACGCCAAATTCACTCTCTCGAACCGAAAATCCTTATTCAAAAAACTAAAAAAAATGTTATTTTTGCACCTAAGCAATATTTTATTTTACATCAACGAATTCAAAGAAACTGTGTCACCATCTGCACGAATTACGATTTCAAACCACGTATTACCATGTATCGAATTGAGGTTACACTAAACTAGATTAATTAGATACTGGCTTCCAAATTTCAACCTGCTCGTCTCAAATTTCGTGTTATTCATCCATGAAATTCATTAAACAACCTACAAACAATTTACATGCTACACGTCGGTTTTTTTTTATTCTTCTTCCGCATAGGATGCTTATTGAATTAACTTAAAATTTATGAACAAAGTTTCTTGAAACGAAGAAAAAGTTTCTTGGAAAACTTATGACGTGTTTGGTATACAACACCCAAATAATAACAACAAAACTAAACTCTTAGTCTCCATCACATTCACGTGATTCTAGCATAAGCAAACAACCGTACGGATGAATAAATGATTTTTTTTTCTCACTGTTCGTTTACACCAGCACGGGGCCAAGCAAAGTATCGGTTGTAATAACATTGTGTAAAAAACTCAAGTTAAGAAAGAAAAAATTGTGTTTTGGGAAGCGATGGATCAGCATTATGATATTTTCGTGTTAAAGAGCCCCCAGCCAAGAAATAAAAAAAGCAGTTTAGATTGAAAGATCGATGCGATGAATACGAAAAATTTTCGTTTCTACTAAGGGAAAATTAAGTCATGTGAAAACATATTAAAGTGTCATGGTGGAAAGTAATTTGAAAGATTTGATAAAACTTGCTCCATTCATTTTTAAAACTGACATAAATGTCGTAGTTGCATAACTTACATTCGTGGAACAGTGAAGAAATTTAAAGTTTATTTCCAAACTTTTTTTTAGATTTAAATTCTATCGGTCATATAGTTTAGCGTATTATGTTGTAATGAAGCTAAATTTTGAAAATGAAATTCTGATCCCGCCCAATTTGTAATATTACACGGAGAAGGAAAGAGTTTTATAATCAATTGATTGGACTCTAGTCACGTGTACATTAGAGAATGTTCCTTCTTGTTGGTTATACACAGATACAGACAGAAATGAAGTCAGGTGCATCTAACAATGGTCGCTTTGATATCGGTTATTTATACATAAAGGAACACAATAGTGCTAAACTTAATTTAAAACTTCGCATAACGAATGGTAGAAGTGAATCGAATAAGCAATTGCCTTGTGCAGAGTTGTTTATTGAAAATTGAGTAACATAATATGTGTATAACTTAGGGACTGCGAATAAATTATGCCCTAGAGATCTT
This sequence comes from Pseudolycoriella hygida, assembly GCA_029228625.1. NCBI lineage: Eukaryota > Metazoa > Arthropoda > Insecta > Diptera > Sciaridae > Pseudolycoriella > Pseudolycoriella hygida. Next base: position 152,107,407 of record CM055403.1, read on the forward strand.
AAGAAATTAAAACTATGAAATCGCTTTTGTTGACAATTCATTTGTTATTAAAAAACAGAACAATTTTTTTTAAGCTGAAACCTACTCCCCGATTTCGACCTATCCCCATTCATTCATATCTTTAAATATCATTAAACATCATCAGACAACTAACAATTTATATTTTTTGGTTTCAGGTGAGTAGTCGCCAGCTATTGTCGTTTTCTACACATTTCGAAAGTAGGTAACTATGAAATCTGTTAAATTGGTCTCTTTTCGTCTTGGCATCTAAATAAACCATTGACATGAATAAAGTAAAGGAGGGTTAGAGTGAAGTCAAAGAAGTTGATTCACTAGATGCAGTGAGGTGCAATGAACTGTAGCTAGGTGCCTTGATGTGCATCTAGGTGAAATGAGGTGCAGCTAGGTGCAGTGAAGGGCAGCTAAGTGCAGTGAAGGGCAGCTAAGTGCAGTGAAGGCAGCTAAGTGCAGTGCACAGACGAACATGAATTATAGAAACATGAAGTAGCTATCGCTACTTAATAAATCATTGACATGGGTATAAAAAAGTAGCGATAATGTATTGTTGAAGAATTAAACGAAAATGATGTCTCACAAATGACGCGATATAGGGAAAATAACTTTATAGTGAAAGCATAATTAGTGAAATAAAATCACAGACAGAAAATGATATTCATTTTGAAGATATTGCTTCCTTCCTTTTTTGATTTCAGTAAAGAGTAAATAGAAACGATGGAATTCGGTGAAAAAACTCTGGCAACCTTTTCGGACCTAGATGGAGCTTTTAACAAAGTTACTTTTGGCGCCATTAACGCTGCTATGAGAAAATTCGGAGTAGAAAGGACACTGATAAGGTGGATTATGGCTATGTTGAACAACTGAATATTGCCGATAGACTTATTTGGGGTGCATAGGACCGGTTTAGATGACAGAGGATGTCCGCAGGGCGGAGTCTTACCGTCAATTCTCTGGAACATGACGGTGGACAGCTTGGTGACGAAGCTGAATGAATTAGGATATTTAGCAGTTGGCTTTGCCGACGATATTGCTATACTAATATCGGGTGCTTTCGAGGAAGTTTTGTGCTCACTGATGAATAAAGCGTTTCGGGTAGTAGAAGAGTGGTGTAGAACGTCAGGGCTGTCGGTAAACCCAGACAAAACCGGACTTATTTTCTTTACTAGGAAACGGAAGTTAGTTCCAATGCGAATACCAATACTTTTCGGAGCTGTTCTCGGGCTGACAGACAAGGTCAAGTACCTTGGAGTCGTTCTAGACAGTGAACTGGATTGGGAAGAGCATGTGGAAGAGAGAGTCAGGAAAGCGCTGAGAATTTTCTGGACGTGTCGCGCCACGTTTGGCAAAAAGTGGGGTCTCAGGCCATCCGTACTGTATTGGGTGTATAAAGCCATAGTAAGGCCTATACTAACTTGCAGATGTATGGTATGGGCACCACATGCTGAATTAGGCGCTACGAAAAAGAAAGTCGATGGCATACAGAGGCTAGCATGCCTGAGCATAACTGAAGTTATGACTTCGACGCCTGCCACCTGCCAAAGAGGTCTGAATGGGATTTAGGAATACCTCCAGCAGAGGCGGATGTCGTGGTTTACACAGATGGATCGAAGACAGATGAAGGAACGGGCGCAGGTGTGCACTCAGTGGACTTGGAATACGATGTATCCATGGCTCTCAGTTCATACACCACCGTTTTTCAGTCAGAGATAGTCGCCCTCTGTGAAAGTTCAGATATGATGCAGCGAGATGGCATCAGAAATAAGAAAATTTTGATCTGTTCAGACAGTGAATCATCCATAGAGGCGCTGTCATCGGTCAAGATTTCGTCGAAACTGGTTCATCAGTGCTTCGAGACTCTGGAAACTCTGTCAAGAGACAATACAGTCACATTGATATGGGTACCAAGTCACTCAGGAGTGCAGGGGAGCGAAAAAGCTGATCAGTTGACCAGAGACGGAAGCAGTTGCACATTCATTGGGCCAGAACCTGGTGTCAGCAGACATGCAGGCTTCATTAAGTCCTTAGTGAAGGCGAAAATGAATCGGTGCCAGCAGGATAGATGGGAAACGCTCCCAACCTGTAGGCAATCTAAAGAATTTTTGATCGTATGTAATGCCGAAAACACAAAATTTCTGTTGAGCCTCAACAGGAGTGAATTAAGCAAACTTGTAGGAATCTTAACAGGTCACAACAGCAAGAGATCTCAGCAAGATGGGAATTATTTCAGATCCGACATGCAGTGGCTGCAGACTAGAACCAGAAATGGCAATGCATTTCATATGCACTTGTCCGGCTTTAAAAGGTCTCAGAACGAAGCTCTTAGGAGACGTCTATCTGACCCCCGAAGAGCAGCTGAAACTGAAATTAGTCGACGTGCTCTCCTTTATCACATTAGGCAGGAGACTGATGGAATTCGAAAGGGGAGTTTAAACTTAATAGGGAAGGAGATGCAGCATAATAGGCCCAACAAAGATGGCCTCAGTGCTTTAATTTAGGAAGTTAAACAGACAGGTACAATTAATTTAGCTTCATACTATTTAAGTGTATTTTGTAAACTGTTGTAACGAACTGAATTATGTTTCCTAAATAAACCAACTGTGGCGGATCATTCCACCTTTCGATGAACACCTCACCCCTACGTACGAATCGTTCACCCGCAATAATCGTCAAGTCAGTCGCACATCATCATCCGAGCGATCAACACATTATCTTGTAATCGGAAGTTAAATAAATTTATATTTTAGTTATTATCGGTCGGTGTTTCTATTTATCGCTTTCTACCGCCCTCAAATGGTGACCCCGACGTGACCTGAACATGGAACCTTCTGATATTGGTTTTCGAACGTCTCGAATTTATATTTTAGTTATTATCGGTCGGTGTTTCTATTTATCACTTTCTACCGCCCTCACAACCAACCAAATAGAAACGATTACACTTTGAAGAAAAAGGTTTCGGAGTCTAGGAATAGGCTAAGAAGGAGATTCCATTAAATCGGATTTAGAAGTTAACTATCTCTTTGGCGGAAGATACCGTTGTATGGATGGGGTTGTTTAATCACTCAGGGATGATGAGACAAAGACATTACATCGTAACGGTCTGAATGGTCTAAATTGCTTTAAACATCATAGAGTGAGGACGGAATGGTAGTTTCCTAAGGAAGTGAAAATTCCAAATGTTACAAACACACAAATAAATCTAAGCGACTCCATTGATTCGTACGGACCTAAAAACATAAAATTCAAATTTAAAAAGAAACTCTTCACAAAACATAATAAATTGTCTCAGGAATATATTACAATAGCTTTAGTATTAGAGGCCGAAAAAAATCGTTGAATAATAAAATTTAATTTTCCACTTTTTTTTCTAAAAATACATTCTCCGAAAGGTTCGAAAAGATAAAATTCCAGCTTGTATTACTTAAAACACTCATCGTTCCGACTCTATATAGCATTTTTTAATTCGAATCTATGCTGTAGAGTGTTGAGAATCAACGAAGATTATGAATAATATTCTATTATACCAATGCTTACTGCTACTGCTTGTGTATGAACGAAAGGACGCCGAGTTAGATATGGATATGGAAATTCATCTCGTCTATTAAATTCTCGATGCTTCAAAATATATTTTAATTACACTCCATTAATGTCTTTCAATTGCATTCTTCCTGCTATTATGTGTATGATTTATAGAAGTTATATGTTAATACAAAAATGAAAATGAGAAAATGATTTATTATATGAACATTTTGTAGCAATTTTCCACTTTTTTCTTGTTTCAATGTCTGGAACATCCGTTTGATATTTCAATGCCATTTTTATAAGAGAAGACGGAATGAATGCAAAAGTATAGAAAATCACAAAAGGAATAAAACAGTGACGCGACGCGACGTCGATGTTGTATTTTAAAGGATGTAAACTGTATATGTGCATATTTTATGTGAACTATTCACGTAACGTACGATTCATGATAAAAATCTATCATTACACATCTAATCAAATCAACGACTCTATTAGCTTCTCTATTAGCTTCTTAGGTGTATGATCATTACGGTGTGAATAACCCTATGTCAATTTAATATAAAGAAATTGTGTCAACTCAACCATAAAATAGGTAAATGTACATTGCGATACATGGCAAAGGTAAAAGCTCCAGAAAATTACTATTAAAGTATGGAATGAAACCCACATATTCATCTAGTATATCTTTTCAGTGTTCATCATTTCATTGGGAAAAGATAAAAAAAAAACTTTTTTTCATTTGGTAAAATTGATTACGGTACCTTGTTGAAAACAAAATGTCGACGAAAAAAAAATTGAGTAGAAGAGAAAGGAATTCGCGTTTGAAATCGAAAGGATTGATTGAAATTGATTTATTTTGAGTTATTTGAGTAATTTAGTAAAATTGCGTTCCGCAAAATAAGCGGAAATGAGTTTAGAATTTTGTAGATTGAGCTGTGTCATTTCAGGCTATGCGTTTGATGTTGAAACTCAAATGGAAAGTGAAATTATCAAATAGTTTGGAACTGACGTCTCGGGTAATTTATTTTCTACGAGACGAGCGTCGGCAAAACATATTTTTTTCAATGCAGACATAAAAACAAATGCAGGGGACCCGTACGTATCAGAATAGATGTGGCAAACAGAGTTGATGTTACGAAAAGACTCGAACGTATTTACTTTGCCTTAACTCTTAAGTGTATGAAATTACATGCACATTAAATTGTATTGGAAATTGTCGGGAGGGCAATATTGACAAACCCGTCCGAAGAAACGGCGTAAAAAAGGCATTTCGAAAGTACAAAATTGACCCAAATAGACAAAAATGTGCATCTCAATTTTTCAAACAACATAGCAAAAAATCATTTTTTTTGTCTGGGGCCGACCTAAGGACCGACCTAGGGTCCTCAGGAGAGGCCTCTGACAAAAACTTACATAGACAAAAATATTTCCCTTCATTTTCTCTACAACATAGTGAAAAACCATTTTTTGTCTAGGGCAGACCTTAGGACCCTTTCAAAAGATACTTTCAAATGTTTCCCTCAATTTGCTCTGCAACATAGCAAAAAACATTTTTTTTGGTTAGGGCCGATCTTAGGACAGACCTGAGGGTCACAGGCACCGGGTCCAAATTTGTTGTTGAATATAATTTGGTACTCGATTACCTCTCAAATACAAAAAGAATCAACTAAATCAGTTAGGAGTCCAAGGGTTTCTAATCAAAAAATTGTCTTCCATAAAACGGGAGACAGTCCTAGACCTTTCGATCAAAAAAAGAAATTTAAAATCGAAAGATATTTACTCGAGCTAAGTAGAAAAAAAAGCAGAGCGCTAACAGAAACTCGTTTTTAGTGCCCTAGCTATATCCTAGGGCCCAATCTCAAAAACGTTTCTTCTACAAATTGTTGGGCTTTCATAGACCTGTCGACTGAAAAGACACTTATGACAGTCGGAAAAGATTTATTCGAGTTATGTACAAAAACTACCTATGGCCCTAGCATAGACTCGCTCTTAGCGCCCTAGCCAAGTCCAAGGACTCAAATCCAAAAAAGTTTCTTGCATAAATTGTCGGCCATGCCCAGATCTTTCAAACAAAAAAAATTATGAAAATGGGAAAAGATTTACTCGAGTTATGTACAAAAGACCAAAAACCACTTAAACGGTCCTAGCTCGGCGGCCCTTTGGCCGGCAGTGCCGAGGTTCTCAATCCCATAAAAGATATTTCGAATACCTGTCCGTGCCCTAGTTGGAATGACTCTTCCCTTTCGCCTCGTTTCATAGCGGTGCCTCGGCACTTCAATAGGGATGGTACTATGCGAACTCCTTTGCAAGGACTCATGCACAAATTTGCAAAGACTTGCTTTGTACAAGCTCGAAATGTTCAGGACTCCTTCGCAGTGCTTATTGAAGAGGTCGGACGTTGGAGTCTTCGAGGCTAGATTATACACGTGCTTAAGGCATCTGTTCTGCAATACTTGAAGCTGTTTCAAGTTCTTCTTGCTTGCTTGCTCCCCAGGCTCCTGTAATGTAGGTCAGGTGGGAGTGCCCTAGTGCGGAGTAAATGAGCAAAGTTACTGACTTAGGGACGCATTTTTTCAGCTTGCATAGAACACCGCTTAACGCGGCTAGCTTTTTGCACACGTGTGCCACATGAGGGGCCCAGTTGATCCTAGAATCTATGATCAGTCCCAGATATTTGAACGTTTCTACGGATTTTATCGTCGACCCCCAATCACCTGCCCCGGTGCCTGTGAATTGCCCTTCCTGAAATGCATAATTTTCGTTTTATCTAGGTTGAGGGAAAGTTTACTTAGGCTAAGGAAGTCGCTGATGAGGTTTAGATCGTGGAGTATGTCTTCCTCGTTTTCTCTAAATGACATGTTAGAACAAAACACACCTGAGTCATCCGCGAATAGGCTAACTGTGCCTTTAAGCGGTAGGCAGTGAATATCGTTTATGAAAACTAGAAATAGCAAAGGGCTAAGGACGCTGCCCTGCGGGACTCCGTACTCGACTGAAAGCAACTGACTGCTGTCTTCTTGGATTCTTACACACTGTTTTCTACCTCTTAGGTGCAGGATCATGTGATCCACACAATCGAACGCCTTCCTAATATCCAGGAAAAGGGCACTGACTACTTTCCCTCCATCCTTATCTCTAAGCAGTTTATCGATGAGTTCGTAGGTAGCCGTGTGCGTGCCGGATTTCCGGCGAAAGCCATACTGCTCAGCATATAGGAATTTTGTTTTCTTTAAGAAAGCAAACAGTCCAAGTATGACATCACAAAAATAACGACATAAAAATTACGTCACAAAAATGACGTCAAAAATACTACGTCACAAATATAACCCAAAGCTATGACTTGTGACGTCATCACAGTAGGCTAATCCGTAATATTCATGTTCAAAAATCTATATCTCGTGAAATATTCACAATTTTAATGTAAGAATTCTTAAAACGTGATTTAAGAATGTTCAAAAATTCAAAAATATTTGTGCATGTAGGCCGCAGATTAATAGTCCTAAGGTTGTTAGACAAAGTGATAGGTTTGATTTCTCCCCATTCATAACCTCAAAAAAATATATTTTGCATATTTTCGTCATAATCTTGTCGAAATCAGTTGTAAACGTTAAAGTAATTCATAATAAGTCGAAACGAGCCTAGTCCGACGAAAAAAAGATGAATTTCTTGGTTGATTCTTTTATTTTGATACTGACTGTGTCTCAGAGCGCTTGAAGAGTTCCGAGGAAATAAAGTGAAGCGTCTTTCTGCATTGCTTTTTATAGCCCAAAAAAGGCAATGCAAACCTAAATTCGATATGGAAGAGAAAGCCGTTTTGTTACGCCTTGGAGCGCCATGCAGCATAGCCCCATTCAAAAATATTTTGTTCTTATATAGCACGCGTTGACGTGCTCATTTTTCGCGAAGTATAAATATATGTAATCGAAACTTTGTGTTCTACGATTTTTATACTTCGCATAAAATTCACACATGCGAATGGTTAAATACCTTTGTATGTACAAAAGCACCATGTTTTTAAAAGTATCTGTGAAGGTATGAGAGGGGAGGCAGCTTATATGAAAGTGAAATACAAGTGCTTCCAGATATCGAAGTGAGGTGACTTATTCGATTCCTTGGTCCTTTCTGAGTATTATGAAGTGAAAGACAGCTGACGTTTATCGTGTCATTCAGGTTCTTTTTTTTT
>CM055403.1:152115626-152180864 GCA_029228625.1 Pseudolycoriella hygida
ACGGTTCCTCTTTGTGTCTAACGCCCTTATCCACGCTGGTGCCCCGTAGCGCAGTAGCGATAGGGTAACACTTGCTAGGAGCCTCCTTTTACTGCTGCGCGGTCCAAACCCATTCGGCATTATCATGGCCAGTGCTGCATTGGCTTTCATTGCCTTTTCGCACGTATAATCTACGTGGGCATTAAAGGTTCCACGATCGTCTAACATGACTCCAAGGTGTTTTAGCTGGCGAGTGGATGTGATCTCGTTCCCCTCGATGTTCATTACAATCCGCTCAGTTTTCCGACAATTGCTCACGAGCATGATCTCGGTTTTCTGATGGGCCAGCTTCAGTTTAGCCATTGTCATCCAACTTTCTACAGTTTCCAACGCCTCTTTCGTGACGACTTCCACCTCCAACTTTGACGTTCCGATAACTATGAAAATTAGGTCGTCGGCAAAAGCAATCGTCGGAACCCATCTTGGCAGCTGCAGCCGCAGCGCTGCGTCGTACATCGTATTCCACAGCGTTGGTCCTAATATGGATCCTTGTGGAACACCAGCTGTGATGTCTACCATCTTTTTCCCTTCCCTGGTATCATACATTAGCACCCGTCGTTCGAAATAGCTTTTCATTACCCTGCAGGGGAAATCGGGGACTCTCATAGCATGCATTGTCTTAGCTATCTCCGTCCAGCTTGCGTTATTAAAGGCATTTTCAACGTCTATCTTCGTTATAACGCAGAAGCGGTTCCCTGTTCTTTTTTTCTTTCGCGCCTTGTCGGCAATCTCCATAACTCTTTCTATTGCTTCGATCGTCGATCTTCCTTTTCGAAATCCGAATTGGTCGTCGGACAGTCCGTGCCCACCCTCTGTGTTTTTGTGTAATCTGTTCCGGATCATGGCCTCCAGCAGTTTTCCCATACCATCCAGCAAACATATAGGTCTATATGATGGTTCACCTTGTGGTTTCCTTGGTTTTGGTAGTAGGACCAGCTTCTGTTTCTTCCATATATCAGGAAAATTTCCGTCGTCGAGGCGCTTCTGCAATGTCAATCTGAGCATGTCCGGCTTTATGCATGCCGCCGTCTTCAAAGCTACATTGGGGATCCCATCTGGTCCTGGCGCCTTGTTATTTTTCAGCTTTTTGACAGCCGTCTGAATCTCTTCTATAGTGATCACCCGATCCTGTCTGTCTTCAATTTCATCGTCGTAAGGAGTTTGCGGCCATGCGACCTGTTCATGTTGCGGGAATAGCCCTCTCACTATGGCTCCTAGCTTCTCAGGACAACTTTCTTTTGGCACTGATGAACCTCTAATTTTTGTCATCGCTATCCTGTACACGTTTCCCCATGGATTTGCGTCAGCTTCCTGGCACAGCTTCTTAAAGCAGTTTCTCTTGCTAGCTCGGATTACCCGCTTTAATGTTAGTTTTGCCGTACGATGTTCGTCTCGCCTCGCGGCTCTGGCACTCTCACTTTTGGCCCGCTGCATCCTCCTTCTTGTCATGAAGCAGTCTGCGCGCAAGAGCCTAATTTCGTCGTGCCACCAAAATGCCGATTTTCGTTTATTCTTCGGTTCTATCCTTCTTGGCATCGCTACGTCGCATGCATGCACCAATACTTTCGTCAATTCTTCTGCCGATTTCTCAACGCCTTCGTCTTCTGATTGGAGGTATTCCTTGAAAGCTTCTTGATCGAAATTTCTCGTCTTCCATCTCCGCTCTCTTACTTGATTCATCTGCCTTGCCGCCACCGTACTCTTTTTCAAAGTGTACCTCAATGCCTGGTGGTCGCTGTATGTGTAACTTTCATCCACTCGCCAATTCAGACTGGGTACTAGTGTTGGACTACAGAATGTCACGTCAATAATCGACTCTCGTCCATTCTTGCGGAAAGTAGTTGTGTTTCCCACGTTTACCAGAACCACATTCAGTCTAGCTAGCGCTTCTTGTAGAATGAAGCCTCTTTCGTTTGTAAATCTACTGCCCCACTCAACTGCCCATGAGTTAAAGTCGCCTCCAATGTTGACTGGTCTTAATCCCGTTAGCTCTCCTGTGAGTAAGTCTAACATTCGTTCAAACTGTTCAATCGTCCATCTTGGTGGTGCATAACAGCTGACAATATACACTCCGTCAATTTTCGCAATCACGAATCCTTCGTGGGTGCCTGATACAACTTCTTGTATGGAATACTTTCCCGTCGTCAATATTGCGGCCATCCCGGCTCTGTCAACAGCCCAGTTACCGTTGTTTTTATTAATTCGGTACGGTTCTGCAATAATTGCTACGTCACATTTTTGCTCCGCTGTGGCTTGCCAAAGAAGTTGTTGTGCCATGTCACAATGATTAAGGTTTATTTGGATCACTTCCATTCTTGTCCCGTCTTTGATTTAAGCGCCTGTTTATAGACTGGGCATCTCGCTCCACCCGTCCCGTGGTCATTTTCTGACGTGCACAGCAGGCATTTTGGTGGTTTCGTGCAATCTCTTGCTAGGTGGTTTTCTTCCCCACATCTCCTGCACAACTTGGATCTATCTTCGTTCTTGCAGTTCCTTGCTTGGTGTCCAAAGTCCATGCACTTAAACCACCTTTCCAACTGCTGGGCTTCCCTCAACGGGCATACGGACCAGCCCACCTTTATCTTGCCGATTTTCAGAATCTTAATCGCTGCGTCCACTGAAAGTTTTATTTCCGCCGTTTGGAGTTCGTCTCTCGTTTTTCTCATACGTATCGTCATGGAATCTATCTCGTCATTTATATTACCTTGCTCTTTCAGGGCTTTTCGAAGGTCTTCGCGTGTCGTGATTTCGTCCATATACCTACATTCAATCGTGGTCATGTGGGACAACGCTCTCACTTTTGCTGCTTCGCCCAGTGACTTCTTGACTAGTTCTTTATAATCTGCACTTTTAATTTCTGGGCCCTTCTTGAGTTCAAACAGCATTTCGCCTTTTTGCGTTCGTCTTATTCTCGAGACATTTTCACCCAAGTCCTTGAGGTCTGGGTCTTCTTTAATTTTTTTGAGGATATCGGCGTACGTCATTCCTGTTTCTGCCGCCACTATTAGAGCATCAGCTTTAGGTCTCAGACTTCTAAGCTTTTGCTTCTCGCTCTTCCCTTTCTTCTTTTTTCTCACCTCTCTCCACGCGCTTATACTGGGCTTCGGTGTTTGTGCATCCAGTCTGTTTGTGGTCCTTTCATTGTTTCTCCTGTCCCTTTTACTCCTTTTTGCCGCGCTTCTTGGAGTGGGCGTAATATCCGGTGTTTGTCTTCTTTTTGTCGAGAGCGGGGTGGCTAGCACCTCGGTACCTTCGCCAACTTCAGTAACTTCGCCGACTTCAATGCCTGCTCTCGCCTTCTTGTAATTTGCTTCGAATCTCCGCATCCTCCACGGCTTATCTTCCTGTTCCACTTCGTTTAGGCAGGCTCGAATGCTGATCACCTTCGTCTTAATGTCTTTGTGCACGTTATTTTTATTTTGTATAGATTCGTGTAACTCTTTCACCATCTTTTTAACTAGCTCCAATTTTGTCTGCTTTGGTTCATCGTTGTCGTTGTTGTGGAGAACGTCTGTGTGGATAACCTCTATACTTCTCGCTTCCCTTCCCGGGGGCGACCTCGCCACTTTCGATCGCCTTGCGAACACGTCAAATAGCTGAACCTTCGATTGATCCATCCGCTGATCCTCCGATTTCCTCTGCTGATTTCCCTGTTGATTTTCTTGTTGATTTTCTTTTAACTCCTTCCCTTCCTTTCCTAATTCCATGCTGTTGGGTCCCCCCTCCAAGCCGCTATCTCCAACTCGATTATGTAGTTACCTTCGTGATCTCATGGTTATCTATGCAAGCAGTGAGGCCATGCTAGGGTTGACACGGTCCTTCATGGGGCACCGCGTTCAGAGCCAGATCGGTATTAGTCAGGAATGTTCATCTGAGCCTACACCTCCTTTTCACAGGACGAGCTTTCGAACGTACTTGGAGGCCTGCCAAGTTTTTACCGGGACGGGGGCAACCATGATATTAGCCCACTAGCCGTTTCGTGAAGATGTCACCTTTCCTTATTAAGGTAGTGGAATACCACAGTTGTCAGCCCTTGTCTAAAATTTCATCCGCTGGTCGATATTCTTTGTCCGTGTTCAATGCTTTGCCAGTATGCCGTAATTAGGACCGCACTGGCGTTGGTCTTAATGTGCCCGTGGCACTGGTGAATGATGGTAGTCCATCTGACTAGGACTTTGCATGCTGCCGTTGTCTCTTACCGTCGAGATCCTTCGCCACCATGCTAAGCCGCCATCCCATCTTGATAACGCCTAGCTGTCTTCAGCCCTCTCTAAACGTAGCGTCTAGGTACTACCCGAAGACAGCCCCCCTCATCCTTCAGCTAAGTGACCCACACTACTACACCAGGGTTGGTTACCTGATCGTTCGTGGGGTTGCTCACTATAACAGGTGTCACCACGGGTAGGATAGGATGTAGGAGTAGGTGGACAGAGGCTAATGTACATAAGGAGTACTATATTGCGCTTAACACACCATTTGACAGCCCATTCAGGTTCTGGAAGTAACTTTGAAGGGTCATGTAAGAAAATCGTAAAAATTTTATATTGATAATAACTCCAGTAAATAAAAACGAACAAACCCAAAACCAATAGAGTCTGTGGGCGGGGACAAGACCAACAACATTTGAAGTAGAAAAGATCCGGAGTCGACGTGGTAGGGAGGGATGTTCATATTTAGCTAAAAAAAAAAGTCATTTTCAGTGAGTCCGCAAGGACAACAGCGCGGCAATACAGATCCTTATGCATATTTCGGTTTAAGGTATTTTAGCCACATATCTCCGACCTTGCGACCAAGAAACAGCTTGGAAAATTTCAGAAAGATAACGTTAATTCCCATTCAAACGTCATTCCTCTTCCTTCTTCCGAGCTTAGCTACTTGTTTATAATCGAAAAGTTGAGTTCAGCAAAAAAATTTAATTGCCACAGGATATTTCAATCCGTTCTCACCACATTACCTTATCTCTGCAGCCCAGAAACGATTCCGACAATCAAAGTTATCAAGTTATCAACGTATATACACCAAAGTTTCAAAATTATCGATGAATCACATAACGTAATTGGGTGTGATTTTCATCCGTAGAATTATCACAAAAAAATTGGAAACAAATTGTACGCGAGTATTTCATTAGTAGAGAGCTTAATTCAAATCCTTTTATGAAAATGAAAAAGTTTAAAAAACATAAGAAAACGTCTGTTTAGATATATAGTTAGAGTTAGAATAGAAAGGACCAAATTTTTTGTTTTTCAACAACCCGTTGGGAGATTAATTGTGACGCTTGGTGCATGGCAATACGAATTCATGAAACCCAACCCATGAACACAAACCGAAGATACGAATCGATTGAAAAGTTTAGGTGAGATAGGAAAATGTGGTTCTTCATTACTATTTCACTAACAATCACTTTGTTATGTAGTTATGGTTCGGAGGCAAAATTACCTTGCAGTAGTTCAGTATTTAGTGACTCATTGGCCATTCTAATAGTGCGTACGCTAAAAAAGACGGATTTTAGACCCCCTTCGGACTTCTTTCGAAAGAGCTTCTGTCGTTCTTTTGCCGAAGCTTTACCGAAAGAAATCCGATTTCGAAATGGAAAGAATTGTGCTATTTGGGGCGCACGCAAAAATTTATGGAAAAATGTATCTCAAACCCCTCTCCTCTCAAAAAAGGGTGCCCTCTTTTGGCCCCTTACAACAGAATACGATTCGTGATCAAATTTAATTTAATTTTGCGAAACTTTGCAAAATTTTCTTGGTTGCCAAAAATCAGAACTCAGTCTCAGTACAAAATCTTCGACAGGGGTGCAAATCAAAAGAAGACAAATGTGCGTTAAAATTTTAAATTTGTCCCCAACCTACGTCAAACTTGTTTGTTAATATTTTGTGTCTAAGACTTTTCAATGCTGTAGGATCATGATTTACCGACTGTAAAGATAAAGTTTGCCATTGGAAAGTGATTTTCGTTTGAAAATAGATTTATTTTTCTTTTCTTTTTTTTTGCTCGTTAGAAACCAATAAATTTTACTCTCAAAGCAAATCCATCGCTTTCTCATAAGATGTGATGAGTAATGAGGTGAAAATCATCGAAACAGAAAACGTTAACTTGTAAAGTAAGATAAAATATGTCTGGTACATTTATGTTTCGAAATTAAAATGAAACATGGAGCTCGCTTCTTTCCTTGGCTGTAAAATCTAATAAAGATTCCATTTAAAAGTTCAAATTAGGTGTTCTACAACAACTTTTTAGTTGAACTTTAGCTTGAAAAAGTTGAATAAACAAATTTATGATCGCATATGACCATAAAAGTTGTGTTTCGTTTGTTTTTTCGAACGAATTTTATTTATGTAGCAGAAAAAAAATGTATTTTAGCCATAAAGACATCGATTTGATTTTTTATGTCTTATTTTCTGTGTTTGATGTGGTACATCAGATTTAAATTATCTTCGCGTGCCAATGCATTTTCGCTTACTAACTTTTTCGATTTACAAACCTATACGTTTTTAGAGCCGTACACAGTATGTGTTTATCACGACGTTTGCCACCAGTAGAATTTAACGGGTGGGTGGGTTTTTGGTTTTGAATGTTCCTCATCAATTCACCGTGGTACACTTCGCCGCCAAACGTTTCGCCGAGATATCGTTTAGACATACAATCATTACGCCGATAGATCAATTCGCCGCTAAATCTTTTCGCCGAATAGAAAAGATTTTCGCCGCCCTGCCGCCGCTTCTTTTGTTAACCAGGGTTGGTTTTCGTGACATTTTGTAAAAGGGAAGATTTTCTAGTTTTGTTAACCACCAAGGTTCACTCAGAATTTAAATTATTACAGGAACGGATAAGTGAAAACCGACAAGTTTCTGATTTGTATGGTAAATTCGTATGATAAATGAGAAACGCGTCGGTTTTCACTTTTCCGTTCGTGTACATTTTATTTTTAATATTCAGAGCTGAAGATAATAAAATGTTACATATGTTTTGAGAGCAAATTATTTCACATTTTTTTTTTCATTACGGCCAAATGTACCACGGTGAAATGTCTTAAGCAGCCTAATGAATCTACGACCAAACGACTCCGCGGCAAAACGTTCCCGGCGACAGTGTGATTGCCGGCGAAATGGTGGGTCACCGGTTTTGGGGTCTAAATAGGATAAATCTGCACAGGAAAGGGCAAAGTCTGTTGGAAAAAAGAATTATAGCAGTAAATTTTGGTATTTTTCGGTCAATCGCGACCAGACTAGGGCCGACTAAGTGGTTATGTCCCGATTTTCATTAATTTTATTTTATTCGATAGGTAAATAAAGCCTCATTTATGGTTGAGCACAAGAAATATTGTTTAGCCTCAAAACCGCCAGAAATATTTTTTTTTAATTTTTTGGAAGAAAATTTAACTTTTTCCATATTTTTACTTTAAAGCGTCGTCAGTGCCACCTATTTTTCCCAATGTTTCCAAATTGCCTTTTACCGTAATAGCTGATTTATTACACCAGCCAACGAGGGGTTATCCACTAGTCAAAAATTTATGCCAAAAATTCCAATTCCATAAAAAAATTCCAAGAAATTCCATCGAAATTCCAAAAATTCCACAAAATTCCCGAAATTCAGAAGTTCCGAAAATTCCAGAAATTCCACGGAAACTTCAAAAATTACACAGAAATTCCATCGAAATTCCAGGAATTCCAAAAAACCAGAAGTTCTATTTTAATTCCAAAAATTCCATCAGCATGTACCCAAAAAAATGATGACCCCTCGCCAGTCAACAAAATTTTACAGACAAAAAAATTCACTTTTTTTGACGAAAAAAATTCGTTTTCTTTTATAGTTTGACTCTGGAATCCCCAAAATGTTTTTACTCGTTGACCCACCGAAAACTTATCATTACGTGCATGTGTGCACCCCACGGAAATAATTCATTACATGTCATTCATTACATGTAGCCCCCACCGGAAACTTCTCATTACATGTATATCTGCAAGTAATGACGCGTTTTCGGTTGGGACACCGAGTAAAACAGCATACAGTGGGGGATGCTTAATAAGTCATCAATTCTGGATAATTTTGTGACATTCGCAAACTCATTCGTGTATTTTTAAGCAACTCGCTTTAAAAACTGTTTTTTGACTCTTGTAGTTGTATACCTCGCCTTCGGCTCGGGATACAAATTCTACACTCGTCAATTTAATTAATTTAATTTATTTATTTTTCAACGGCTTTTACATGCTGCAAAAAACAGTTTTCAAAACTTTTTGCTTAAAAACACCTTCTTGAGTTTGGCTCATTTCACAAAATTAATCCCTCATGTAATGACTTATTTCCGCATCGCCAATGTAATCTACTATTACTTTTATATGGAGTCGAAATTTCGCTCATACAAAAAGGCATCTATTTTTACGGTCAGCAAAATTACTTTTATAGTCAGCAAAATTATTGCTTTTTGTCAGCGAAATTACTGCTTTTATCTGCGAAATTATTGCTTAAATCATCAAATTTAATGTTTTTGGTCAGATAAATTAATCGATCTATCAGCCGAATAATCGTCTGACCCGCAAAATATTTCGTTTTGATTAGCGAAGTTATACTTTCCGGCTGACGATATTATCCTTTTATGTCGGCCACTCTTCTCCGGATTTGAAAATTTTCGTGATTAGGGTCATTCTTTGTGAAATCACCCAAACTCAAAATGACGCGTTCGAGGAACCTAATGAAATTGTGACGAATGGTAGGGCTAATTGATATAAGAAAATTGTGGAAGACATATTTCCGGGGAGAGTTTTAGTTTTGCTGGCACGACTACTCAAAAGTGCACTAAAATCGGGTACAGTCATTTCTTTAAAATTCTATAACTTTTTACGGATAAATCCGATTGAAGTGATTATGGCTGATTTAGACAGATGTTAGATAAAGCTTTTAGGTAAAAACGAGATTGATTCGAAAAAGTCAATTTTCTGGCCTCCACGGGCCTTCAAATTGAAAAATTCGAGTTTTCGAAATGAGTATCCTTCTTGATTTTTACTTTTACATTCAAAAAAAAAACTTTACTTCATTTCTCACATACCCTGAAAAAATTACGGTGGGGAGTTTTCTCTTCATCAAGAAAAAAATTCACGATAAAGTTTTGGCTCGGTCGATTCATTTTTCAATTTTTTTTTTCGCTGAAAATCTTTTTTCGCCGAAAATTTTTTTTCACCGGAAATTTTTTCTCTAAAATTTTTTTCCTCTTTTCTTCCAAAACTACCGATATCACAACAGAAACCCTTTTTAAAAAGTAAACGTGACAAAAAGTAACTTTTTATCACTCATTTGGGTGATAAGAAGTTACTTTTTGTCACTAGTGATAAAAAGTAACTTTTTATAATTGACTTGCGTGATAAGAAGTTACTTTTTGTCACTAGTGATAAAAAGTAACTTTTTATAATTGACTTGCGTGATAAAAAGTAACTTTTTGTCACTCATTCAAAGTTCAAGTTTCACAAGTTGTTGCATTAAGTCTTGTATGAAACACGTTGCGAAATTGGTTGTTTTTGTCACTAGATCTGAAGTTATCAAACGAGCGAAGCGAGCTCCATTTCGCATCTAGTTAATAACTATTTTGGCGTTTTGAGGCCAAACAATATTTCTTGTTTATGGAATCGATTTGAGAAAACTTTTTTTTTTTGACATGCCATCTAGGGTGCTACGTGTTTTTTCTACTTAAATCTATCTGATTTTCTTGATTGTCCTGTTTGAGAGATAATCGAATGCTTCAAAGGGGGGGGGGGGGGCAGATTCTATCGTTTAGTTAAAATATTTCCATTGTTTTACTTTATGGAAAAAAGTGAGGCTGCAAACGTTAAACTACTGTAACACCACAAATACAAAACGTGGCGAGTCTTTTACAAAATAATTGTAAGTAAAAGTCTCACGTCGAACGTCCGTCGGTGAAAAAGTACAATATCTTAAACGTGTATTATGTCCCTATGGAAAATTCTAAAATTGTCTGATAGACCTTTCCATAGCGTTGTCGTATCCTCTTCCACCCTCCACCCATCACCTTTCTTTGTTCTGTACATACTTTCCCGTAACAAGGATAAACCGAAATGAAGAAACATTTTGAAATTAAATTTTCTACTTGCATCCAATTTCGTTTCTGAAGTATACTTCTTACAATACTTTCTTTTAACTCATTTTCTCTACATAGTCTAAGCGAACGTAATAAATTAAAACAAAAGTTCATATCAACTTATTATTTTCCACCACAAAAACCCCATTTTTGTCAAATAGCATAAATTTAGTTCATGTTTCAGCAAATTCCTTCTTCATGCTTCATTTCAAGAGGAAATTGTTTGATCATTTTTAAAATCTTTGATGAGCTCGTTTCCATTACATGCTAATCATGAATTTAAACAATCTTCCGCTTTAAAAGTTAATAATATTTTGCAATTATTAAACTTAAGCGACCCACGAATTTTCCTTCTTACTTCGTTGCTCAATCTTTCGAATGTTCAAAATTCGACTGTAACGGAAACGCCACACTCAACCATTTTCACTCTAATTTCTATTTTTCGCAACGAGAAACTTTCTTTAAAACATCACCTTTCTGGCAAAATAAGTTTTAAATTACACAAACTGAATATTAATGTTATGAAATGGAACCAACTTCAATGATAAGAGCAGCGTTATTCAATAAGAATTTGAAATTATTTTTGATATTCTCTTTAAATAAATCATCACAACGATTTTACAAGCTAATTAGTTAAGTGAATTTTCATTATTTCATCAATGTAACTCCGACGAAAACTTTTCCTTTTACTTGGATTTTGACTATGTGGCTGCAAATATTAGATTTTGTTCAAAGTTTTTCCAACTTAAAAATGTTCATATTTATTGAAGTTCTTAATGCATTTGCCATACACATGGTAGCATATAAAACATTTGAAAATCAAGTTTGGAACTTTATCCTGGCCCCGCATAGATGCACTTCGCAACAACACTATTTTCTTAAGGTTAAAAGTCTCAACAACAAATTCATTGAATTAATTACGGAACGCATATTATTCAAGTGCGATTTTCAGAAGATTTTCTCTGGAAATTGTAATCGGTATATTAAGTTTGCAGCTAATATAAACTGCGCAACAATTTATTATTATATGAATATGGCTGCACACATTGCACAGAATTGTAATTATTATATCACACGATTCATGTTGGTGGAATTTGCAATAGTTTCTATAAAGTGCAGAGACGAGAATATTAAGCTGTTATTACGACACTTACTTTGCAAGCTGTTACTTTATCTAGTTGTTAAGGAAATTAAAAAGGAAAAGTTGCAGAAACATGTGAACACACATAAGTGTCCATGTCACACAAGAACTGGCACAAATTTTAGAGAGTTAATAGTTTGAAGTTAGTTTGGAGTTGCTAAGTGTCCTAATGTATTTGAAATAATTACAGCTGCACCATCATGCAATGAATTTATTCGGAAAATGTTTTTTTTTCAACAACAGTGAATTGTGTTAGCGTGGGTAATAAAAACGTTTGGGCTTGGTATGCTATTTTATAGTAGAAACGAAAGCTCGACAATTTATGGAAGAAATTTGTTAATTTTGAGCCCTTGGGCTCAGCCAGGGCCCAAAAAGTGAATCTCTACTAGGGCCCAACGTGTTTTTTTCTACATAAATCTTTTTTTCCTGAAAGGAAAACTGAATAAGAGATCGAATTTGGTCAATATCGGTGAAGTAGTTTCGAAGTTACGGTTGAAAAAGTGGTCAAAAACGGGGTTTTTCAAAGGTAGGTGAAACTTTTTGACTTATCTCTACGAAATTAGCACGGAAATCGCTCTTCAAGGTTTTGAATGAAAGATACGGACCTCGGAAAATCACGAAAATGAAATTAGCGAAAATCTGTTGAGTGGTTGTGAATATTTCTTTAATGATGATGCTTTTTGTACAGTGATGTAGAAAAAAAGAGGCGAACTTTTTGGTTCATGGAAGTATGGGTCAGAGGACTCTCCTAAGTGCTCTAGGTCGGCTCTTAGATCGGCTTAGTACACAAATTTTTTTTTTGTGCCAAAAAATTTTTTTTTAAACTTTTTTTTTTAAATTTCGGACTTTTTTAGGGATTTGCAGAGGTTTTTTGCGACGTTGCTACGGATGGGTTTTTCGACATTGTCCTTTGGGGCTGTTCACAAATGATGTCACGCTCTAGGGGTATATGGCACTGCCTATCTTTGAGAAATGTTTTCTTGAGTCTTAAGTCTTAGAGTTATATGAGTGGAAGTCAGCGATATTTATGAAAAATGTTGAGCAGTTGGAAAAATGATCAATTTTGAGGGTTTTAGATTTATCTGCGAAGGTATGGCAGTTATGAGAGAGAGAGAGAGAGAGAGAGAGAGAGAGTATTGGTTTCTTCGGCAAAGCTTCATACTTTTTTAATAGAAGTTACGGGATTCGTAACGGGAACTTCAACGGGATTTGGAACGGTATTTGAAATGGGAATTTCGGCGGGGATTTGTACAGGGAATTGGATTGGATTTTGACGGGTATCTGGACGCTGGGCGCTTAAGGCGGTGTTTTAAATGGGGTGTGAATTGGGGTTTGAACAGGGGTGTCGGTGGATGTTGGATATGGGTTTTGAACGATGTAAGTACGGGGAACGGGAAATAGATTATTATGGACATTTTGAAAGATTTTAAGGCGGCAGCCTCCTGGTATAAAGTAATAATTCCCCTCGAACTAACCACATTCAAAGCCTTCGTTTCTAGTGACCTCACGAGATACTAATCAAATTTTGAGTGCGGTTGCGAAGTGCCTCCTAGGGGGCATATGGAAAAACTCGTCCAAAGAAACGGTGTAAAAAATTCTCCGAACGCACAAAATTGACCTCAAAATGGAGAAAAACCATTTTTTGGGATAGGGCCGACCTTAGTACTGACCTAGGGCCCTAAGTAGAGGCCTCGGACACATGCTTCCATAGACAAAAATGTTTCCCTCAATTTGCTCTGCAACATAGCAAAAACAATTTTTTTTGGTTTGGCCCTAAGCACAGGCAAAAGTTCTTCCATAAATTGTCGGCCGCGACGAGATCTTTCAAACAAAAAAAGTTTTTGAAAATCGGAAAAGATTTACTTGAGTTATGTACAAAAAACACGTATGGCCCGAGCATAGACTCGGTTTTAGTGCCCTAGCTAAGTCCAAGGACTCAAATTAAAAAAAGTTTCTAAGTCATATAAAAGATTTTTCGATTACCTTTCAGGGGAAAAAAGTTTTTGAAAATCAGTTGAGTTTTACTCGTGTTATCGTGTTGACAGACGTCGTGGTAAACGCAATAGACCCCTTTTCGAAGCACTGCGTTCTTCGTACGGGTCTAATAAGCAGACGAACAAAATTCGTAACACGATTTTTTTTGTATCTTGCTTAGTTTTCGTTAGTCTTGCGTTACGTTTTGTGCAAATTCCCATATTTAAATGGGGCGCCTAATGCTGTACCTACTTTCAAAACTACTGATCAATTGGGGTGATGACGGACGGTTAACGCTTTGATGCGCAAATTTTCTTTAACCAGTATTGCATTACATTAAAAAATGCGTCACAAATGCCGGACCCACCAACGAAATAGTTTTTCTACGGTTTCAGATTCCACATACCAAAAATTTGACTTCACGCATGAAAATTTTTCATTGAATTTCTTGATTTCCTTGAAAATGACTCGAATTTCTTGAAAATTTCTTGAATTTCTTGAAAATTTCTTGAATTTCTCGAAAGTTTCTTGAATTTCTCGAAAGTTTCTTGAATTTCTCGAAAATTTCTCGAATTTCTCGAAAAAAAGTTCTTAAAAATAGGCAGTGGTATTGGGGTCAAGCAAACGTGATATGGAAATTTCGACCAGATTTGACCTATTTTGCAGTGTTGGTTTCTTCGATTTCTTATGAAAAGTTATTAAGATTTGCATGTAATTTTTTTAGCAGTGGCTGCTTGATGTCAAAGTAACACAATCTTTGGTTCTTAAAAATATTGAAATGTTGCCTGAATTTGAATACCTGAGGTGTTGGTTCCTTCTGGAGAGTTATAAAGATTTCGTGGTCAAATATGAGAAATATCTCGTTTTCCCTGAAAAATCTTTTTTGGGATTCAAGGCACTGTTGGCCCAAGGGCCAATGAGCTAGGGCCGTTTAAGTGGTTTTTGGTCTTTTGCACATAGCCCGAGTAAATCTTTTCCGATTTTCATAAATGTTTTTTGTTTGAAAGGTCTGGGTATGCCTGACAATAGATAGAAGAAACTTTCATTATTTTTGATCTTTTGGACTCATCGGCCAGGGCCCTAAAACTGAGTCTCTACTAGGGCCCAACGTGTTTTTTCTACATAAATCGGGTAAATCTCATCCGATTTTCAAAAATTTTTTTTTCCTGAGAGGTAATCAAAAAATTAATAACGTGATTGAACTTGGGCAAAATTGGCCAAAAACTTTCGAAGTAACGGTTAAAAAAGTGGTCAAAAACGTGGTTTTTTGAAGGTTGGTGGAACTTTTTCACTTTTATCTCTGTGAAATTGGAATAGAAATCTCTCTCTAAGCTTTTGAATGAAAGATGCGGCCATCAGAAAATAACGAAAATTAAATTAGTGAAAATATGTTGAGTGATTCGGGCTGTAGTGTCCTTAGTGTGAGCCAAACTCACGCTTCGCCACCCTACATGATAATTGGTGGTTTTTCGTGAATATTCCATTAATGATAAGGTTTTTCGTGCAGTTTTGTAAAGAAAAAAGAGACAAACGTTTTTGTCTATGACAGTATGGGTCCGATGTCTCTCCTAAATGTTATAGGTCGGTTCTAAATTCTGAGCTTATTTTAAGGGTTTGGAGAGGTTTTTAGCGCCGTTGCTTTGTACGGGTTTTTCAATATTGCCATTTCGGCAATTTCCTGTCCAAGTTGATGTGGACGTAATTGTATACACTTAAGAGTTAAGGGAATATTTACTTATAGATACTTTCGAGTCTTTTTGTAACATCTTTTCTGTTGGCACATCTCTTGCATCCCTTGCATATGTTTAGACCCGTACGAAGTACTGGTCTTATGCGTTTACCACGACGTTTGTATCACGTCGAATTTCGACCAGGGAATTGGTGGGTTTTTTCGTTTTCGGGTATAAATAGAAGAGATATGCAAAAAATAAACGTTGTCCGTCTGTCCGTCCGTCTCGAGTAAGGCTTGACCGATTTTCAAAATCATTTTTTTCCTGAAAGGTAATCGAAAAAGTGAGGTTCTGAGATGGGCACTTTTGGGCCAAGGGCCGCTTAAGTGGTTTTTGGACTATCGTACAAAACTCGAGTAAATCTTATCCGATTTCAAAAAATGTTTTTTTAATCGACAGGTCTATGAAATCGCATTAATTTATGGAAGAAAATTTTTTTAGTTTGGGTCCTTGGGCTTACTTAGGGCTCTAAAACTGTGCCTCTACAAGGGCTCTACGAATTTTTTGTACATCATTGGAGTAAATCTCTTCAGATTTTCATAAATCTTTTTTTATTCGATAGGTCTATGAAGGCCGAACAATTAATGGAAGAAAATTTTTTATTCGGTAGGTGATTGAAATCCCAACAATTTATGCAAAAAATGGATGACCCCAAAAGTCTCCTGTTTCTACTCCCTCAAAAAAGCTAAAAAAATTTATACTATCAAATGAAACGAAATGAAAAATAAAGATTTTTGGACTTGGGTGCTGAAACAGGAATTTTTTTGTCTTTTTTTGGGGTTATTCTTTTTTGAGGTCGGAAAATTGGACTAAGGCAGGCCCAATGAATAGGGTCAAATGTCTTTTTACTATAAAAACCAAGTAAATTCCTCCCGATTTTTTTGATTCTTTTTCTATTTCAGAGGTAATAGAAGGCCTAACAGTCCTCAAGAAAAAATTTAAGGCCGAGGCCTGTAATTAGGGCCCTCTGCCG
Source organism: Pseudolycoriella hygida (assembly GCA_029228625.1). Lineage (NCBI taxonomy): Eukaryota > Metazoa > Arthropoda > Insecta > Diptera > Sciaridae > Pseudolycoriella > Pseudolycoriella hygida. Next base: position 152,131,577 of record CM055403.1, read on the forward strand.
GCCCCAGCACAATTTTTTTTTTGCTATGTTGTAGATATAATTGAGTGGAACATTTTTGTCCATGGAAATATGGGTTCAAGGCCTCTCCTTGAGACCCTAGGTCAGTCCTACTAAAGGTAGGCCCTAGCCCAAAAATTTGGACAAGAAAATATGGGTCCGATGCCTCTCTTTAAGGTCCTAAGTCGGTCTTAAAGGTCGGGCCCACTTCAAAAATTTTTTTTTTGCAATGTTATAGAAGAAGAAGAAGAAGAATGTTATAGAGAAAATTGAATGGAACATTTTTGTCCATGGAAATATTTTTGTGCATGGAAATATGGGTCAGAGGTTTCTCAAAGACCTCAACGACTTTTCTACAATGCTTCTTCGTACGGGTTTTTCAATATTGCCATTTCGTCAATTTCCAATAGAGATGAATATGCATAATCAATAATTTAATACAACGGGAAAACATGCAACGGGAATCCTTGCAACGGGATTCGTACGGGTCCGCGAAGCTTATGTTTTAATTACAATTTTTATAAAAAAAAGATTCACAGATTCTTCAGGTAATGTAAATTAATTACTAATTGTATGAGGAACTACATATGTCAGGTAATTTAGGGAAAATTAGATTACCTCGGGAAAATTTTCCCGCCACAGGTAAAACTCGATAGCTTTTTTGTTGGTGAAAGAAAGTTTCCATGTTGGAACTGCTGAGGAAAGTTGAACGCCTATGGTTTGTCTAAAAGAAAATGCCAACAATGCCGGTAGTCTATGCTGAGACTAACGGCAACGGGTACCAATAATCTCTTCATTATACCCTGCCTAAGGCACCAGGTGCTAACAGTCTCTTTATCAAATATAAGCACAAACTTAAATTAAACATTTTTATTAATAGTCTCTTTAAAACATTTTCAAATTAGCTCCCTATCTAATAATACAGACACTCTGTTGGTTAACTGTCAGTCTTTATGTATTTTTTTTTCTTTAACTTTTCTTGTGAAAAGAATTGAAAAATGGAAGGTACGGAAACTTGAATTCTCTGCATAAAAATATGCCAAGCAAAACATTTTCTTTTAATTTAAGATGACTTTCAACGAATTCAATTTCAGTGTATAAATTTATGATTTATTGGCTCACATTTGGTCAATGCTCCATATAACTACATTCATAATAGTCAAAGTGTACAACAGTACAACAGACAGGCACCTAATATTGAAATGGTATTGAACACCACTTGGTAATATATAAAAGTAAAATGTCGAAATGGTATACAGTCCTAACACAAATAGATTCCTTTTGTTCATGACTGAAATGGATTACATAACTGAAATATAACTTGTTCTTGCTTTATACATTTTCATCCAAAAATCGAATAAGAACTTCAAAATGGCTTTCATGACTATCGAATACCCTTGCGAAATACGAACAGTTGAGTTTTTGGTTTATACTATTAAAAGTTATAGGGTCACATTGCCAGGGGTGTGACAGTCTTTTGTTTTAATATTTGCAAGTAATACTCGACGTGAAGTTAGTTACAGTTGCAAAAATCAGTTGGCTTTTGAACTTTTCAATAAAGTCAGCTGATTTTGGAAAATTTATAAATGAAATCAGCTGATTTTTTTTTTGCAGTGAAGTTAGCTTCGGTCGTAATTGCAGCCAAATTCACGTCGCCCCTGCCCTTTGCAAAAGATTAAATAGTGACGAGAGATATTTGATTCTCTTGGAATCTAAAGTCTAAAGTTAGTCAGAATAAATAAGTAAATATGTCAACTGTCAAAATGACATTTCAAACGTCAAATATTTAGATCTGGGAGTCAAATCACAGTTGTTTAAAAAATAGGGTTTTCTCTTGTCTTAGAGTGCGTACAGAAATCACTAGTGAACATTTGACAGGTCTACACATATAACCCAAAAACGAAACACTGTAACGATCGGAACGACGCAAGTGTGACGCACAGATATCGCATAAATTGTAGAAAGAAAGAGAGGCACAAACATGTCATTTCGTCGCCCCTGTGGAATCGTCATTATATGGTATGGGCAGATCTTTCAAATTTAACTGAGCATGTGATGCGAACAAATCGTCTCAAAAATATAGGACATTTTCCCCAACTGCTCGCTTTTCAAGTTGTTGTGGTGGTTAATTTTCAATTTTTACAACAAAGTAGGAAAAGATTGCGATGGGTGCGTAACCCATTGCCACCTAGAAGTCGGCGTGCTTGAGGATAAAGGCTTGTAACTTTTTCAAAAAATATCCAACTTCCTAGCCGGACGAAGGAACATTCACTAACAGAAACTTTTGTACTGCAAAGTATCCCATGTTATGTATGTAATTCAGCAAAACAGAACAAAAAGAAAATCCATCTTCACGAACAAGCTGTTTCAATAAAAATTGAACTTATTTTTTTCTTTCCGATGGAGTTGTAAGACATTATTGAAAATATATTGTTCATATACTTAAGCAGAATGCTTTACATTATTTTGAATTGAATATGGTGAAGTTTTGTTTAAAAAAACCGATTGAAGCACTTCATGTATACAGTGCACTGTTATGTATGTGTAATTCGAATAAAATTCGTCGCTTCAAACAGATTCGCAGAATTAATTTTTATCGAAACAAAAGCAATAAAAAGTTTTGAATTTGTAATTACATAAAGTGAACTCATTACATATTTTTAAAAATGTGAACAAAAAAAATTTCAATCTGACAATTTAATCGGATGCTTTAAGTTTGTACATAACAACGGTAATTCGATTATGTTCGGATTCTCTCATTTTTAAAAATATTTTTTAACACAAGTAGGATTATAACTTGCGATTTATGGTCCATATGAGCCCCAATATAGATTAAAATTGTAAATATCATTTAATATTGGTTGTAACAACAACACTCTACGCTCTTTTTTCACAATTTTCCATTACAATATTTCAGGTGGTTTTTACACGAGTACGAAGAGTATGTGACTTGTGCATTCGCATCTACGTTTGTAACGGATAAATCTCAAAATTATATTCGACGAAATTATATTTTGGATGTAAAAATAATGTAAATTTTGTGTATGTTTGAAGGAAAAATGATGGAAAATTCATGCATAATTATGTGAAATTTATGTAGATAGTGGCAACATATCTTCGTATCTGTTTAATTGTGTTAGATAAACAGATAGTTAGGATTTATGCTTGTACTTCAACTAGAACTTGAACTTGAAATGCTCAATTTGTTTTTGATTTTTTGATCTTTAGTTGTGTGTTGCTGATGATGGGGATAGATACCTTCGAAATGCATTCAACGTAAAATTTTAAATAATAATTCTGTTCAAGTAATTTTTCAAAGGTCAAATCAGTTAAAGGAGTTTTACTAACAAAAAATTCTCAAAAAAATTTCCAAACAACTCCAATTATTGTTAAAAATGTAAAATGTTTCACACAAAAATTACTCACGTAATACCAACGAGAATGACAGATATGGGGTGGGACGAAACCAGAGGAATGTTCCTTCAGACCAGCGCAAAAATCACCATCGGTTCACTGAACTGTTTGTGATATAAGTACCCAAAATATGTCTGATGCGTTGACCAGATTTCTCAGTTAGGGCCGACCATTTCTGATCGATGCACACAGATCAATGGACCCTTTGTGCTACCCACTCATCATAAAAATCCTTTAAGAAGTTTTGCTAAGGACCTCTCCTCCACACGAAAACCCTGTTCACATCGCCGGCCTTGTACAAGAGCTAGCAATCGATTGAACACCTCTTGAACAGTTACACGCCTGGCATATGACCCGAGCTCCCACTTCACGTTCATATGCAATCAGATGCTACCCTATCCAAGTAACTAGTCCTCGCCACACGGTGGAGAGTCCAGTCCAGGTCCAACTTCACACCATAAACCACGAAGCTTTTCCGCTCGGGTCTCGACTTACACGGGACGAAGCCACTTGTCACCACTACTTTGCGGCCTACTATCACTACTCGACCTTAGCCACCCTGTAGCCCAAAGATCCGCGCACATGCGAATAGTGCCTACTAGCCCTATCCAAGGCAAAGACTTCCGGTCCACAAGCTGGGCTGGGGACAGCTATGTAGCCCAAAAAATCTTCACTCAATGGCATAGCTTCGCTAGCGAGCCATAATAACCGCGGTGAAAACCTTCGTTCCACAAGCCAAGCTGAGGAATGACCCGGCGGGTGACATAAGGCAAACAAAGTATCAAAGCAACGACATAGCCACTGAGCCGGACGACAACTAGGAAAAGCCGTGCAACTACCTCCACGAATTCCGAAATCTATACAAATTCGCCCGATTCACCACGTGCAAAACATAGTTCAGAGCAAATTCGACTGATTTACTTCGGAGCATAGTTGACAGTAAAACACTGCTATTGTATGCATGCCCATTGAAAACAATCGACGAGCAACTTATGCATGCAAAGCTGTGTTTCGTTGAAATGATTTGATGTTCGTTTCCAAATTACTTCAGCGCTTCGAAACATACCACGAAGAGGTAGTTTGACTCCTGAACTTGAACTTTGAACTTGAAGAAAAGTGAAATGATTACCCGCCTTCACAGGTTCACGACAAACAATAAAACAATTGTTACAATATGTAACAAAAACAAATTACATATTCTTACTTACTTACTTAACAGCCGTACTAACCCAAGCGGGTTTGGGCTGACTCCATAGGGGACGATGTTCGGCTAGACTTCTCCATGCGTTGACGCCCAGCTGTCGTGCATCCTCTTCTAAACCGTCTGAATATCTTTTCCGGGGCCTGCCTCTTCCTCTGTTTTTATCGAAAGACCTCTCCAAGGCTTTTCTTGTCATTCTGTTTTCGTCCATACGCGCCACGTGACCTGCCCATCGTAGACGCGCTGATTTGATGGCTCCGACGATTGTTTCATCTCCAAAAATTTCGGTCAGTTCTCTGTTTCTTCGTATGCTCCATTTCCCCTGTTCATATACTGGTCCACCTATTGATCTTAACATTTTTCTTTCGAAGCTGTTTAGCATACTTTCAAGTCTTTGTGTTATTGACCACGTTTCACAGGCATACATAACTATGGGGCGAATGAGAGTTTTGTAAAGGAGTAACTTTGTGTTTCTGCTAATTAGCGTGCTCTTAATCAGATGCTTTAACGCGTAGAAACAACGACTGCCTTGCGTTATTCGTGTTTTAATTTTCTCTTGAATGTCGTTTTCTACGTTCAAAACAGAACCCAAGTACTTAAACGATTGGACCACCTCAAAGTTATAATCATCCATTGTTATGTTTTGACCGACACGAGAGCCATGTTTTCTTTCCAAAGTGAGATATTTACCTTCATTCACCTTAAGTCCTATAGGGCTACCTGAGTTGACCATTTCCACATACATTTCATTTACAGCTACAGTTCCTCGGCCTATCAGGTCGGTATCGTCAGCGAAAGCAGTTAGTTGTTTTGATGTCCTGAATATTGATCCATTCCAGTTGATCATCATAGCTCTTACCACTTTCTCTAAAGCGAACTTGAAAAGGATCGTAGAGAGTTTGTCTCCTTGACGCACACCTGAGTCTATGTTAAAAGGCTTAGAAAGTGAGTTGTGGGTTAGAATTTTGCACTTTGTGTCGGTTAGGGTCGCTTTTGTGAGATTAATCAGTTTTGTTGGAATTCCGAACTCTTTCAGGATTCCAAACAAACCTGGCCTATCAATTGAATCATACGCTTGTTGGAAGTCCACAAACAGCTGATGAATAGATATGTTGTGCTCCCACGCTTTTTCCATAATCTGACGAATTGTAAAAATCTGATCAGTTGTTGATCTACCTATTCTGAATCCAGACTGGTAGTCACCAATTATTTCTTCAGGGTAGATCTCTAGGCGATTGAATAAAATTTCTGTCAGTACTTTGTATGCTACGTTTAGTAGACATATTCCACGATAGTTTTTACATTCCATGTTTCCCTTCTTAAAAATAGGTATCATCAGCCCCGTAAGCCAAATTTCAGGTAACTTTTCTTCATTCCACACCTTGACGATGATTTGATGAAGACAGTTCCACAGTTTTTCACCTGCAGCCTTTATCAATTCGGCTTGAATATTGTCCTCTCCTGGGGCTTTATTAGGCCTTAGTTTCCGGATAGCTTCTGCAACTTCTTCATCAGGGGATCAAGGGGATGGTATCATTAGTTCAGCACCCTGAAAGGTGGGGTCTTCCTGATGCTGAGTTGTTGGTTTGTTCAGAAGATCATGGAAGTACTCTCTCCATCTTTCCGTTATCTCAACTGTCCGTTTCGATCGAGAATTTTTTTCATATTTGCATATTGCAGATTGCATATTCGCCATGCGGTTATTGAAGCGGTTCAATCATTTCACTTCAGATTCACGAGAATAAATCACTATTTACAGCACAAAACAAAAATTTCGGCAATAGCACAAAACACTGAACACTTTGGCAATTACACAAAATTAAATATTCCGGCCAAGCTTTGATTTATTCATCGTGGAGACAGTCGAGCTTAAGAACGATGCGTACACGACCGCGGTTCGACCATCAATTTCTACGATAATTTAAACGGCTTCTACTCCAATAATAATAGTTATAATAGTAATTTTATTTGCACTTTTTTAAGTTTTTTTGGGGAATTTTTGGGAAATTTTGGGAATTGTTGGGAAATTTTGGGAATTGTTGGGAAATTTTGTGGGAATTTATGGAATTTGGGAAAGTGTTGGGAAATTTTGGGAATTGTTGGGAAATTTTGGGAATTTTTGGGAAATTTTGGGAAAGTTTAGAGAATTTTGGGAATTTGTTCCCAAATAATAGGCTCTGATTGGCACCCAAGTGCCAACACCATTTTCGAAAAAAATAATTTTCGAAAATCGAAAACGTTTGCGAACAATTCCATTCGATCCTTGAACTTATGCCCGGATGTTTTGAATACTCTGAGGTCTTCTACGTTCTTCTGGCATTTTTCCATTGTATTGTAGATGACTTGCGTCACCAGCATTATTATGTGGCGCTGATTAATAGTTACAATTGTTTCATTTGGAAGATTACGAGGATTGGAATTTATGAATTTCTGTCGTTGGCTTAAGTAAACAAACGACTGACGATATAGTTTCATAGTTGCAAATATAACATGCCTCAAACCATTGATAAATTGTCTCCTCCAATTTAATATTTTTTTTTTTTTTTATGGAAAAGCATATGGTCTCTGAAACTTCGGCTCATCAGAGCAAATAATGCCACATATTGTGTTTCTGTTTGCATTTTATACCATCATCCATTTTATGATGTTTACATGCAAATGGTATAATTTACCATTATCTTTTAACTGTACAATATTAATACATAGAAGTTCGTTTATGATTGCTGAAATTAAACATAGAAATTTCCACCCATCACAAGAATTTATTTTCCCAAAATATTCATTTGAATGAGTGAGTGTTTTCCTTTAACTATATTGATGGGTGGGGAAGCACATATGCTAAAGTGATGTTTGCCTTTTGTTGACTGGGCGAATTCAAATGTAGTCGGGATTTTTAATTAAATCAGGTTGAAGTTATGGAATTTTCTCGAGAATTTCCTTTAATTTTAAATGGAAAAACTGGTACCACATGAATGTTGATTGCAGAAAACAACCAATTTTATTGTTGATCGTTGAATGTGTGAACAATGGCAATCAAGAATTTCCATCATTCGTATTGAAAAACGTTGAAACATTATATTCATATTAATGCGATCTCTCGACCTGATTGTTTCACATAAACGATAAATTCACGGAAAAACAAAACGAATTTTACCACACAATTCATTTCACATGATAAACATTTATCAGATGGAAAATTGTAAATATTTTTTTATGATAATAATTGTGGAAGCATTTTCATGGTATTGTTAAATGAAAATCAACTTCTAATAGTTGCTAGCAAATGAAAAACTTTTCTGCTCGATAATAAATTTCATTTCTGACTGTTACTTTTCACCATGTGGTGTCCGTGTGTTGGCATCAAATTGCTTCATTGATTAGACGAACTTACATGAGAAATTTCAGTTTGACAAGTGTCGTAGATAAATTTCATATTTTGTCTGTGGCATTATAGTTCCATACAGGAAAATCTGATTGATTGAAACATTTTGAAGACACATTTTCTCAAGCGAATTTACGCAACAATCACAACAGTAAATATTTTATGAATGCGTTAAGCACAAAGGAGCAAGAGACGCTCGCCCTAAGTTTGTTGAAAGAAAAATAACAGCAAATCTCTTACTAATCATTGTATGCATGATTGTGTGATTCTTCTATGAAACCTACAGTTATTTTAACGGTTTTAAATTTCAATTTAAAATTCTGGGTAGAAATGGACACGCCACGGGAGAATTTTTAGGTGCGAGGTCTATATGATTTTCTGTGTGAGATTTACGCCATCGCATCGAAGACTTTTTACGCATGGCCATTGAAAAAAATTTTCCCCACCTACTTCGTGCTTGTCTCACCTTCGGCAGTTGTCAATATAAAGTACTCTCGTAACTGGTCTAATGTTTTTTAACGATGACACTTGGGGAGAATATACTGAGACCTCACAATGGTTATATGCTGCATATTTCGATCATAGACCCTCTTCAAATGTTTATACTTGTGTGATGTGTGACTATATTAGTTGTGGGCTGTATAATCATTCCACGTGTCTGCAAATTATAGGGGTCGGGGAATTTCGCACACTTGTTAGTGTGTGCGAAGTTCACCGCGCTAGGAGGGAATTTCGCACCTGCGAACTTCTCCCCTTGGAAGGAGTTTCGCACAATATGACCGTTATGTTCGAGGTATGTAGAAGTGTTGTGCAAACTGTAGACTTGGTGTGCGAACTGTAGATTTGATGTGCGAACTGTAGGTTTGGTGTGCGAACTATAGATTTGGTGTGCGAAGTATGTACTTGGTGTGCGAACTGTAGCTTTGGTTTTGTGCACTATGTATTTGGTGTGCGAACTGTGAACTTGGTATGTGAACTGTGAACTTGGTGTGGGAACTGTGAACTTGGTATGCGAACTGTGAACTTGGTGTGCGAACTGAAGATTTGGTGTGCGAACTATAAACTTGGTGTGCGAACTGAAGATTTGGTGTGCGAAGTATAGGTTGGTGTGCTACACGGAGAGGAATTTCGCACACGACGTGAAAATAGACGGCTTTACAAAAAGCTCGCACACTCACTTTTCCTAACTATTTCTTCAAAAAAAAATTCAAAACAGCTATTTGACAGCTTTAATTCTTCCTTTTACACAATTTTTGTGAAGAAATATAGAACCAAATAAATAGTTCGCACGCCAAGTTCACAGTTCGCACACCAAATAATTTAGTTCGTACATCAAATCTCAGTTCGCACACCAAGTGTACAGTTCGAACACCAAATGCATAGTTTGCACACCAAATACATAGTTCGCACACCAATTTCACAGTTCGCACACCAAATACATAGTTCGCACACAAGTTCACAGTTTGCACACCAAATACATAGTTCGCACACCAAGTTCACAGTTCGCACACCAAGTTCACAGTTCGCACACCAAATACATAGTTCGCACACCTAATCTTCAGTTCACATACCAAGTCTACAGTTCGCACACCAAATACATAGTTCGCACACCAAGTTCACAGTTCGCACACCAAATACATAGTTCGCACACAAGTTCACAGTTTGCACACCAAATACATAGTTCGCACACCAAGTTCACAGTTCGCACACACCAAGTCTACAGTTCGCACACCAAATAGATAGTTCGCACACCAAGTTCACAGTTCGCACACCAAGTTCACAGTTCGCACACCAAATACATAGTTCGCATACAAGTTCACAGTTTGCACACCAAATTTTGAGTTCTCACACCAAGTCCACAGTTCGAACACCATGGCTATTCACATATAATTTATTTTATCTGCCGATAATCTCGCATTTTTCTCCCTCGGGCAAAATTGTTTTTCTCGATATATCTTTTCTCGTCAGATAAAATAGCATATGCACCGCTGTCCAGGATGGTTTATTTTGACGATTTGGATTATTTCCCACGTCTTCGGCTCGGGAAATAACCTCCAAATCGTCAAAATAGAGCATCCTGGACAGCGGTGCATAATCTACTATTGTGCGAGAGTCGACGCCTACGAAGGGAACTTCACACTGTGCGAAATTCCCCTCAAACGGGGAATTATCTATAGTGTGCGAAGTTACCCGTACTCAAATTATACCTTCATTTTGTATGTTATATTAGTATGTTGAATAATTATACAGTTCACAAGTATATACAGGAGGCTTTAGGGTCGAAATATGCAGTATATCACCATTGTGAGGTTTCAGTTTGTAGAGAGTGCATAGTGTTTTAGATGACAAAACTTCCTTTGCCAAGCATTCTTCTCCTCCGTATCTACTCTCTGATAATGTTGTCACTTATGAGACGCGACCCCCAATAAATAACTATTTTAGTGTTTCGAAAGTTTTTCCTCCCATTTACAACATTTGATTCTTTGGACTATCAGACATTGGTCAGAAAAAATCTACAAGTGAAAACTTTTAGTCACACTGGCAAAACTGTTTTCAATTGGCTAAACTTAATTCATTGTAAACGAGCTTTGTTCTTTAACTGTATTTGGCGCGATTAATGCACATCTCTAGATCCAGACAAGGCGACCGTTTACTCATGACATGAAAGAACTTCTTAAAAGGAAATTTTATGAAAATTAGAAACTTTAGGGCTTAATCTGAAATATATTTAAAAAACTAATGTCACATGATCAGGTGTAATCTCGCTTCTACTCCCACTCAAAGACCTTATGCAGAAAGTTAAAAATGAGATACAGCCAAAGAAATTTAACTTTGTATCATCCAACATTTTCTACGTTTCTCTTATTTCTCTCGTTCTCTCTTTATCTCAATTTACCATTTGTGATAAGATGGAGAATGGGAGAAATAAGAGAAATGAAGAAAACGTTTGCACGACTACAAAGTTAAATTTCTTTGGCTGTAAACAATTCTCAAAATGCAACTCTCGCGTAATATGTAGCATGTAGAAATGTTTTAGGTGCCGTGGTTTATATTCAACAAACGATTCGAATATTTGCAAAACTTTCTGTACTGTGTAGGTTCGGTGTACCGTAAATTTAGGAAGTAAGACCGTTTTCACTATGCATATCGAAAATGGATAGCAAAAGTTTTACGTATACAGAAAGTCTTCACCGTTCCTTGTAATAAGTCCAGACTGTCATTTTACCTGTTTATTACAATAGTTCTTCTTATGTTATCTAAATAAATACAAGTAATGTATAGAAGAGACATTTTTCGCTTTCAACTTTAATAAAGTTTGTTTTAAACTTTCATTGACTAGTTCAAGCTTGTCACGTACACTGTATATGGTTTATATTAAACGAACATGTAACTCTGCTTTCAATATAAATACCTTGCATCACATGTAGTAGAGGTGTTCATAATAAACAGATATATTTCACTAGATGATCGTTTTGTAAGTTTTTGTCATATGCCAGGATATTATTCGGTGACAATATTTCCACATATCTGCTGCAATATGTTTGGGACATTATTGGAAACTATATGTCTCCCACTGGCTGGAAAAAATTATAAATGAAATAGATTGTGACACAAGAGTGACAGAGGACTTTCAGTTGGTGATATTTTTTTTGTGTTTTAATTTTTTTTAAATAATTGTTGTCGCAATAAAAGGATTAAGTGTAAAAGGCAATTAGTCGCGGACCTTTTGTGATTGATTTGAAAGCTGTTCAAAACTCGTTGTGCTTCATATTCGCTACAAGATTAGTGCTTCTTATGAAAACAAAGAGTAATATTAACATATAATTCTCATTAATTGCTTGTCTAACCCATGTCATCTACTTGGGGGGTGTTCTGAGGACAGTATTTTAGACACAATATTAATGTAAATGTGAACAGCGTTATTTATCTTGTAATAATTGATACATTTTTAGGTAAAGATGACTCTCTACATTTCATTTTTCAAAGTCACTGTGAAAGACAGTTATGGAAGTATTTTTTTGTTCCTTAATTAAAAGCACAAACTCAAAAGACTGTTCTTTGTTCTCTACATACACACAGTGCTGAAGTAAGTTTACTAAACATTTTCGAGATGAAATCGAAATATAACTGACGATCTAGGATAGATATCAAGTGGTCTACTTTTTGCAAGCTTTTAGGTCGTGAACTGAATTTAGTGACGTTATTTTTCGGAATTTTCCGATCCCTCTCCTCTTTCTCCCATGTCACGTGCGTAAGAATCCCCTTCTTGAAGAATTATATGAAATCTATCATCGATTGATGTTGAATTAAATTTTGATTTATTGCACCGAGGCCATTGATACCATTATGCTACTCCTCCTTCGAATTGTTTTATATGAAAAGTCCGTTACCTTGACTTTTTGCTCCGTCTTATTAATCTTATGGACGGGTTGACGCAGTGGTTAGCGTACTGGCCTTCCACGAAAATGATCAGGGTACAAATCCCGTGTCGGACAAACTATACACGGAATTTTTCTATCAAGTGTAACGTCCTAAAGTTCACTCAAGCTTCGAAAGTTGAGTGGTTGTGTTGTGTTTGGCGTCCATAACGACATACATGGTGAATGAATCGTGTGACGTAACTCATATACGATAAATTTGTGTCCGAAATATCTGGGCCTACAATTAGACGATATAATAGTCAAGCGCCTAACAGTTCTTGGAGTAATTGCATAATAACAAAGACGGCTACATTCGCATTACTCTGAGACGTGGTTCGGAAGTCACGTTAAGCCAGTGGTCCAGACAACACTTGTTATTAAGTAGCGATTATGTTTTCCCCCTTCCTAAACAAAACATAGAACAACAGAAACAGCGATCAGACCTCTGCACCATATCAAGATAGAGAGGATAGTCCGAATTCCTCAGCAAAATGCGACGGGAGGACCATTGCTCTCACTTTCTTCCGAAAGACCTCCCTAGATACCGTCTCACTATAGAGGTGCGAGAAAACGTTGAACATTCTCAGAATGCTGTTAACCGGCTCATGCTGGCCATAGTCTGTTTGGTGAAAGTTAACAACTCATGAGATCTAACAGCACGAAACGGTGCATTCAATTTGATTCGTGACATCAGCGTAGGAGCTTTCAGACGATTGCGTAACAAATCAAAGACAAAAGACGTTTAGGGTAACCTTCAACGCCAAAGTGTTTTGTTCCAATCGATTTACAACGCTCAAGGTGAGGGGGTGAGGACGCAGCTGGAAATAGTGTGTATCCTGGGGATCTAGGATACGGGGCGTTTAAAAAAATATGCTCGAGCAAAGCTCGAACGGTTTACGTTATGGGAAATCGCTTTAAGATGGGAAATGACTAAAAAATGGGAAATCGCTTCAAAGTGGGAAATGACTAAAAATGGGAAATCGCTTCAAGATAGGAAATGACTAAAAATGGGAAATCGCTTCAAAGTAGGAAAAGACTAAAAAATGGGAAATCGCTTCAGGATGGGAAATGACTAAAAAATGGGGAATCGCTTCAAGATGGGAAATGACTAAGAAATGGGAAATCGCTTCAAAGTGGGAAATAGGAAAAGACTAAAAAATGGGAAATCGCTTCAGGATGGGAAATGACTAAAAAATGGGGAATCGCTTCAAGATAGGAAATGACTAAGAAATGGGAAATCGATTCAAAGTGGGAAATGACTAAAAATGGGAAATCGCTTCAGGATGAGAAATGACTAAAAAATGGGAAATCGCTTCAAGATGGGAAATGACTAAGAAATGGGAAATTGCTTCAAATTGGGAAATTACTAAAAATGGGAAACTACTGAAAAACGGGAAATAAAGAATGGAAAATGACTGAAAAATGGAAAGTGAGTAAACAATTTAGTTGAAAAAAAATTATGAAAAATTTCACTAGCTCCGCCTGCGCCTTTTATAAACTCTTAAAATATTTGATTGAGCTTCGCCCGCGATTTGTAAAATTTTTCTTTGTAAAATTTTGATTGACATGTCAACGATTTTTTAAAAAGTATTCAAAACAATCTCGCTCGCTCCGCTCGTAGATTATATTTTTCTTTGTAAAATTTCTATTGATATGTCAACAAGTTCGTTAAAAAGTATTAAGAAAAATCTCGCTCCCTCCGCTCGCGATTCATAAATTTTTCTCTTTGTGAAATGTTGATTGATATGTCAACGATTTCGCGCGGGCGATTAGTCCCCCCCCCCCCCCATAGGGCAGGCTGGGGACGGGATGGTTCAGTGGTGAACGCACTGGACTTCTACGGAGAAGACCCGGGTTCAATTCCCGGTACTGGCATGTATGAGGAATTTTTCTCTAAGAAATTATGCATTGCATAGCGTCCCTAAGTTAACTCAAGCTTCATAAATTGGGTAGTTGCGGGATTCGAAGCATCGGTGCTGAACCCACAAAGTGATATCGACATTCAACAAAAAGGCGCGAACGTAGCAACCCACTGCGGGCAATAACGCTACCACATTGGACGCCAAACCCGTTAGTCAGCTAACCTCCCGGCAGAGTGCACTACATTACAAATCAACCTAACGAATGAAATATGTGTGTGAAATATAAACTAGAATATTGTGATATGAATTAATAAGAAGCCAGGCCTGTCACATCGACCTCCTGGTCTTCAAGAAAAATTGTAATCATTATATGGGCAATTCCACGGTCCGCTTCGTTCCCACGCATGAAATTCTCAGTAGTTGCAAAATGAAAGCAATAGAAAAGTTACTATCCTCTAGTTAAGGGATCAATACGTCTGATGCACCATTTTCTATTAATATTTTTTCGTAACAAGTGAGCATTTCGAGCGTGGGAACGGAGTTTTCGTGGAATGGCCCATTATAAGAAATATTGTAATAAGTTGTAATATCCATAGGCTAAATAAATAGGGCTGGCTAATCGCCCGCGCGGGCGGATAGTCACTCCGTTAAAAATACGACGTCACAAATTTAACCAAAAGCTATGACGTCATAGATGTTTTTTCGTTTAATTCTTCAACAATACACTATCGCTACTTTTCTATACCTATGTCAATGGTTTGTTTATTTATTGGCTTTACACTTACACTTACAGTATAGTCTCTAAAATACAAATCTTCAA
This sequence comes from Pseudolycoriella hygida, assembly GCA_029228625.1. Classification (NCBI taxonomy): domain Eukaryota; kingdom Metazoa; phylum Arthropoda; class Insecta; order Diptera; family Sciaridae; genus Pseudolycoriella; species Pseudolycoriella hygida. The sequence continues at coordinate 152,146,674 of CM055403.1, forward strand.
CAAATTGTTTGGAGTTTTCTACTTCGATAGAATCCATTGCATTTCGCGCTAAGCTTCTGGAACGCCGCATATGAGCAAAAGAAGGGCAATTTGAATGTTTGGATGCCAAATACTTTAGCAGATTCGCTATGCTCAAGCTTAGAAGAATTACCATGGTCTGCCCTCAACATATTAAAGGTCACATTTTCGTAATAAAGTAATTTTAATATCCTGTTTTAAATTACTTTATTGCGAAAATGTGACTGTTTTATTGTCATTTCGTAAGCACGGCAATACATTGTGCGCCGAAAACACCATTTTAATGAAGCTTTAGGCGTCACCCCAAATTGATGTCAGTTGTTTCGTAAGAAAGAACAAGGACTTGCGACACACTTCCTTTTTAAAAGTGTTTTTGTTCTGAATTGAGAATTTCGTGTTCTTTAGCAACTTTGATTCTAGTTTGCCAACACGCTAGAGGGATATAATACATGTCTGCGTCAATACTTTATGATAAACATATGAAACATGAGCACAACATATATAATTTTCCAAGAGCAACCTATACAACTGTCGATTCCAGGAACGAATTTCACATACAAAATAATCGACAAGTTGAAGTCTCAAAAATACACTTGAAGAACATTTTTATCATCGCTTTCTTTAATAGCTATAAAAGCTCTCCACAGTCAAGCCATAAATATAAATGGAATTTATGAGTAAATGTGAAGATTTTGTTATTATACCTTCCGGTATCGCTTTCGACACATCTCCTTTATAGCAACGAAAAAGAAAAAAAAACAAACAAAATACCCATTTATAAGAAAACATATTACAAACCATCTCTTCAAGTAACTCAATACAATTCGGTTGTATTTTGCACTACATATACATCATTTGTGCTTGTATACAATATACATCTATGCATCGACATCGACAGCGTTTTATGGGTTTTAGGTAATTTAAATTCAATCAATAAAAGATTCAACCCTTGTTAAGAAAGTTAAAAACAATTTTCTAAATAAAATGAGACAATACATTGGTCGTTTATGCTCGTTTGAATCGAAAGCATATATTGGAATTCTATGATCCGTCAATAATAATAAATCTTTTCGATTAACCACAAAATTGTAGCTACCTACTACCCTCTCGACAACAGCTAAGAGGTATTTCGACTTCAAGAATATTTTCTGTTCCAAGAATAATAGTCAATGTCATGGAGACAATATGTTGCTAGAATGTCGTTTCGTTGCACAGTAAATAATTTTACGAGGTGTGCCATTCCGAACAGATTTGATTGTCTCATAAATATTAAGGGGAACATTTTCTCATAGAAATAATTTCAACAATCTTATTGTTGTGTATACAATTCCAACGGTGTGATACCAAAATTATGGTCTTTTATTACCATCCTCATTCGATGGGTTATACCTGGTTACCTTGTGCGCAATGTACATAATATTATAATCACAATAATACGGTTGACCTCACTTACCCGAACATCTTGTCAATGGTTAGGTTCACATATATTATTAGCGTCATCTGTAGAAACCGATTCTTTATCGTTTTCGGTTTACAATGTGACATCAACCACAAGTTTAGGGGATAAGATTCGGATTTAAGTATTTACTTTCACTGGTTGTAAAGCATATATTTGATTATTCTACACATAAGACATAATAATAATAAAATCATGGCAAATATACAAATATTGACATAGCAAATATTTCAAGGGACGAAAAACATTCTTCGATTTGTTTTCCATGGCATTGCCAAGAAAGATTTATTCAGGTTTTGTAAAATCGCTTTACAAAAGTCATGTTTTCGTTTGATTCTATGTTTGTGTTTCTGCAGTGTAAATTTTCAATACACAAAATGTAGGATTCGGAAGGAAGCTGACTTATCCATTGAATCTCTTACAGAGCTCAGAGCTTTCAGCGAAACTTTTAATATTATTCATGACCATGAAATTTTTTACTCTTTGAGATGTTTTGTGTGATATTTCATCATTTTGATTTCATATTTAAATTTCTGGAAAAAAAAATCTGTACGAGAAAATGTATTTAGATGAAACGATTTGGACAGATTTCAAATAAGATTCCTATAAAGCTTACGTCCGTCGTGTCGTCCGAAGTAATGCCGATGAATGTAAGCAAAAAATGTTTAAATTAATGATTACGTTCTTTTGCAACTTCTTCAGCCAAAATATCAGTTTTTAAAGCGTGTTGCTCAAAGTAACACGGGTAGTTTGCGAGTTCTCAAAGTTGTGTCCGAAGTAATGAGTTATATAGCAGGGTCCACTGTATAATGTTTATTGCGTACCCATCCGAAAGTTGAGCGTTACATGTATGTTTACCCCTTGCGAAAACCATGCGTTACATGTAGGGTCTTTTTTACCTCACTAGCGAAAACAAAAGCTTTACATCACTAGTGAAAACACAAGTTTTACCTCACTCTGAGGTAAAAGTTTTGTTTTCACTAGTTTTACCTCACTAGTGGGGCGTGTAAAACTCACAGCCGCGGTCTAAATCAATGATATTGGGCAATATAAATGTAGAAACGGATAAAGTATTCTATTTAATAAACTCTAAGGACTTCAGATAAAATCAACTAATTTATTCAATTCCAAATAATTATGATGTCAACGTGTATATCAAACAAGAATAGGATCGTATTGAACTTTACTTAAAACAATTCTGTAAAATAAAATAGTATATTACAGTGGATGCGGCGAAAAGCATTCATTTCATGAGGGATCAATTTTGTGATACGAGTCGAACTCACGAGTTTGTTTTTAAGCAACAAGCTTTGCAAAAACTGTTATTTTGACAAGTGTAGACTTTGCATATCCGATCGGAAGGCGAGGTATGCAACTACACGTGTCAAAATAACAGTTTTTTTCAAAGCGAATTGCTTAAAAACACACGAGTGATTTCGCGAGTACACAAAATTGGTTCCAAGTAAATGAATGCTTTTCAACGCATCCAACGTAAGTTATTTTTTTGCCTATCCCCTTAGAAAAGTTGGTGTTACAAGTACATTTGGGCCCCAATGAAAAACGTCACACAAAACTTTAATTTATGTTTCTAGTGCGACATTAGCTTCTACCAACATCATTATGCGACGATGTGATCGAATCAGAAAATTTTATCCTTTTTACAATATTCAGTTTGCCTTTTAATAATCCACGCTGAAAGATGCAAACTAGAGGGATCGATTTTCCCTTTTTTTCGGGGCGGCTAAGGGAAGGGCCCCTCAAAATATTTAGTTGTTTTACTTCAACTAGCACAAAATCGGTGAAGTCAAAAGGTCGCGTTTTGGTGCGTCTGAGCTCTACCAAAAAGAAATGATTGACATATTATTGAGCACCTAAAATTTGTTTCAACATTTCACATTTCCTTAATTGAGAAAAATTGAGAAAAATAAATTTAGGATGCAAACTGGGCAAAACAATATTTTTTATGGAGTGTCAAAGTTCGCCGTTGTCGATTTTTCGACAAAAATTATAACTTTCAACAATCATAACTTTTGAAAGTCAATGACAATGTGACCGTTCCTTATGTCACTTTGCAGGGTATTTCATGTAGTATTTTTCTAAAATAGTGGACATACAGTACTCGAATGTGTTCAAATATCCCCGCTTCCAAAATCTCCATTTTTGCAACAAAAAGAAGAATGACGAAAATATGAAACTGAAAAAAGTCGTCCAGATTCGATTAAAATGAAAATCAAAATGCTAATTGTTATCAAAACGCTGAAAATTTTGAGATTTTAAAACAACAGATCGCACTTTGAATGCAAATTCTTATAAAATTCAAATTTTTTGATTATATGTTTGCTCACGCTTCTACGGCAATATTGATCCCGATTCATCACAAAAAGTGATCACATCAACGTCAGAATAAGAGATATTTCAACGTCAATGATTTGGTGAAATGTATAGTAGTTTGTCGACCATGTTGCGATACGTTGATTTTTTCAGCATCAGTCCTAATATTTTCCATACGAGCCAAAGGCGAGTTGGACAATATTTAGGACGTATGCTGAAAAAATCAAGTATCGCAACGAGGTGGACACACTGCTTTTTGCAACAAACAAATCGATTGAGAAGAAAATAACAACCAAACTTAAAAAAATCACTCCACAGAAACCATTATATTGTACAGTGTACAAACAATTTTTGATCAGATTGCAATGCACACATACGACATTACAACGTCGTATCATAGCAACGGAGGGGTACATTTCAGCACATGTATCAATTTTAAAAGTCATATCGTTACAAGGTGTAAATTTGTTTCATATCCCCTCACACTGTTGAAAAAATTGGAAACTGTTTCGATTTTGATCGCGTTACCGCATCGTGAACAACATCGAAAACAGTCGAAAATCGATTGTGCGTTGCAAAAAACATTGTTTTGAAATTATTTTTTTGGGGAGCAATAATTTTGTTGATTTTATTGATATTCTGCCAATTACAGTAAATTTTGCAGTGAAGTGATGTGAATTATTATTAATGTAAGCAATAGTGTCAAATGTTTTAGAAAATGGTTGACAAATACACAAAATAAGAGTGATTAGCTGTTTGTGTTCATCGATTTCATAAATCTTGCTAGAACAAGCATGGCTGACACTTTCGATTCTGTATTTTAAAATAGTTTTTCAAAAGTAGCCTACGCTAAAATACATTCATTGCAAAGTGCGTATTGGACAACAATAAAACAACAAAAAGTTGTTTAAGGGCAATTCCGTGCAATGAATTTTGTATGTGACTTGGGAACCGTGTCAATCTCCTGAAGCGTACAAAGGTGCAAGAGTCGTAATGTTTGAAACATTTTTCAGGAAAAACCTTATGTATAAGTCTCTCGTTAAAGATTTTCGAAACAATATTTCAGATGAATTATTTTTCCTCACTAGGGAAGAAAACACTTTTGTCAGACTTTCTCATGAAGACACAATATCCTCAATGAAAAGTTCACTTTTCGTGGGGGCCAAATGTACGTATATGACCATGGTGGCCTAGGCTGGAAAAAGTCAGTGCCAGGAAAGCCCTAGTAGACTTGCAGAGACTGGTGTGTATATGCATCAGTGGTGCAATGAAGACTACGGCAACAGCAGCAATGGAGATGCTGTTGAATCTGCCACCTCTCGACCTGATGGTGAAAACAAAAGCTTTCGCCACGGCAGACAGATTGGCGCAAAACGGGTTGTGGACTAGAAATTTCCATGTCGGCCATGGAACGATTGGTAATTTGATACAAGACCCAATCTTTGACATGCCGCGGGATCGCATGAAACCAAGACTCGATTTTATTATGAACTTTCAGGTAGAGAAGCCGGAAAGGGAGGCGTGGTCTGGCAGTTGGCCGGTCCATCTATCCGAAAGTAAATTGATTAGATACACGGATGGATCCAAGTTAGCTGAAAGCTCGGGAGTTGGGGTGTTCAACCCAGAGACTGAGACCGGCACTTGGCAAAGCCTCGGCACTCATGCTAGTGTCTTTCAGACTGAAACCTTTGCCACACTCCTTGGATTCAGAGAAATGTTGCCGAAAGACACTCATGGGCGGGCGATTTACGTCTGCTCGGTCAGTGAGTCCATGCTTAACGCGCTGGCATCACCGATGGTGACATCTAAGATAGTGAAGGAGTGCAAAGATTACCTAAACGATATGGGCCGGAGTAACCGTATTACTCTTGTTTGGGTACCAGGCCACTCTGGAATTCACGGTAATGAGATGGCTGATGAGTTGACCAGAGGGGGCTCTTCGGCGCCAGTCTACGGACCTGATCCGCAAATCCCAATACCTCAGACACTCTGTGTAAGAGTACTTAGGAACTGGAGGAAAGATCAGCACGCAGAGCTCTGGAGGGCCTATGAGGGGGTGTACACACGAAACACTTCTTCCCGAAACCCAATGAAAAATGGTCCAAGGTACTAATCGGCGTGCAGAGGAATCGTATCAGCAGGATAGTTGGGGCGATTGCTGGACACTGCGGCCTAAATAGTCACCTTAGGAAGATGGGGCTCTCGGATACGTCGGATTGCACCTGTGGATTAGGAGAGGAAACGGGACTACATATTATTTGTGATTGCCCCAAATTCTTTCAACTGAGGCGCAGGTATTTGGGTGATTATACCATCTCACCGTCCGAGGTTCTCAAACTGGGACCTGTCGTGTTGGACAAGTTCCTGGCTGAGACTAGACGGTTTATTTGATTTATATGATGATGAAGGGGACAGAGAACAAAGGATTACTAGATCTGTGTTCTGAGATCCGAATCCTCGGATCGCCCCAAGCTGATAAATCTAAAAAAAACGTGTATCACCAACTTTTCAAAGGTGATAGGTAGAAAAAGAATAAACTCATCAACGTTACCGATTACGCCAATACCCTGCACCTTTCCTGCATAAATTCTCCTTTACGGGATGTCTTGTAATCCACTTTAAAAAACGTTTTCTTTGGACTATTCTGAACGGATTTTTTTGAAAGCTTGAAAGCTGATTTGTTTGCTCTATGCATTAATATTTAGCTTCTACAAAAAGGTGAAATAACGGGAGAAGAAAAAAAAATGAACCTGAACATGACTCCACAATTTTTTTACTATTACGGTCTCAAATCACTTCCGATTGAATTGTCTCCATAGACACTTTTTATCAGGGACCAGACTCGCTTAAACGCTGTGGTCACAGACTTTTCAACGGCATATCTACTTAGTCGTTTCGGAAGTAGATTGAAGGACTTGCGTTATGTGCCTTTTTGATTGATTTTGCTTCTCCTGTCCTGATTACAAAATTCAAACAGCTTCATGCCTCAACTTGCTTTAATTAAAATCTGTGAAGTGAAGAGACTATTGTATTTCAGCATAAGCTGTTTTCATATGAAATGCGAAACTGTTATTTGTTATAATTAATTTATCACGAAAGATGGGTAGATACCCAGATAGAATTAATTTTTGCATTAATCAAAGGAAAACTTCAATATGAAAATTGCAGAAATTATCAGTCGATTTGATTCATTCATTAAAAAGTTTTGGTTTTTGTTAACTACTTTATGAAACTTATGCTTATTACCGGTTGGTGTTTTGATGATTTGTTTAAACGAAGTGGCTTCTGATAATTATACAGTTTTGCGTGGGATTTTCTTTCACTTACAGAACTTTGTAGGCACTTCTGGGACTTCAAGTGATTCGTAAATACAATAGAATGACTTTATTTTATAAATCCATTTATTATTAAAAGTTCAGAAAAAACATACAAATCAATACAAAGAAGAACATCGCAGAAAAACGTTGGAATCATTTTTGTCAATGAATGTGTTTTGAATGCTCGCTGAATGGCTATAAGGATCCGTTGAAACAGAAAGCCTCGAATTTCGGGAATCGCTCGTCTAGCGTCTCATCAGTTTTCCCAGTTTAAATAAAAACGACTCGCTTTCTGGGTCAACGGAACCAAGCGAATCAAAAGCTATCGGAGTGAAGCAGTATTGACCTTTCAGCTTAATGTAGGGGTTTTGCTTCTCCGTCGCAGCCCCACTCTTCTTGGATGTTGCGTTGACGTATACGATGCAGCTAGACGGCTATAAGCCACTGTCACGTCCCAAATCAAAAATCTTCCGTGGCTCCACAGGAAGCTGCTCAACCGCTGTGGACGCTTACCATCACTCCGGGACAATCCAAGCGGCTTGACTTTATTCGGGTACCCTGCTGTATTAAATGTCTACCACAGGGGTGGTCGCCAACGGTCTTAGCTTGCTTCGACCCGTTGGTCTACTGAGGTGGGTAGCGACACCCCTGAGCAGCAATTTCTTGGATGTATTAAATGCCATAGACACTATTTTGTTGATCTCGGCGTGTCTTGCATATTTTCCACTCATCTTGATGCAGGATAACCCCTGATGACCGTTCGAGTTTACGACTGTGCCACAGATCACAGACATGAGGATCACATACTTTGTTCCCAAGACGAAGAGCTACTTTAATGCTAGTAGAATCATTGGCAAGCAAAAGACCAAGTTTGTGGAATGAAACTGCTTGCAGTCAATTCGACGAAGTTTTAGTAGATGACGCAAGAATTCTCACCCTATCCGAAGGTCCGCTAGACAATAATAGATCATGATGAATGAATTTCAACTTAAAGTGTCCCAAGCCTTTTGTGACGATCTGACGCGCATTGGTAGTGTGAACTCAGCTGAGTAATCATTTAGCATGGAGTCTAACTGAGTGTTGAAAACATTGCCATCTTGACTCAATACCAACCTGGGGCTCTAAGAAGGGACGTTCGACCTTCCATGGACAAAAACATTCCCCTTTTTTCTTTCAAAAAACAGCACAAAAACCTCATAATCAAAGCAATATTTATGACAACCAACTATCGTGTTGAGTCACGAAGACTATGTACCCTACAGCCCAGGGCCTATTTTTGGAAACGAAGTGTCTATTCGCCAGCGCCGGCGAATAGCCAAAAGATATGAAAACTGCTATTCGCCGGCGCCGGCGAATAGTCAGAAGATATGAAAATGGCTATTCGCCGGCTCGGCGCCGGCTAAAATAGTGAAATCTGACCATGTGATTTTGTAACGAAAATATGAAACTAGTGAACTTGCGATTTCAGGAAACGTCACGAAGGCCTAGGGAATTTGTCCTTTTACGAAATTCAGGAAACCTAAGCGGGTAACGAAACTAGGGAATTTGCGCTTCAAGGAAACATCACGGAAACCTAGGGAGCATTTCCTTTTACGAATCGTCTCGAAAACTAGGTCGCCAAAGAAATTAGTAAACTTGCGCTTTAAGGAAACGTCAAACGTCACGAAGACCTATGAATTTTTCCTTCTCCGAAAAGCCACGAAACCTAGGTGGGTAACGAAACTAGGGACTTTGCGCTTTAACCAAACCTAGGGTATTCGCCCTTTTTAGAATTGTCCCAAAATATAGATCGCTGACGAAAGTAGTGAACTTGCGCTCTAAGGAAACCTCACGAAGACCTAGGAATTTTCCGTTTTACGAAATGCCTCGAAACCTAGGCGGGTAACAAAACTAGGGACTTTGCGCTTTGAGGAAATATTCACGGAAACCTAGCGAAATTGTCCTTTCACGAATTGTTCCGAAAACTAGGTCGCTAAGAAAAGTAGTGAACTTGAGCTTTAAGGAAACGTCAGGAAAACCTAGGAATTATTCCTTTTACGAAACGAAACTTAGGTGAATAACGAAATTAGTGACAAAATATATGAAAATGACTAATAGCACTAATCATGAAATAAACGAGTTTGGGCCGGACAACATTTTCATATGTGGTTGCTATTCGATGGCGCCGGTGAATAGCCATTTTCATACTATTCGCCGGAAATACTAATACTATTTTCCAAAAATAGACCCTGCTACAGTCCGAAGAACTCAACTGATTTTTACAAAAATTTTTCTTGATAATTTTCCGGTGAACATAATTTTTCATTAAAACACTTAAAAGCGATTTCCCTTTGATGACATAAAAGCTACACCAGAATTTGACTGTAGAGGTGGAAAGTCAGTACCAATTCAAATATCGAAGTGCATCTAATTCACACTTGTACTACCAGATACACTGTACCTACATAATTGGTCAAAATCTGGGAAAAATAGATTGGAATTACGTTTAGACGTTCAGTATTAGACGCTGCGTTGAACACTTTCATTTATTCTGCAAACAAAGCTAAATCATGCGATTTTGAAACTGAGATCTCAATGCAATTGTTATTTTAATTTCCTTTATGAAGTTGGGTTTGAAGTCATGTGTGGAATTGTAGCTATTTCAATACAAATAGTTTGTCATTGTTACTTCAAATGCAGTTCTAAAATAACCAATGGAAGTAGAAGTAAACAAATCATTCTATGGAACGAGCTCATAATAGACGTTCATCTATTCGGAAAGTTGCGGGAAATTAGGTTTCAAGTGAAAACTTTTTTAAGGAAGTCATCTGGTAAACAATTTAGTTGATTTTCATTTAAGATTTTAATGAAAATCAACCAAGTTGTTTACCAGATGACTGTGATCGTGAAAGACAACATTTCTCTCGACTCGTTTCATAGAGAGAACATTGCAACAATGCAACAAAACTCTTAAAAAATGAATAGAAGAACTGAATTTTCCACTCATAACACTAAAGACGTAAAACATAAACGCGGCGTTTTAAATTTGCCTCTGGTTTTTCTTATATATTTTTCTGCACAATAAATTATCATACAAAACTTCTTGTGTATGTTAAAAGTTACAAGACTGTATGTCGTAGTATCAATGGCTGTAATAGTGAACATATACGAAAATAAACTAAAAATATTACATGCGGAAAAATTCTGCAGTTAAAGAAAATAAAAAATATTTCCGTATGGTATGGTACAATGAACACAATTTTAAAAGACACTGGAGTTGTTTTGCTCAAACAATTAGAATAAAGTCCCAATGTGACGTTTTCCTTACGATTGTTCTTGAAAAACAACGGCATTGTACAGGAGATTATTTTTAGTCTGCTGTTAAATTTATGATGTTCAGTACAACGTTCTACACTGTTTCGAGCAATTCTAAAAGTTTCGAGTGAGTTAAATAATGTTTATGTAATGTAAGCAAGTCCTTCCGATCCAACTGGAAGGCTTGTAAGTGTATACTAATCAAGAAAGTTGAAGACTTCAATTTTCTTTTACTTCCGCATTGAAATTAGAAGTATGACAAGAATGAGAGGTTGCTGTTACGTAAGATTCATTCATCTTTTCCTAGAACTCCTTTTGAGCTTATAACGTAGAAAATTGATCTGTCTGTTACATATATTCATTAAAATCTATGAAGATATGTTATCAATTTTACATAATGGTTAAAACTTTATTCATACTACACGGACCCGTACGATTCCTTATTAAGCCTACATCCGTCCGTCGCGTCACAAAACGAAATGAATATGAATGTAACGAAATTTCGCTAAATCTATGGACCCGTACGAAGTGCGAAGGTCCTATACGTTTACTGCAAACAATTTTGATGTAACATGGGGTAGATCGAGGTGGCAGTTGAGGGGATGCATTTATTATCGTCTGAATATGACGAATCAACAATAAAAAAAATGTCCGTCAGTCCGTCCGCCCGTCTCCACTTTTTTTTTCAAACGGCTCAACCGATCACCCTAAACTTTTTTTCTCTGAGAGAAACATGCCTCCATGCATTCAAGTTCGAAGATGAGCAAAATCGATCAAGTGGTTCCGGAGATATGGTCGAGGAAGCGACCAAAAACATGGTTTTTCGAGGCTTGGTGAAGCTTTTTCGCAAATATCTCAGCAAGCATATCACGGAAATTGCTCATGTTAGTGTCAAATGAAAGGATGTGATGTCAGAAAATTGGGAAAAATTTTTTGTGGGAATCGGGTCAGGGGTCGGGGCACCGGGACCAATGGAATCGACAAAATTGAGTTTCTTGGCCATATACGAAAACAGTTTTTCGTGTTTATATCCTTAGCTATGCAATATGGAGATTCACTGTCAAAGGCAAAGTTGTGAAAAAAATGAAATTTTAGGGTACACGTGTTTCAGGGTTTTGGGTAAAAATGCCTCAATCCTGGGATATGACCACTTCTAGAATTGAGAGGGATAATCCATATCTCTAGAACTATAAGAGTTAGAAAGTTGCTCCCAAAGGTAAAGTTGTAGAGAAAACATAGAAGAGACCCGTACGTATCAGAATAGATGCGGCAAACAGAGTTGGTGTTACGAAAAGACTGGAACGTATCTAAGTAAATATTGCGTTCACACTAGACTGTATTGGAAATTGCCCGTAGGGCAATTTTGAAAAACCCGTACGAAGTAGCGGTGTAAAAAAATTCTCCGAACGCTCAAAATTGACCTCCAAATAGAAAAAAATGTTCTCCTCAATTTTGTCTACAATATAGCAAAAAACTAGGGCCGACCTTAGTACTGACCTAGGGCCTTAAGTAGAGGCCTCGGATACATACTTCCATAGACAAAAATGTTTCCCTCAATTTGCTCTGCAACATAGCAGACATTTTTTTATGTTAGGGCCGACCTTAGGACCGACATGAGGCCCACTTGAGCCCTAAGCACAGGCAAAAATTCTTCTATAAATTGTTGGCCGTGCCGAGATCTTTCAAACAAAAAATTTTTTTTGAAAATGGGAAGAGATTTACTTGAGTTATGTACAAAAAACACGTAGGGCCCTAACAAAGACTCTTTTTTAGTGCCCTAGCTAAGTCCAAAGACTCAAATCGAAAAATGTTTCTTCCACAAATTGTCGGTCATGCCCATATCTTTCAAACAAAAAAAAATTTATGAAAATCAGAAAAGATTTACTCTAGTTATGTGCAAAAGACCAAAAACCACTAAAACGGCCCTAGCTCGGCGGCCCGTGGGCCGACAGTGCCCAGATTCAATACCATAAAAAATTTTTCTACTGCCTTTCAGGAAAAAAAACGTTTTTGAAAATCGGTTAAGATTTACTCAAGTTATCGTGTTGACGGACAGACAGACCGGCAGACAGACAGACAGACAAACAGACAGACCGACAGACAGACAGACAGACCGACAGACAGACGGACATTGTTTTTTTCGCTGATTTGTCATCTGGAGGCAACAAAAAAAGGTTCCCCCTTACTCCCGGGTTCAAATTCGCAATGTAACAAACGTGGTAGTAAACGCATCAGACCTACGTACTTCGTACGGGTCTAAAAAATTTTAGCGAACAGGTGTCTCAAGGTTTTGGGTAAAAATGCCACAATCCTGGGATATGACCACTTCCAGAATTGGGAGGGATAATCCATATCTCTAGAACTATAAGAGTTAGAAAGTTGCTTCCAAAGGCAAAGTTGTAGAGAAAAAAATTTTAGAGAACACGTGTCTCAGGATTTTGGGTAAAAATGCCACAATCCTGGAATATGACCACTTCTAGAATTGGGAGGGATGATCCATATCTCTAGAACTATAAGAGTTAGAAGGTTGCTTCCAAAGGCAAAGTTGTAGAAAATAAAATTTTAGAGAACACGTGTCTCAGGATTTTGGGTAAAAATGCCACAATCCTGGAATATGACCACTTCTAGAATTGGGAGGGATGATCCATATCTCTAGAACTATAAGAGTTAGAAGGTTGCTTCCAAAGGCAAAGTTGTAGAAAATAAAATTTTAGAGAACACGTGTCTCAGGATTTTGGGTAAAAATGCCACAATCCTGGAATATGACCACTTCTAGAATTGGGAGGGATGATCCATATCTCTAGAACTATAAGAGTTAGAAGGTTGCTTCCAATGGCAAAGTTGTAGAAAATAAAATTTTAGAGAACAGGTGTCTGAGGATTTTGGATAAAAATGCCACAATCCTGGGATATGACCACTTCTAGAATTGTGAGAAATGATCCATATCTCTAGAACTATATGAGTTAGAAGGTTGCTTCCAAAGGCAAAATTGTAGAAAATAAAATTTTAGATAACACGTGCCTCAATCCTGGGATATGACCACTTCTAGAATTGAGAGGGATAATCCATATCTCTAGAACTATAAGAGTTAGAAAGTTGCTCCCAAAGGTAAAGTTGTAGAGAAAAAATTTTAGCGAATAGATGTCTCAAGGTTTTGGGTAAAAATGCCACAATCCTGGGATATGACCACTTCTAGAATTGGGAGGGATGACCCATATCTCTAGAACTGTAAGAGGTAGAATGTTGCTTCCAAAGGCAAAGTTGTATAGAACAAAATATTAGAGAACACGTGTTTCAGGGTTTTAGGGGAAAATGGTCCAATCCTTGGATATAACCATTTCTAGATTTGAATGGTCTGAGATGTACTTCGGTAGGGCCTTTGTCATTACCTTGGGTAATTTCTTTGGATCTTTGAAATTCTTATAGTTATAAAAGAACATAAAACGTTGGATTGTTTGCTTATTACCATATAAAGATACATTCGAGTCTTTGTGCAAGATTTGTTCTATTTACCACATCTATTCTGATACGTACAAGTCTTTGGTTATGTTTTGTTACGTCTTTACTTACGGGCCATCCAGGTAGTACGCACGCTCAAAAAGGTTACTTTTTGACCCTTCCCCCCTTGCGCGCTTTTGAGACGCCGCTAAGTACGCACGAATATTTGAATTTTGATGAATTTGATGAATTACCTGCACAACTTCGAAATACTGTCAGAGTCAACCAAACGAATTGTCTACGATTGTTTTTGCCCGTTCATGCAAAGCAAAATCGGGGGTAGAGCCTGCGCTTGTTTCCTTTTATTTCAGTACTCTAGCATCAATTATGAACCATTTGAAAGGAAACATGTCAAGCAAGAAAACCATTGAAAGTGCTAGGACAAAGGCAACACGAAAAATTGGCAGCAATTCAATATCTTAATCTCCATTTCAATGACGCCGCCGGCGGAGACAAAGAACCATTACCATAGTATAGACAAAATTATGACTCCGATTTCGAGGGAAATTTCAAAATAATTTTTTGTGTGTACACTCACGGAAATATATTTTTGCATCAAAAAGAATTTTGTACTTCTGCGCAGGTTTTTGCGGTGTTAAAAACCTGCGCAGAAGTACAAAATTCTATTTGATGCAAAAATATATTTCCGTAAGTGTAGTGCGTACTCTTTATCTTATGCTCCCATGCACGCTTTTTAAGACTCCCGCCTCCGGTGAGGTCGTACTACTTGAATGGCCCCTTAATTGCATCGATACACCATCAGTACATCTACTATCTCCTGCGATCTCCCGCATGTTTTCCTTGCTCAGACCCGTAATGAATTCAGCGGTTTTCTCATTCACTCAAGCAATTCCTTCCTCTGTCAAGTACAAATGATTATTAGAGAGAACATTAAAGTAAAATTCCTGCGAATGGCAAACTCTAGAGGGAGGCCTCTTCCCTAATGTATGTCCTTTCCTTTCGGTGTGACATGTCACTTTATCATGTGACCGCCAAGTGAACTCCTTGAATTGCGAGTATGAGTTTAACAATCAAAATGAAAAAGAAGATGCCAACAAACAAAAAGATATGGACAAGTGTTCTGGTAGCTTAACTCGATTAAGGAACACAATTTACATAGCTCCACATACACCACGCCATGTGCGATTTCAACAACATGTTCCATTCGTACAGTAAGGCTATTCGTTAACATAATTGAATGGAATTCTAATGTAGACAGGACGAGACAAATAACTTTTTTTTTACGTCGTATACAAGCTACATAAATGCAAGCTACATGGCTATAAGCGCACTAGACACATTCATATATTACTCGGCCATACATCTCACATGTCACATTCTGTAAATTTTGAATATTTTTATCATAAAAAATGAAATAAAAACTAGATACAAAGAGACCCGTACGCAGCGTTACTTTGGATCTGATGACTTACAAGAATTTGGTTGAAATTTGACTGTGACTGCTTGGTACTTGGTCAAACAAACAAACATACAAATGCCCAAGTAAAAATGCACCTCGGTTGTGTGTGATACACTGCATTTCCAAAACCTTCCCAACACTTCGTACAGGTCTAAAAATATTAATCTGGTTGTTGTACCAATGCGACGAAAGGCCTAGCAATTAATCTATAAAATGTTATATGTTTGTCTTTAAGCCTCGACTAAAAACATATAAATAGCGAAAAACGTCACTGGCTGAACCTTTTTGCGTGATTTTAATATTTTAGGGAATCTACATTAAAAAATGTTGATTAGCAAAACGTTTGAATTGAATTCACTCAACCATATTTTGCGCAGCTCCAACAAAAATGTATCTATATTGAAAGTTACCCAACTAAACATTTTATAAGTAGATTTGTTTACAGTTTTTTATTAAAATCCTCCATAAATTTGAAAAATTAATAACAAATTCTTGTTTCAGGTAAGTGTATCTCTTTCTGAAAAGCAATTGAATGCAACCAATTCAACGAACTCAAATCAAAGGTACTTTGAAATTAAATACACTGCACGCGGTAATGTCAGTTAAATTTTGAATCAGAATGTAATGTACAATGTACAATGTACATACGCATTCGAAAATGGATTCATTATAAATCAATTATTTATATATTCAGATTAAAAGCTGATGGATGTTTCGATCGTAATATTATTAAAAGCACAACATTCGAGACAAGAGTGCGCTGAGCATTAATTCTGGGGCAGACATAACGTTAGGCCACCGGCAGGACTTAAACACCGGTTTGTAGAAGAAATGTTAGTTTTTCGGTTGTGCAGTTTTTCTGTTTTCATGATTTATCTGGTTTCTCTACCAATTTAAGTGGGTATTGTTGGAAAATTAGGTGCGTAACTAACATCTAGCCTATCTATGTAGGCTAGATATCTACAAACAAATTCATCATTTAGGTCACGTCATACGAATCATCGTTGCAGCCACCAAACACACTACAAATACTAACATTGTGAGCTTTCGGATATTACTCCTAAATTCAATGAAAAAATGTCTGTCGCAGGGATAGAACCCGAATCATTTTTAGTGGAAGGCTATTACGTAACCGCTTAGCCATCCCGTCCTCTTCACCCACTTCAGTTATGTGGTCTTCGTTAATGTGGGATCCCGCCTCCAACCTACAATTTTTAATAATGCATACTGCGATGCTTTTTTTCATGGAAATTTCGCTACAGTATTAGATTAGATTAGATTCGTTTATTGGTTCTAAGTTCACAATACATTTGTATAATGGGTGGGCCCCTTTTACAATCAAAACATTTTTTTATTTACTTTACTATAGAGCTGTGCGCCGGTCAAAAAAAATCGGCGGCGGCGAAAGCGATTTTTCAATTTCCTCGGCGGCGGCGAAAATCGGCGCAAGAGGGTCTCGGCGGCGGCGCAAATCGGCGTACGTCAAAATAAAGTTCGGCGGCGGCGGCGCACTTTTTACCTACTTTTTCGGCTGGCGTCGGCGCGCCGCAAAAATTCCAACTTTCTGCAAAAGGTCGTGTCGATGTTTCAGTTTTCTCTTTCTGAAGACAAAGACGTCCATAGTCCGATTCATTAAGTCGGACAGATAACTTTAGGACCATCTACAAATCTTTTTATAGTCATTACTACTCAAAACTACTTTTTGCTAATTAGTCACTTCGCACGATTCAACTAAATTGCTTTGAATGTTGTTTATATATAATACAAACAATAAACATTAAACGTTAGGGTCTGTGGAAGTAATTAAAACTAATTCTTAGAACAATCTGAGCGAAATAAATCGAAATTTATGATAAAAAGTTTCACGGGGGTTTTTTGAAATCTTGGTATGAAAAATCGTCGCTTTACAGAAAAAAAAAATAAATACTTTTAAGCTATGGCTAATTTGAAAGACCTTACAATATTGACGTAGGCTCGAAAAAAGTGAAAGTTCCTGTAGCTATAGAGGGCGAAAGTTGAATATATGTTTTACCAGTACGAATCCCGTTTCAAGGATTCCCGATCTATTAAATTACTGATTATGAATATTCATCTGGATTGGAAATTGCTGAAATGGCAATATAGGAAAACCTGTCATCAATTTTCTCTACAACACTTCCTATTCATAGCGGCCTCTTCTACTCACAAAACTCTAAGAATTTGCCGAAAAAACTGATGCTCTATATTCCATAACTTTAAACACAATTCTAAAACCATAAAAATTGATCGCTTTCCCAACTGCCCGACGTATTTCACGAATACCAGCCTCCTCTAACCTCACCTGAACCTACAACTTTGCCTTGGTCACCGATCCTCTATCTCTTATAGTTCTCAAAATATTTCCATTTTTCGAAAATATATTGTCGAGAACGATCCACCCTAACATTAGTGACCTTATGACCGACCTGTGAGGTCTTAGACCCAAATTTCTCTTGATGACTGTTAGGAATTCGCTTACCTCTCAAATAGAAAAATAATCATAAAAATCGAATGTGATTTACCCGATTTATATATGAAAAACATGTAGGGTCCTACTCAACGCCTCTTTTTGGTGGTCTAGCTAAATCCAACCACCCAAATTCAAAAAATTTTCTTCCATAAATTGTTGGGCACTCATTGACCTTTCGAACAAAAAAATATTTATGAAAATCGGATAAGCTTCACTCGAGTTATGTACAAAAAACTCGTAGAGCCCTTATAGAGACTCAGTTTTAGGGCCCTGGCTGTGACTAAGTCCAAAGGCTCAAAATCAAAAAATTTTCTTGCATGAATTATCGGGCATGCCTAGGCCTTTCGAACAAAAAAAAATTATGAAAATCGGAAAAGGTTTACTCGAGTTATGTACAAAATACCAAAGACCAATTAAACAAAGCAATTGCTCGGCGACCCTTGGACCGATAGTGCCCAGATTCGATCCCATAAAAGCTATTTGACTACATTTCAGGGAAAAAAATGATTTTGAAAATTGGTCAAGTTTTACTCGAGTTATTGCGGTGACGGACGGACAAATTTTTTTAAAATTTTTGTCTTATTTAGACCAAGAAACGAAAAAGTAATCAACTCCCGGGTCGAAATTCGTCTGGTTACAAACGTCCTGGTAAACGCATTAGATCCTTTTCCGAAGAACTTCGTTATTCGTACGAGTCTAAACAGTGGAAGATCAAGGAGTTAAACATGCGTACCTGTACCTGAATCACTTTCCTAAAAACGGCGTGAAAATTAGAGCCCTTGTTATAAATGAAGTAACTAGAGAGTTATAACTCGTTTGCAAACAAAAAATCTGATTTTTACGTTGTTCCCTGAAAAATAATTCAGATTTTAATGGTACTTAAGAAGATGCTGAAAAGACTGAATAGTTGTGCCAGAAACAATGAAAAAATTAAATTTTATTTGTTTCCAAACGACTTGTTCCTAATTAGATACTTCATTCATAACAAAAATTCTAATTTTCACGACGGTTTTTACGAAATTGTTTCAGGTTTCTATGTTTGCGTCCTGATCTTCCAGCTTTTTCGTCAACTTCCACCCTCCATAGAATCAGAAATTTTCTTTTTTTAAGCAATTTTTTCCTAAGTGAAGTATTGTAATGAGCCAGAGCTTGGAAGAATTTATTATTGTTTTTTGTAAAGCAAAGAAAAATTTTGATTTATTTCACTCAGATTGATGTAAGAAATAGTACTAATTTCTTCTTCAGCTCATAGAGTTTATATCTAAGCAATATTCAAAGCAACTCAGTGTGAAAAATTTTGTCTGAAAAATCATTATGCTCAGGAAAATATTTCTGGGGAATCGTAAGTCTCGTATTTCCTGACGAATTTAACTCAACGTGTCCTTAAAAATTGACGACAATCAATTTAAAACTGTAAATAATGTTTTAATCTTTTTTGTGTTATAAATTGCAATGACAGAAGTCTTAAATCTTACGAAATATAGAATCACAATATTGGCTGTTTTCGGTCTACTTTTACTTCAATATAAACACTCTAGTTATCAACTATAAAAATTTCGATGTATTTTTTACCGCGCCGATAAAAATCTTCGGCGGCGGCGGCGGCGCGTTAATTTTTTGACTTTCGGCGGCGGCGCAAATCGGCGCACGTATAAAGATTCTTCGGCGGCGGCGGCGCACCTTTTTGACACTTTTTTCGGCGGCGTTTGCTACTTTACTATTACTAAAGCACTTCTAAGTTTGAGACGACCTATTCTTCAAAATGTCACCTCATACATATTCTCAATAAATTTTTTGGAGAATTCGTGTAGTTCTCCTATGTTTGCTTTCATAATTTGCTCGTGGTTTGGAAAGGCAGCTACAAATCTCTCTAGTCTTTGCCACGCCATGGATGGGCACATTGTGAATAGGTGTTCGGGCGTTTCCTCTTCTTCCTCACATCTCCTGCAGATCGCTGAATTCTCTAATTTCATGTTGTGCATGTGTTTCCGTAACTTGCAGTGTCCGGTAATGGTTCCAATCAGCTTCCTCAGTGCTGTTTTGGAGCACTTTACGAGATATTTGGTAATCTTGTTGGATGTGTCATTTAAGAAAACCTTCGACTGCCTACAGCTTCGGAGATTTGTCCATAGCTCATCATGGTTTCCAGAGTAACACTCTCTGATTATGGTCCTCTGCACCCTGTATGGCAGTCCAAGGGCTGGCTCCGGTCCGAAGATAGCTGTTGTGCTACCCTCTCGAGCTAGAGCATCAGCTTCCTAATTCCCGTCCACTCCTCTGTGACCAGGTATCCAAACTAAGCTAACTTTGTGCGATCTAGCCACTTCGTTCACTCTTTGTGTACATTCTATCACGAGTTTAGAAGTTAAGCAATTAGAGCTTAATGACTTCAGACATGCTTGGCTGTGCGTGTATATGTTGACGTTCCTTGCCTCATATTCCGTCTCATTTAGCTCAACACAAGCCTTAATTATCCCGAAGGTCTCAGCTTGGGTTATCGATGCATACTTACCAAGCGAGTATTATAAAAACATTTGATTTAATTGAATTAGATCCTTATGAATTCCAATGAATTAATTCACATAAATTCGATGAAATAAATTGTCAAAAGTCGGTCCACTCCAACTGTCTAAATGACGTTTTAAACGTCAAAGCTATAAAGCAAACATCAGTTACGGAAAATGTCCAAAATGTTTGATGGTTTATGTTCATACCGGGTTTGTCATATTCATGTTCATGTCCATCTTATTATCCCTTTTATCCGTATACCAACCAGGGCCTTTTTTCTCAAATTTTTATTACAACGAAAAATACATTCAAAGAAGTTCAAATACGTATAGAATTCTTTAGAATCGATGTAAAGTGTATTCTGGATGGACTCATTCGTTTCACAGATGGATCAAAAAACTCTAATGAAGTAGGGGCTGGGGTTTTAACCCTGGAACCTATGACAGAAGAGAGCTTCCACTTAGGAAATTTCGCCAGTATACTTCAGGCAGAAACGTTCGCAGCGATGGAAGGATTGCGAAGTGCATTGAGACCAGCAACGGTAGGTGAAAGAATCACAAGCGAAGAAATGATCAGAGCGCACCGCATCCAAATTAATAAGGGAGTTCTATCTGAATCAGCTGGGCCTGAGAAATCGGGTGACTGTTGCTTGGGTGTCGGGGCACTCTGGAGTAGATGGAAGTGAGAGAGCGGATGAACTAGCAAAGGGGGGTGCTACATCTGCTCAATGTGGACCTGAGATGGGACTCGTTAGCGATCACGAATGTACCTGTGGTCTCGGTAACGAAACCGGACATAACGTTATTTACGAGTCCAAAGTTTTCTCAACTGAGACTCAGGACTCTGGGTGGTAATGTGATCAGGCCTCTGGATGTACTAAAACTGGGACCAATTGTCCTCGACAAGCATTGTTGGAAAAATAAAACAGCAAACAGCAAGCACTGTGAAAGATGGTCTGCAGATTTGCAGAAATTTGCGAAAGAGTCGCCCCATACAACACCAACCTAAAACCAACAAAACCACAAAAAGCTCAACCAAGTCATTGAGTAATCTGCCATGTCAGTACCTTGAATCTGGCCATTATTTAATAATTATTACAGTGGACAGTGATCGAGCCTATGAGTTTTCTTAGATCATCTCGAGGTTTGTTGAGAAGGTACTTTGTAATACGTAATAATAAATACTAAAAGAATTTATATAATTTTTCCTTGATCGTGAAGCCCTCACGGCTTTGGATCGACAAGCAGAGTAAAGCCCTCACCTAGTACTTTGTACCCTGATGAGATTTACATAGTTATTTTTTGAAATCTCATTTAGATTCTAGGCATTTCTAGAAAATTCCTGATCTCATTCTCGATTCCATCTTAGACCCATCCGTGAAGATGTTCATGTGAATGCATCGAGCACTTCTTCATTTTCCCATTCAGCTATCCGTTTGATTCCAACATTTAACGTTCTTTAAACGTCTGGTAGTTGCAATCGCTTCTTGCTCTATATATAAGTCTATAGGAAGAATCGAGAGTAATGTTTCCAATGCCTTTGTAGGTGCCGACCTCATGGCCTGGAAGCAGATATGACAGCCGACCACCTTTTTCAGAGGTCGGCTTGGCCCGGCTCGAGGCAACAGATGCCATTTTTCGGCCTTAAAATGTTCTACAAAAAGAACGACAACAACTTCTTATAAGGTTGCAGCGAACGATTTCTTGCAAAAAATGAATTTATTGCCATTGACTAGTCATATTGGAAACAAAATGGAAAAAATCACTAAAAACCACGAGTCGATGGCAATGACTTAATTTTTTACAAGAAGCCGATCGTTGCAACCATGGAAGAAGTTGTTCATATGATCCATGTGGTCATTTTTGTAGAACATTTCAGGGGCGAAAAATGTCATCTCTTACCTCAAGCCCGGCCAAGCCGACCTCTGAAAAAGTGATCGGCTGTCATGTCTGCTTGGAAGTACAAAACCCATGTTTATTTTGCCATGACCGTATCAACGAAGAATGAGATGGTCATAGCAGGCTGTAAAACTTCATATAAAGGTCCACTGCATATTTGATCAAAAAAGAACTTATGGCGAAAGAAAAGTGTACTTTTTATTTACCTAAACATTTGACGTTTAAAATGTCATTTCGACATAGGGAATTGACCGACTCAACAAAGTCAAAAACGGTATCATACCAAGAAGCAAAAAGTAAACCTGAGTGGATTTTCTAAATTTTTTCTAAATATTTGGCCCTTTGTATATTAGATTACTAATCACATCGCAGTAACGTTCTGGCTTTCCAACAAGAATAGCTTGTAGTATGAAAATATCGTTCCTAAGCATACCCAAGCTTCTAAATATGGGTAGTTATGGTGTTTGGTGTCCATAACGAACCGTACACGGAAGAATGACATGTATGACGTCACCCATGGATTATGAATTCTATGTACTAGAATCTAGAACATGAACATTTTGAAATCCTATATATAGCTACAATATGTAGGCGTGGTTCGGAATTCACGTTAAGCATGTGGTCCAACAAACAGATTAATGGTTGCTCATACAAATGCCCTAGAACAAGGTATCTTGCTCGTGTAAGATACACCGCATTCACGGGCTCGTTTAGAATAAGCATAGTTAGGTCGGAGGCGAGAAGATGTATCGTAATGACCGGGCCCGTAGTGCGTGTGCTCAGACGACCAGGTTCATTTGGCATACCGGTTTCAACTGTGGATTCTATAATGGGAATATGTAATGTGGAAATCTTACTAAGACAAAATACATAACTAGGTGGAATGATATGGAATGATAGAAGAGTAACAGAGAAGGAACAAAGGGACAGTTGGCCGCCCCGACCAGAAAATCTAATCAAATCGCAGAAATACAAGTGCGAGATGTTGACGTCTTCATATTTTGCGATACGATATTATAACATATCCCTAACTAAGGTAATAAACAACGTTGCTGTTGCTTTTTTTACGCATTTTTTCTAGTTTTCTTGAATATAACAAACGCGCCCATAACATTCAATGCCAATAAATTCAAGTGATTTTCCTAAATTTAATTTTCAATTTCAACATTCCATTCAACCAATGACTTTGCCTAAAACGCTCTGTAAATGTTTAACTAAAATCCAAAAACCTTTACATTTTTATTTAGCAGAAATGAGTCAAAATCACAGGCGTTCATGTATTGAAATCGCTGCCAATTGTATTTGAAACCGATTGGAACGTGATATGAAATTTGTTTTTGTGATTCAATTGAATTAAAGTGATTTCAAAATAACAAAAAAAATGGTGAACGTTGTGACTTAGGGTAGTCCTATTTTCGTGTACTTACTAGAAAGGTCATTTATCTTAATATTATCTGATAAAGATACAACGCCTTTGTTAATAGAACAATGTCTTCCACTTGGAATTTTTCTTGTATGTAACACTAACCGTTGGAAAAAAGGAAATAAAATCACTTTACATTCGGTAAATAAAATCTGTTTCACAAGCCTTTAACATTTATAGTGCTTTTTTGTCTTCAAAGCACGACCCAAGACAAACAATAAAAATAAGCATTATACCTATTGCTTCTAACACCATTATAATGATACCTTTCTGGGATAAAAAAAAACGATTTTTTATGTTAGTATATGGAAATAGAGGTTTATGCAAATTGAAATAAATCAAAATAAGAATGTGAATCCTTCTTCTATTTCCCTCGTTTTTAGGTTCAATTTTTATCTTCATTTTAATGTATCGTTTTTCTGTTGGAGTACCGAAAAATGTTTAGATTTTAACTGCGATATATGTTGCTATAATGTCACATCCCATCAATGTATGTTCGACGAGACTTTCGACAAATATTCACCATCCATTTATCGGAACGAAATAAGTAGTTGCTGAATTACTACATCGTTTGTCACTTTTCCCGCAATAATTTCAAACGAAAGCTTTAGCAATTGTAGGGTTAACAAGAGAAAATGTGTTTTCGAGGGAATATATAAACGATAGAAACGCAGAAATTAGCTTCGTTTGTGAATGTATGAAGAGGGTCCAACTAACGAGTAAAGTTCGATCTATAAACTTTGACAGAGTTTTCATGTATCTTTCGTCCTGGGACTTTTCACCAATCTCGCTCAATATGACCGACATGTAGTACGTGGTGCATAAATAAATATTTTTCGTTTCGTTAACTGAATGTGTGACTCTCTCTACCAAATAGATAAGGCAGTAGAAAAAATACCATCGATTGAACAGCATTCCACAACTCACACTCTACGTGTCTCAGGCCTGCACAAGTATTCCAGTTACCAGACAGGCATGACCGTTGAACGTTGTAGTTAGATCAAGATAGACTCGTACTCTAAGAGAGAATTGCCTTGTATCCTAATATGTGGTTCAGTGGTTAACGCATCTTGACCGTACATATTTTAACAGTTCTCTATTTCATACATGGAAAAAAGTTTCACCGTTTTCACAATGGTCATTTAGGGACAGAAGATAGACAATAACTTTAACTACCCGTACTCAGTTTCACACTGCTGCTGTAAGCGGCAAAAGTTATCCAAAGAATTAACATAAAATGGTCTATAACTCCAAATTGGTGGGAAAGGGGGTGGGGTCAGAAGCAAGAAATATTCGTATTGTTAAGACTCATACTCACTCACACTATCATGATCAAACTTTTGCTTTTATTTTCATTCCGAACGGCCGGTCTATCTCAACTATAAGATCTCATTGGAATAGTAATATCACGACAAAAACCCTTTTTAAAAGGAAAACGTGACGCAAGTCCTCGTCTCTTCTTCCAAAACAACTGATATCAATTGGGGTGACGCTTACAGCTTTGAAACGCAAAAAATTCTTTTGAAATATTTTAACTTTCGATTAAAGAAATGCGTCACAAATGCCGAACCCCCCAATGTTATAGTTTTTCTGTTCTTTCAGATTTGACACGAAAAAAAAATTAAGTTTTGCGTGATGTGTGGAGTACGGGTAGCCAAATGGCGTGGGAAATCTGAAAGCGCAGAAAAGTTTTTTCGTTGGGAGGATCCGGCATTTGTGACGCATTTCTTTAATCGAAAATGAAAATTTTTAAAAAGAATTTTTTGCGTTCCGAAGCTGTAAGCGTCACCCAAATTGATATCAGTAGTTTTGGAAGAAGAGATGAGGACTTGCGTCACGTTTTCCTTTCAGAAAGGGTTTTTGTTGTGATATCAGTAGTTTTGGAAGAAAAGAGAAAACAAATTTTGAAGAAAAAATTTCCGGCAGAAAAAAATTCTGGCGAAAAAAGTTTTCAGCGAAAAAAAAATTTTCAGCGAAAAAAAAAATTCGGTGAAAAAAATTTTCAGCGAAAAAAATTTCGAAGAAAAAAAATTTTCAGCGAAAAAAATTTCCGGCGAAAAAAAACTTTCAGCGAAAAAAAATTTTCAGGGAAAAAAAATTTCAGTTCTCGCTCATGCAATAAAGCATTGTAACAACAAAAACCCTTTTTAAAAGGGAAATGTGACGCAAGTCCTCGTCCATCTTCCACAACAACTGATATCAATTTGGGTGACGCTTACAGCTTCGCAACGCAAGATATACGATATCTTCATAACTCTGGGTTCATATACTACCGTTTTTCAGTCAGAAACAGTTAATAATAATAATAATAATCTGCCTTACAACCCATGAAGGGTTAGAGGCTAGATCATTATTTACTAGTTTCGCTGTTTGTGGTTCTATTTTTGTGAGATCCTTTCATTACCTGAAAGTTTTACTGTGCCACTGGTAAGCTGTGCGACAAACCCAGTGCCATCTATGAGATGTAACGAGGAGCGAAACTAGTAGGAGTAGAATACCGGTTCTCCCAACAATGCCTTTTTCCGGTAAGCCGTACGATGACACTACACTCAACTTCACTTGACTTGAACGATTCAATCAGCTTTGTTTTGTTTACAATTCTAACAATCGGAACAAATCTGTCTGCGGCTGAGTTTCGAACCAACGCACTGGCAACTCAATCTCGTAGTAGCAAGCAGACGTGTTAACCACTACGCTATCGAGTTGTGTCAGAAACAGTTGCTATCTGTGAAAGTTCGAATATGATGGAGTAGGGCGGCAACAGGAAAATTTTGATCAGTTCAGACAGTGAATCGTCTATAAACACTGTCATCGGTAAAGATTGCGTTGAAGCTGGTTCATCAGTGCTTGGAGAGTTTGGAAACTCTGTCAACAGACAATAAAGTCACATTGCCATGGGTAGAAAGTCACTTAGAAGTGCAAGGGAACGATAGAGCTGAGCAATAGGCCAGAAGGGTAGTGGTTCTACTTTCACCGGACTAGAACCTGTGGTAAGTAGATACGCAGGATTGGTTGTAATTAGTAACGGCGAAAGTGAGTCGGTGCCAAAAGGATAGATGAGATACGCTCTCAACCTGCAGGCAATCGAAAGAAACCGGATGCAATGACAAAGATACGAAGTTTCTGTTGAGTCTTAACAGAAAAGAATTGAGAGGCCTAGTTGGAATCTTAACGGGTCACCACCTTAGCAAGATGGGAAGAATTGCAAGCCCGACTTGCAGGAGCTCTGAATTAGAGCCAGAAACGGCTAGGCATTTTATATGCACCTGCCCGGCTTTAAAGGGTCTCAAAACGAAACTCTTACGAGACTTCTATTTTACCCCTGAGGAACAACTGAAGCTGAAATTAACTGACGAAAACACCCACCGCAGAAACCACGGTTTTTGGAGCAAATATGGTTTCCTATTTTGATCTAAAACCCGACAAATATCGTAGAGTTCCATTCATTTCATTAATCTATTTTTGACATAATTGTCTCCGTTTATTTGGACAACATTCCTGTTGGGCTATTTGTAATAGGGCAAGCGATAAACAAACTTTGGCACATGTTTTTCATAATTTGTCTTATTCGATAGGTTACCATGGACGTCTCATTTCTCTGCATGAGCTCCATAAATTAAAATCTAGAATAAGCAAACGGCCAGTCCTTTCATAGAGAGTACTGAATACCAGTTCTCCGGTAGTTAATGGAATCATGTGATGTGTTTTGTAATGTATGCAATGTAAGCAGGAGGTAGTAACGATATATTTCAGGTTATCCCATATCCATATGTGAACAATACATCTCGTTCATTTGCATTTCCGTAACATATATTGCTGTGCACTAACCATATTTTGTTTTTGTTTGCACAATATTATTTTACATACGACCATTATTATTAACCAACTTTCAGTTCTAAGTACAATATGTAAATAAACAATCGCAGTACGAACGGACATTAACAAAATCTAGCATATTAAATAACAGCAGATCTTTCGAAATGAAAGTCTATAATCCACAGAGATTTTGCACCGGTCGTAGTCTGTTCTGAGGCAGGTTTAATTAAACATTACTCTCTCTCTATATAGACGTTATGTAAACTGGGAAAATTCATATACTGCACCAGTTGCCGTAACACCACATTTTATTCAAAAGCGAATTTATATAACGACAGATTACCCTAACTGACAAATTGATTGTCAGAAATCTCTTCGTTGTACATATAAATAATGAAATCTTAAATGTATGTTTGGTATACGTGCCGTTCGAGGCGATGGTGGTGACAATATGCATTAGGTGTCTGTTAATGGTGGCATAAATAAATCTAAAATGAATATGGAATATGGATACCGTTCCACCGAATGTTCTGGTCACTGACTGTAATATTTCCTAGAATATGAATGTGAATGTGTAGACGGTATGAACAACAGCGTTTAGTCGGGAAAAATGTTCTAATCAGCAGTTTCCACATAATTTTATCGATAGCGAAAATAACACGCAAAACAAAGTCCGATTAAGTGAGGAATGGTTGGTAAAGTTAATAAATTATGTTGCCAGTTACGGATCATGAAACAAGGAATTTGTAACGGTTTACTATAGTTGAGGTAGTTAGACTTGAGTGGGAACCATAATGAAATTGATTACAAGCGACTATCACAATTTATTGCTAAATCAACAAAACGAAAATGGAGTTTAAATGATTTGAATTTGCTAATTTTACACTAAATCCATTTTACATATAGAATTGTAATGATATTATCATAATAATATTATATGATAATATTGATACGACCGGGTTTCTATTGATCAAATAATACAATTTATTTCTTGATTTTAAACTTATTATAAACTGAACTTGTCGCTATGACGGTCGGTATGAGAATGATCTCTGTCTCTCCGTTCTCTTGATGAACATTCATCGATGAGAGAGAATGAATTTATGAACGATGTTTTACTGGGGTTTATGTAGGGTTAGTGACCTAACTACGGGTCACTACAGAATAATGTTACAGGGAGAGTGAGAGAGGGTTCATCAAAGGATCGTCCCCACTACACTACGTTTAAGAAGACGAGGGTATGTACTGCGTAGTTCGCTTACAATCCGAATCGAATACTTCTTCTAAAACTATGTTTCGCACACACATTTTTGAAAAAGTAAATTTAGATCACGAGATGAAATTGCGAATTTAGGTCGACAGGTGAAGTTAGCCGTTGATTGAGTACATCACCATTCGTACCATCGTCGTTACTTTTTCTGTCCGTCTAACAACTCCCTCCGGATTAAATCATTGTCGCTACCGCCAATATTTTTTGAACGGCGCCGTAAAATTTTTCACATTTGCGGCTGGAATGTGATAAACATTGCTCACGGGTTATCGGACATCGGCAAGAACTAAAGGGCCATTCAAAAAGACGGATTTTAGATCACTTTCCCCCCTTGCACGCAAAAATAAATGAAAAAAATTCGAAATGTATGAAGCGCACGCTTTTCTCGAACCCCCTCACCCCAGAAACATTGTTCGAATGGCACTTTTTCAGTTTATTCCACACGAATTAGGGAAACAAAAATTAGGAAAAACCAAAATTAGGAATCAGGCAATCAGGAAAAGCTAAAAGCAGGAAAATAATTTTTAAGAGAATGTAAATTTCATTTTGATTTTTTTTAGCCTGTTCTTCTCGGAATGAATCAGAGTTTCGATGTTTGGAATATAGTTTCTCAAATTCCAACGCTTCCTCAAACGTTTCTGTTGGAAAAATTTGTCTGATAACAAATTTGTTTACAATCGATTCGGTACGACTGAGAATTACTCTCATTAAGCAGACTGTTTCACTAGTTAAACATTGACTGTAACATTTGAACTCATAAATTGAAAAACCCGCCATCACATTGGCGTCAAGTTGGCACCAACATATATTTCTTGGTTGACATGTTTTAACTTCATTGTCTATCGCTGATTGTCATTTTTATTTTGTTTGACAACAAGCGAACAGTATTCGTTCATTATTAGTTAGAGAAAAAAAATATATTTCTTGCAAATTAAGTGATAAATTGAAATCAAATTTTGAGAAACATCATGAAGGCAGCAAATGTGACTATTAGATGATATACATCGAATTGCTTCACGTAAAATATTAAATAAACGAATCGCTTTGATAAAAAACAAATTCGTACACAGCGTAGGGACTCAGCCTATGATTTTGAGAAATTATAAATGAAGCATGATACTAACATGCTATGCGTCGTATACTACCTAAAAGGAATTTAATGCCTACAAACGGCAGGTTCATAGAACATTGATGAAATCATTATGAAAAAATCATGAAATCGCTTTGATCGTGTACAACGGTGTAGTTTATTTGTCTTATGTTTTACCAAAGTTTCTCGCGTATATATCACTGTAAAGGGGTGATACATACTTGTAAAAATGCTACCAAATATAAGGTTGGCCCGAAGGCCGATACCAAGTTTTTGTTAAATCTCCTAATGGAGGTTAAAAATTCAAACATTATAAAACCGTATTGTACGGAGTCGAAGCGAGAGATTTTCGTGAATATTTGCAGAAATGAATTTGTGCGGTTTCGTATGGCAATTATGTTTGGAATTTCCTTTTCAGATTCGTATAAGTAGGTACATGGGACTGAAAATTTTCGAACACGCAATCTACATGAACCGAATGACAACTCGTTCGAAATTATTTACCTATGCCTGTCTTGAGAAGCTTGTAATCGAATTTGAGCCAATCCGCTTGTGGCGTGGCATATGTCTTTCTATCAGGATTTTTTCCTGGTCGTCAATGAAGCTTTCCATTTTTAAGCCAGATTGTTTGAACGGAAACAACCATGTAATTGCCATCTTCGAACGTTTCCACAATCGAATACATTATTTCGTTTGATGCCAATTCTGAGTTTTCTCTTCGGAGAATGTTTCACGTCTACACAAACAGAAATTTTTTTCAGAATGAAGCAAAGACTTTAGCAAGGGCAACTGAGTCGTATTCTAACTAATTGTGAACGAAAGGCTGCTTAATATGAAATAGTATTCTAAGTAGACTGATAGCATTATTATTTTGAATATTATTACATCACTAGATATTATCATTTCACCCATTATCATTGCTAGCACTATTATTTCCCCCCTGAGTGGTGCCGCAGGTCGTGATAAATCCTCCAAAAAAAGCGGCGTCGAGGGGCGGCAGCCCCCGGGTAGGGGGGTCAAGGGGGGAATATCATCTCTTGCGGTGTCTAAGGGGCAGAGCCCCTAGCGGGGTTTGGGGCAGAGCCCCATGCGCGGAAGGCAGCCTGCAAGGCGTTAGTAGCTCGCCGCAGGCGCGGGGGTTTAGGGGGCAGAGCCCCCTACATGCTAAAAATTAGATTGCGACCTCCTAAGGAATTGAAAACTTTGATGTTTTTCCTGATTTATTTCTTTCCTGATTTTCGTTTTTCCTAATTTTGGTTTTTCCTGAATTTGTTATTTCCTGAATTTGTTATTTCCTGATTTTTGTTTTTCCTTATTTTAGGTTCCTGATTTTCATTTCCCGATTTTTGGTTACTGATTTCTTGATTCCTGGTTTCTTCTTTCCTAATTCAGGTGGACATTCCTTTTTCAGTGACGGAAGAGGTTACTTTTCATCACTTATTTTACAGTGATAACAACCAGTTCCTTAAAAAATTCGCAGTCAAGTCTCACTTGGATATCGAAGAATTATCGTTCAAACGCTTACTTTTCGCAAGTCGCTGCATGAATCTTTACATGTTTCATGCCTCGTAACTTAAAATTCACTTTTGGGGTATAAAGCATGTAAAATGCAATACGTGACACGGAGAAAAATGATTTTTGGGAGCGTGTGATGACGCTCACACACTCCCAAGAAACATTTTTCTCCTTGTGATGTAAATAACTATTGTATGCAAGACATTGAGAAACGTGGCGCTTTTTCCCTCACTTTATATAATTTCGTTGCGAATATAAAACTTTTTCGTTCTGTTTTTGGCTGCGAAGTTTCGTAACTAAAAAACCAGTTACAAAATAGTAGTTTATGATGCAAGTTACGTATGAAGGTAGTTTAACGCACACGATGTGTTGCCGAACTCGCCTTTGGCTCGTATCAACAACGAGCTTTTCCGTGCGTTTTTCCACTTGCTAAAATGTGTCGTGTGAGTACCGGTGAAGTACTGGTTTTCGGCTTAAAATTAAAATAAAATCGTCTGGGTGCTCTTCAAAAGTTTTTCTATGCACTACCTGCTTCATAATTAAAGGATTCAGATGTTTTTAGTTGCATAAACTGTCAAAAAACATTGAAGCAGAGAATATTTTTGAAAATCCCATAGGAAAAGTCAGTTTTTTATCAAGATGTCTTTGATATTAGCCCATTTGTCTAAATTCACAAAACTGAAAGTTCACCATATACCCTACAAAAAATGAAGTAGCGATTAAATGGTCCCTCGGGCTTCCTTATCCTGAACACATCTTTCAATTATTTTTTCTCACTAGTGCGTAAAAACAGCTAAATTTTCATCACACTAGCCGTAAAAGCACTTTAAAATAGTTTTGTCGCACTAGTGCGGAAAATTACCTCGTGCGACACCGAAATTACGCACGAAAAAGCGAGCGTCGGTGATTGAAAAACAGTTTTTCTGTCACTACTTCTGAATTGCGAGAACAGTTTTTTTATGTCAACTTGCAAAACTAGTTTTCTGTATACGTGAGTGTATTGGTTGTAACGGAAAATATTTTCCCATCACTTGTGATGAAAAGTTGCTTTCCATGGTATGTGCACCAACACACTCTCACTATTACAGAAAAATATCTTTCAAAATACCCCAATACACACTCGATGTGTACTTTTACGTACACATCTCGTGTGTATTGGGGTATGTTGAAATAAACTATTTTTTGTCACTACTTTTAAGTTTTGAAAAACAAAATTGCATAAAACGTACGATGAAACACGTTGCGAAAAGTGGGAGTTTTTGTCACACTATGTGAGTTTCAAAGTTGCTACGCTCGTTTCCACATCTAGTGACAAAAATACCTTCTTTTCGAAACTTGTTGCATAAATTACTATGATCGCATTCGCGTGGAGATTTCTCTTAAAATTATCGCTCTAGAAGGATAAAATAGCATATCATCATATAAGGGGAAGTCTCGCAAAGCCTCGACACGACGTTTCTCCTTATTTTCTACAATCAACCAACTGTTATTTGCATGAGTTTACTCTTGTTGAAACAATCAAAAGCCAGAGATAAAAGACAAACTATGCCTAATCACCGAGAATCTAACGAAATTAAAAAATGTTGGTCGACATAAGCAGATACAAATACAGCATTATAGACTTCATATTTTTTTAAGAAACGAATAACAATTTTAGAGTTTTCAATTGAAAGAATCAATTTTGAAGCCTGAAGCCAATATTTCCAGACACATTGGTTTGAAGAATTATACAAAGGAATTACTTGCTTTGACGATACATTAACTGAATTTTCGTTATGTCAATAAAGCATGGTTGAATTCCAGTTCGTTAGTTTGTCCTGTACTTGCCTCCCAAAGCAAAATGCAATGCTCGCATGACTAAAATTACACTTCAAACGCTTGTAAATGCTTTGAAAAGTGGAACCTAAAGCCTGGCAGTATTTTCCTTCTTGGTGCTTCCATGCATATTTCAATCGAAACAAAAGTCGCAAATTAACGATTGTTAATGGATTTAATTTTGTTGCTTCATTCCGACATATGGTTTTGAGTATAGTTTTCATTTAAATACGAAATCCCTCAGTCAGTATTTCACAATATTACCAAAAATAAAACAGAAAGTTTTCCTTTATAATGTCACGTACAACACGATGAAATTATAGAGATATATTTCACTGAATAAAACGTACAAATGAACACCGCAATTTATTTCATATAGGTCCATCATGTTATGCAACATATAAATACAGCACTGTCAGACAGAAGGTATTAGATGTTGATAAAAATGATTGGAATAAATATACAGTTTATAAATGAACATCATTTTCCATTTTCATTCACGAATTATGGAATGGCAAAAGTAAGAAGATTTATTAGATCACCAAATCAAACAAAATGGATGAATTGTTTTTCGTTTCTGTAGCAAAAAAGATTCGTATAATTTTATTGTATTTATTGTTATAATAATAGCAATTATGTTGCGTTATCTTTGTTTCTTCGGTTAATTAAATTCAATTCAAGGACTGTCGACTGTACTCAAAGTATATTTGAAAGTATATGTTACAGAGCGTGAAGGCTGTAAGTGAGTTTTTGTACAGGCTTTAAGATTCGCAGAATTTTTGATTATTCTGCTTTTTGAGAATCAATTGATGGATATTTGCCCTCAGGTGCCGTTATTCATGCTGGAGCGGTAGCGGAGAGCGTGACGCAGTCCCCACACCCCAAAAAAAACGTCCACAAACCCAAAAACCTCCATACAAAAACTTTGGGACAAGACACGATGTATAGGCGAAGTTTTGAGTTTTTTCCCCTCGCCCCCCCTCCCCTCCAAATTTTTTTCTGAGAAAATTTTTTTCGGAGAAAAATTTTTTTTA
>CM055403.1:152181179-152224123 GCA_029228625.1 Pseudolycoriella hygida
ACTTCCGTGCCTCGGCGACCCCGCTTTCTATTCATCAAAATGATGCCCAAGTCATCTATCGAACTTTCCCGAAGGAACCAACTCTCTAGCTATTCTAATTCAGAAGATAGCAAAAATTCCAAGATGGCGTCACTTTGACGGTTGGCAGTCTTTTCTTAGGATAACGAAAAAATTCTCCTCACCAATCTCTATAACTTTCCCGAAGAAACCAACTGTCTGGCTCGGATGAGAAAATTTTCTTTTTTGACAAAATTTTTTTCAAAAAATAGACATTTCTTTAACAACTGAAAACTTCCAAAACGACCGATATCACAACAAAAACCTTTTAAAAGGTAAAGTGTGACGCAGTCCCTAATGTCTACTTCCAAAATTAATGATATCAGTGGAGGTGACGCTTGCGCTGAAAATACGCATACATTACCTTGACGACAACGTTACCCTGTGTTCAAAAAATCGCGTCACAAATGCCAGACCCAACGACAAAATAATTTTTCTGTACTTTCAGTTTTTACGCTGCAAAAATTTAACATTCGAGTCTTTTTGCGAAGATTGTTTTGAGTTTTAAATTTTTGCGTGTGAAAACTCCAAGTGTTGAAAAATTATTACGCTGGTGGGTCTGGCATTTGTGACGCAATTTTTTGAACACAGGGTAACGTTGTCGTCAAGAAAATGTATGCGTATTTTCAGCGCACGCGTCACCTCCACTGATATCATTAATTTTTGAAGTAGACATTAGGGACTACGTCACACTTTACCTTTTAAAAGGTTTTTGTTGTGATTCTAATTTTTCATAAGAAAGCTTTAGTTCGTGTGTGGTGTGTGAATAACGTCATTTTCTCCACATAAATACGGTGAGAAAATGGCATTTTCTATTTTCTACACTCGGATGACAAATTAAAATATCATTTTTGTTCCTGTTTTTGTGTTGCCTGTGAGACTCAATCGCTTAATTTTAATTAAATATCAACTTTAGTTTCTTAAAATTAAGAATGAAAGTCACTTGGTATAACATTTCCGACGTTTTTGCAAATATAATTATTTCAATAATGGGACAAAATAGGAAGAAGTAAGTATTTTGTGGCAGAGCATAGAAAATAAAGCAAAAGGTTAGTTTGTGAGCAGATTAAAAAAGCGCAACGAGGGGTTTGACGACTAGTCGCAGTGTGGCCTACAATATACCAATTTTATTCAAATCAGGGTTTATTTTTGAGAAAATAATTTCTCAAATTTTTATTATGATGAAAAATACGTTCAAACAAGGTAAAATAAGTGTAGAATCAATAGAAATCGATGTAAATTGTATTCTGAATTATGACATTGTTCGTGCAGATGA
This sequence comes from Pseudolycoriella hygida, assembly GCA_029228625.1. Taxonomy (NCBI): domain Eukaryota; kingdom Metazoa; phylum Arthropoda; class Insecta; order Diptera; family Sciaridae; genus Pseudolycoriella; species Pseudolycoriella hygida. The sequence goes on from CM055403.1 coordinate 152,182,513, forward strand.
AAAAGCTCAGTAAACCAAGTTTGAACTTGTGCGCATTAAATTGAGCCCCAAGTACTCTTGTTGATAATTCTATTAGGACGAAACTATTTGCCGTCGCGTGCAAATAGCCAGTCCACACTGCAGCTTATATTGTCCCGTGAGGGCAAACAGCCATTTCCCTCTGGAGCTGCTATTGGCACACGAGAGCAAAGAGCCATTCCACACTGGAGCTGCTATTTGCACGCGAGGGCAAATAGCCATTACACAGTGGGGTTGCTTTGACAATATTATTTTTATTTATTTATTCATAATCTGCCGAAGCCACCTGACTACATCATATTTGCAAGGAAAAATTACAAGACAATGAAAAGTAAAAAAAAAAAACAAAAAATTTAGAAAAGAAAAACAAAATTTAACAGAGTCATGGTGAATGAAAAGGAGTTAATCTAACAAAACTCCGAATTGGAGCGTCGCCCGATCCAGCATCAACCAACGCTTCGTGTTGCTAATGGTCATATGATATTAGAAGGTTTGCGAGTCGTTTTTGCGCAAGTCCAATGGTCCACCTGAAAAAAAGGATTAGTGGAGACTAGTCGTCTGGACTAGCTATTTTTGCGCAAGCCGGCGTAACTTAGAGTTTCATTTGAGAGTTGACCCGAGTTTCTGATTAGAATGAGAACCATCAGTTTATGAGATTCTGATCTTACCATTCAGTTTATATGTAATTTTCAACCTCTTGATAGCAATCTTGAACAATTCGCCGCGTGGTATGTTTTGAAACCACAGTAGTGAAAAGCGATTCAGTGCCATGCACATCTTATTGATTGGCTCATAAAGACCATATTTTGTTCTGTGTTCGTCAATATAATTGTGAAATTAAGGTGGGGTTGCACTGTTCGATTTCAGAAGGCAGCTTGGTGCCAAAAAAGTTCCTATGGTAATGTTGGATGGCGAAACGAGTACATTAATGTGCACTAGGTCCCGACTCGGCACCAGGCTGCGTACTTGAAAAGTATGAGTAGCCTTTAAGAAGGCAGCCTGGTGCCGAAAAGCAGTTAAACTCATTGTAACGGCAGTAACGAATACTATGCGTCACATAAATTTCAACTCGGCACCAGACTGCTGCTGCCCTCTACATTCACAGTAGAATATCTTAAGTAGGCAGCCTGGTGCCGTGTTGAAATTTATATCACGTATAGTATTTGTTACTGCCGTTACGATGACATTAACAGATTTTCGGCACGAGGCTGCGTTCTTTATGGCTACTTAAACGTCCCAAGTAGGCAGCCTGGTGCCGAGTTGGAACATTGTGCATAGTAATGTCCTCGTTCCCCACTCCAACATTGCCATAGAAAACTTTTTGGCACCAGGCTGCCCACCTTGATATGCAGACCTCTACTTGTTGCAATTTTTCTCCATGAAAATGCTCTACACGACGGTGACATAAGAAGTTCATGCACTAGACAAAGGACCAGTCTACTGCGTGAACTCCTTATTTCATAGTCTCGTAGAACATTTTCATGGAGTAAATTTGCAACAAACAGAAGCCTTTTTTAACCACCACAGCCTTAACAGTGTTTTCGATGAATAAAAGAGTCAATTGTAAAGCTGGACAAGAGCTTTCGATATCAGTACTTGACCGTGACTCTAACTAGACCGATATGATGATCGCACATATCATAATTAACAAAGACCCTTAATTATGTTTAGTTTATTTGACTTTACCAGTTACGTTGCCATAGTATTGTGATGTTGATAAAACACGAATCTCAACAATAATTTATTGTTCAAATGTATTTTATGCAATTTAGTTGAAAAAACTTGACTTTTCATGCATGAAAAGAGTCTCATAATAGGTTACTTTTTCAGCATTCTAAAATCTTAAAGATTGATAAACTTTCAAACTCCCCACATTCTTCACTCAAGTCGCTCCTATTCAAAAAATGTTAGATTCTTCCGAAGGAACTCTAAACATCTCAAATAATAAAAAAAAAAATTAACTGACACACTTTTATAAATTTTGATTTTAATCACAAATCATGCATCTCCACTGTGTAATGGCTATTTGCCCTCGCATGCAAATAGCAGCTCCAGTGTGAAATGGCTCTTTGCCCTCGCGGGCCAATAGCAGCTCCAGTGTGGACATGCTATTTGCACGCGAGCGCAAACAGCCACTCCGATTCTATTATGCCTTTATTGACCACAAAAAACCTAAAATCTGTGGTTTGAACACTTTTTTGTGTATAAAACATCAATTAAGATTAAAGTTTTTAAAAAATTTTCTCAAAAATAGGCGCTGATTGAAATAGAACGCTTTCTTGAGTTTCAATTTCTTCTCCAAGAAAAATGAATTCGAATTTATGAGGGGGATTTCGCATTTTTTCAACCGTTGATTATGGGTGACTGAATCTCATAAACTATACAAGCTACGAGGTTTTCATGTTCCACAATGTTGTTGTTAGAGACGGGCTCAACAAAATTTGTCCCTTGCTTTTTCCTCGGACGCCTACCTAATTTTCAAGACATATGAAAAAGAAAGTCAAATATAATATGGGTAACGCTGGAATGGCCCATAATATTTTCTATTGCAATCGGGGAGTGGGGAGGAAACATTTTCTGGACACACTGTTTGCCTTGATAACTTTTTTACACTTTTCGCTATGAAAACAACACAAAACAACAGTAAAAATAATCCACGAGAATCATAAGATTGTGCAACGTTCCCTTTTAACACGTTCCACCGAAAAACCAAATATAACCAAACACGTGAAAAGACAGATAAAAAAGAAGTAGAAAAGTTGCACAAGCTTATGATCCTCATGTTCACAAAATTTTACATTTTTATCTAATATGTGCTCGGTATGAAAGTCGCACCATATGCGTTTTAGGGAGTAAAGTTGACTATTAATGTCGCACTAATACAAGCAGCTGAAACTGCACTAGTAATATTTTATTAACTCCCTTTTTGATTAATAATTTTATTACTAAATTGGTTTATTCACCTTTTATACTTTTCAACGTGTACGCACTCGGTACGTTGAGCATATGTTGCAGGCTCATCGATATGTAGATGAAATTTAACATGCTAGGCTTTAATGATGCGACCTACGTAATGAGCCATTATGGTCCAGTTCATCCAGAAGGAACTCTTCGAGCGTATAGGCCTTATTTTTATAAAGAAAAAAAAACTAATCACACGGCGATTTGAACCCGGCACATGCACATCAGCGTCTTATACGTTAACCATTATCCCACGAATTCATGTAACGAGCAACGATTAGAAATCGAACATTTAGTTGTAAGGGTATAACAAGGCTACTCGATTCAAAAAGTTCGTAATGTACGTGTATGTATGTGATATGTGATATGTGTCATTGTTTTTGTTTGGAACATGAAAAAATAATTAAATTTTGCCCAAACGGATTTTCTATAAAGTAGTTTCTCAACATATCCCAAGTAATTAAGCTTTGAAAATATGATGTGATCAATTTGTGAAAAGAAACTTGCGGCCTCAAGGATTTGAACCTAAAATTCTGGAAAAACGAGTTTCTAACACCGCAGCATTGCACACTGAGTTACATAGGCCGTTCATTCCTCGCATTATTATCACATCGGCAAATGAAATAACAAAATGAACACCTCACACCCTCACACCTCGCCCTCGGCTCGATTTTGCAAACTTCGCCCTTATGTTACCGGCTGTTTACATGACCTCACTTGTAATCTGGTACTACTGAAATATCACAAAAGTCATACATAACGTACTATACGTGCTCTATGCACTCTCACAATTGGTTGTGTACTTTATACTCGCATATAGATTGAGTTTTTAGTTTATGCAATGACCGCAACAAAAATGGCGCCACGAAAGGCGCTACATGTCAGATTATGACAGTTGCGAGGGGTGACGCACTTCTGCGGTTTATGGAATAAATGGAATAAATGGGAATAAATGGAATAAATGGAATAAATGGAATAAATGGAATAAATATTGGAATAAATGGAATAAATGATAATTTTTTCAAATTCGTCAAAACCTCAAATAGACTTGATTTTGATGGCAACGCACACAACAAACCATACCAATGTGTCAAAAAGTGAAAAAACCCACTTTTGAAAACTTAAAATAATTTTTGTTGAAAAATGGAATAAATAAATTTATTCCATTTATTCCATTTATTCCCAAAAAAATAAAATTTAATCTCAAGACGGTTTAAATGCTTTATAATTTGTGCAAACCTTTTTTTGAACTTATTTGTCTAACTTGTGATGTGTTTGGTTCAGACATTTCGCAAAAACAACAAAAAAAATTTTGGGAATAAATGCAATAAAAGAATAAATGGAATAAATGAAGTGCGCCACCCCTCGGACAGTTGCATTTGAAATTACAATTCAAGTTATAAACAATTACTTTTCTTTTTCGTTTATTTTTGTTTGTCCACAATGTCCCCAAAAAAAGAAAATCAAGTAACTGTTAAGACTTTAAAACAGAAATTAAAATTTTTTGGTGCCAAAACATCGGGAACGAAATCATGGAATGTTTCAGGTAAAGTCCGATTCAGTTTCACATTTCCGAAAGTATTCTGACAACGTAATCGACGCCAACACGTCAGTATTTATTTATTTAATACAAAAGAAGTAGCGAAGCGCTCGTTCTAAACATTGACTGCTTTTGTATTGTGTTCGTTAATACATACACTCGATTAAGTAACCTCATACCAAGGAAGTATGTTAATGTACTATTACACGAAAGTCCTATGGTAGTTCAACATTTTGGCAGAAAGGTATTTTGGATTAGTGTGTTCAATTATGCAACAAGCACAGCACATCCAAATCTCTTGGAACGCAACTGAAGTCGATTCACATTTTTTTTATAAAAATAGTTTTCGAGTTAAGACATTAAGACATATACATTAGGCAGCTATATTGCGTTTTTTTCATATTTCGTGAACACTTTCCATCTGGGAGTAAGGTTAGTACTGAAGAGACTCATAAAATATTCCGAAATTTCCAATTTTTTTCACTTTTAAGGATTTTCTTTTAATTTCCATTCTTTCAAATAGTTTTTCTAAAGTTTTTGTAGGAAGCGAAGTTTTTCTCACGTTTGTCAGGCCCTTACGAGTTGGAGGTTTACCTCTTGAAAACAACGGATAACTACGACAAATGCGACAACATTTTTAAATTTGTTTTCAGACTATTTAATTTCAAAGTAGGCTACTGTCGAAAATGTTATGGCAAGTGTTTTCACTCTTGAAAATGGGCATATCAAAGTGTCCTATTAAATCAACTTCTAAATCAAATCAAATATGCAGCGTAATCAGTATAAATGGTGCGAAATTGTTAAGAATAGACTCAGAATAAACTCAACCTTTGAGTGGGCAACATGCCCCATATGAAGGGTTTTTCTCAAGTAGCAATGTACTGGCACATGTGTGTTGGGGAGAATATCCCTCCAGTACACTAGTGAGTAGAACGGAGGTTGCTGGCACTGTTAGTGCGGGGAGAAAATCCCTTCGAGTAACTGACGTTTGACGTAGTATCCAATGAAACCGAGCCGACCTAGTAATAAGAATTCTATTAAAATTCTTCACAGCTACACAACAAAAATTTATCACCAAGAAAGTTATGCAAAATAATTTCCAAGGCTGGCCGCGCTCACCAAAAAAATATGAGCGGCGCTCGCACTCCCGCTCAAGCACTCCAAAATCGAGCGCCGCTCGCGATTGCGCTCATGATTTCAAAAATGAGCGGCGCTCCCGCTCGCGCTCATATTTAGCGCTCAATTAAGCTAGAGCCTGAAAATTATTTTTATTCATTAAATGATTTAAATTATTTATCCATAATTTGAGTTCAAAAAACTATTTTGGCTATTTGATTGAATTTTATAAAAGAAAAATTGTGGTTTAAGGATTTGCTGTAACAGTGTAATCGCACATGAACGCACCTTGTCAGTTTATTGTCTGGAGAAATGTATGGAATTTATCGAATTTGGTTGGTACCAATGGTCATGCTGTAAGTGAATATTAGCGCGAATTATTTGAATGCATAAAGCTGAAATTGAATTTAGAAACAAAATATACATTTTCAAGATGTATCGTAGAACTTTAGATTACTCATTTTATCGAAATAAAATGAAAACTACTGAAATATTTTCATGCTCTAGGTTAATTACTTGAGAAAAAAAATTAATTTTAGCAAAATTTGAAATTGCAAATTTTTATTTTATGCTCTTTCTTATGTTATTTTTTTGTTCTTTTTCGAATATTTTGTTTTTTTGTTGTCTTTTTAAATTTTGAGAAATAATAATAATATTTCGATTTGGTGACAAAAGATTTTGAATTAATATAGATTAAGAACGGACTTATACTTGTTCACTTTCAACAACAACTGCCATTCTATCTTTTCATTCGACAATGAACATCTGTTCATTCTAAAAATACTTTTGACGCTACTAAATAATCTTTCCGAAGCAGCACTTGACGTCAAAGTGGTATTGTATATTTTATAAACAGTTTGACAACTTCTTGATGTCATCGGCAAAAAATTTTGATAAAACTTTGAAGCTTTTCAATGATGGTTTACCGTCACTACCAGATGAAACGCCAGTAACAGTCATTGCCGAGTTGAGCTCTTCAATGAGCTCATCAATCAACTTGTTTCGTAGACGAGTGTTCGAACGTTCGTTCTTTAGGAACTTAAAGTTCTTGAAAAACGGATGCAGAATTGTCGCTTTTAAATAATTGTCATCCAACATCTTCGAGAACCTACAACATAATATTTCGCTGTCTACATTTCCTTTATTTTCAATCGAATAAGACTTGATCACTACTAACGCTTGCAAATTTCATTGTTCATTGTTTTCTCTTTAAAACGTCTGACACTTGTTCATCCACTGTACTAAAAAATCACAGCCGTCTGTAACGTCAAGCAATAACTTTTTATTTCAAATTTTAACTAAAAAAGATCAACCATGGGATGTCAATTTAAAATATTCTTGTACATTTATTTGCCAACGTGTAAATGAGCGCGTGAGCGCTAAAAATGAGCGGCGCTCCCGCTCCCGCTCGTGTTTTTGAAAAATGAGGGCCGCTCCCGCTCGCGCTCAGAGCGGCGCTCACGATGATCGGCGCTCATGCCAGCCTTGATAATTTCACAATATTTTTATAATTACAGTAGGGGGTTCATAAGATTGTGCAACTTTTTATTTCAGGAGTAAATTTTACTAGTGAAATGAAATGTTGTACAATCTTATGATTCCGTTACTGTAATTCATAAAATACCTAAAATACCGAAAAATCAACATGGTGACGTCATACAATCGAATATTCTGTTGTAAGTGGCGTATGACACGTCACCACAACGAAATTTCAAATTTGTTTTTAAAATATTTAGAGTTGACATATTTTGAAAAAAATTTCAATTGAAATAAAATATGAACAAATTCCACCCTAGATCCCTATTATTAATCATTTTAAAATACACTGTTGGCGCTAAAAAGTTATCGAAATTTGCACTGCTTTAATTGCTTTTATTGTTGGCCTTTATGTAAAGGTTCATTTGTCAATTTCGCTTCTCTCCATTTATTTTTAATAAAATGTTCTGCCAGGCTGATGTTTAATTTTTATTTCATTCATATAAAAACAAACATAAACAAAAATTGATTTTCAAATTACCTTTTATATTTTCGGTGGTATTTCGTTATAATAATCGTTGCCACAAATTAAATGGTTCGTGATTTTGTATTCAAAAAATTAAATTTAAACAAATTCGGTGAAATACGTATTAATTTATACGTTACGTTACGGTCTTCATTTTTATTTCATTTTAAAACAAATTTTAAATTTAGTATAAGTTTTTCTGCGAAAAACTAATTACAAAAATAAAGTTCGTACAAAATTGAATGAAGGAAATGGGAAACTGCAGCGTCATTGGTTCTTTTATAATATTTATAAATCCACAATAAAAGCTTTTATACACCAATGTAAAGCTGAAATAGTAAACGACCTCCCTTACAAGCAACTTACCTGGAAGAATGTCATATATCAATGAAAATGCAACAACCGACGCTGAAAAAGCCAATCTGTTCGCCAAATACTTCTCTTCTGTGTATAAACAATACCCGAATGACGATAAGGATGATACAGCATTTCTTTCCTTTTTAAACTTGAGAAGCGATTCAGTGTTTTCTAACATCACGACTACACGAAACATAGTAATGAAAACTCTGATGAATATGGACCTGAGCAAGGGGATTAGTCCCGATAAAATGGCACCGCTGTTTCTCCGTGAGTGCGCAGATATTTTAGCTGAACCCTTGACAATGATATATTCAAAGTCATTGTCGGATTGCTACTATCCCACTTCGTGGAATATAGGTCATCTAACACCAGTGTTCAAATCAGGCAAAAAGAACGACATAGAGAATTACCGTGGTGTTTGTGTCTCCCCGAATTTTGCGAAAGCCTTCGAAATTATAATACTCGAACAATTGAAATTCAATATCCTTCCACATTCTTCACCCACTCAACATGGATTTTTTCCAGGCAGAAGGGTTGAATCTAACTTGATGGAGCTCTCTCTTCTAGTTCATGAATCATTTAACAACAACAAACAAACCGACATATTTCTTGCCGACATACACAAGGCCTTCGATACTATAAGATGCGTAAGATTATTGACAAAGTTATCAGATGACAAATATCGCTTAAGTAATTCGTTGCTCTTGTGGTTTCGTTCCTTTTTCACGGGAAGGAAGCAGATGGTGAAGATAAATACAAGCATGTCTGACATAATTGATGTACATTCTGGAATCGGTCAAGGTTCCATATTGGCGGCTTTAATGTTTCTGGTGTATTTTAATGATTCTGATTATACTTCTGGTCGCACAAGAGATATCAACCTAGCAGACGATAAAAAGATTGTCCATAAAAACATTTCAACTATTGACGATACATACTCTATGCAGAAATCAATAAACAAATTCCTAAAATGGTGCTCCGACAACGACTTCGAGCTGAATGCTGGCAAATGTAAAGTGATAACTTTATCCCGGAAACGTTCTCCCATTTTGGCAGACTACGAAATGAATGGCATCAAAATATCTCGTGTACATTCTGTCAAAGACATTGGTGTTACGTATGATGACAGTTTCTCTTTTAATGATCACTTAGAATTAGCAAACAAGAAAGCGATGTCAATGCTTTCCTTTGTGAAGCGCCAATGCTATGGACGATTCAATGTAAATACGGCAAACATGCTCTACTCTGCCATAGTCCGTTCTCATCTTGAATTCGCTTCTACAATCTGGTCACCGCATCACACGATTCACATTCAATCACTTGAGAGCGTTCAAAGACAGTTCGTCCTATACGCAAACCGAGACCGCCATATTAACAAGGACGAAACTGACTACCGTCTTCGACCCTATGGTGATAGATGTGCTGAACTCAACTTGAAATCGTTACTGAGGCGTCGAACAAATGCAGCAGTCTTCTTTATTCACGATATTTTGACTAGTAAAATAAACTCTCGGTTCATTCGGAGCAAGATTCTATTAAACGATGGCACTCGAGTTTTGCGGAAACCCTCATTAATCCGAATACAAGGTAGCATACACGAATATTCGCAATTTTCACCTTTCAATTTTGCTTGCAAATTGTTCAATCTTGCCTCAAATCATGTGGATCCAACGCTACCATCTCGTGAGTTTCGAAATGAAGTTCATAAACTTGACGATTCTGTTTTCGGCGAATTCGGCATGGTTGGATAATGTGTTTGTTTGGTGCTTTCTTTTCACTGTTGCTTTTGGATAAAAATGAAAGCACCCTCCCGGTGATTATAAATTATTTTATTTTCAAGATATTAAAAAAAAAAAAAAATATATTCATTTTTTATCCAGCTTTTCGACAACTTCCAAATTACAAAGTGGCGCTTTCACCGACTCCTGATGACGAATATCATTACTTACCACTGCAACAACCTCAGATTGTTTTTTTTTGACAATTTTAAATTGAATAATTTACTTTTTGACAACATTTATCCTTTCAATTAATTTTGACGATGTCCATTTGACGATTTTTGTCTAATAATTCAATATTGACTTTTGATTTTCTCAACAAATTTATTTTGACTCAATTTTGCTGTTTTCTGTACTTTTTTGCGTTGCTTTAATTATTTAATTATCTTGTTTTTTGTTTTATCTATTTATATTTTTTTGATTATTTTGTTCTATGGAAATGTTTTATATTCCCTTATATGTTTATAACGTTTTCATGGTTTTTTAACGAGGGCAATGACAGCAGTCATAGCTACTCTTTTTCCATGTCAACTAGAAAATAGTTAGACAATAAAATTATTATCATCATCAATTAAAACGACATAAAATGTGAAAAGCTTTCCGCATTTAGTTTTGATTTTGAAAAATTTTCACCATAATAAAGATTAATCTTCGATAGAATCACTACGTTCATAAATTTGCATTCAAAATACGAGCTCTAACTGGTAAATGGAAAGGACAAAAAAAACCAAAGTGACTATTTGCCATTCAAGTGAGAATAGTGAGTTAATTGACTCCATTACCTCAAAACACAACGGCGAAAATCTCTAGCCAAAAGCTTTGAACCAGTTTCTATAAAAAATTTTTGAACTCAGAAAATCCTTTGTACTTTCATTTCAAAAACTTCTTCTTGAGTCTTCATCTCGGATATCTGCTGATGATGCGTCGCAATTATTCGCGATTGAATTTTAGAGTGAAACGGTCAATGTATTTCTTTAAAGATCTTTTAATGTCACATGCATAAACTTTCGGGGTCAGGTGACGGGTATTTTTCCCCAGGGAATTATCCCCCAGACTGGAAAATATTGGAAATATCACCCGGCGAATTATCACCCAGGAATTATCGCCCAGACAAAAAGGAATTATTGCCCAGGAATTATCAGTCCATCCGGGGATAATTTTTGTCTGGGCGATAACTCCCTTGGTGATAATTCCCATTCATTTCAGTCTGTGGGATAATTCCCTGGGGATACTGCATGTCGCCGCATAAACTTTCGGGGTAACATCCGGTTTTTAAAAGAAATTCGATTAGAAGATCATAATTTCTCCCATCGTTGAATGGTTGCTACACACTGAGAAAAATAGCTACAAGCGACGTAGGATTTGTGTTTACAATATACGTCGTCGACGTAGTATATACGCGGTGAATGTATTATCAACCTTATTTAAGTATTGTGTAACGAACGTGTTACATAATACGTCCAAAGCGTTCGTAATACGTGCACGGTGGATAAAATACGTCGTCGGCGTATATTACACACATAATTCCCACATCACTTGTATATATTTTACTCAGTGTAGCTACACAAACCCGTTCGATTCCTTGTGAAGCCTTAACCAACAAAAAATATCGAGTGAAGTAATGAAATGTTATTAATTTGCAGTGAAAATTTCTCAAAAGGGAATATTGGAAAACCCGTGCAAGGCAGTGTAACAAATTTCAATTAATTTCAATTTTTTATACTCATCCTCAGAAGTGAGTGGGAGTCCCCTGGGGCCTTATTTCTTCAACTATTTCATGAAATAATAATTTTCCGCTCAAGTCGCCGAAACTCGACTAAAAACCCAATTGATACTATTGGAGTCTATTGGTACTAAAATAATTTGATCATAATAGATTTACAATTAAGCTTCATTGGTGGGCTTCTTTTGTGTCCAATCACAAAATTGTTGAGTTTAATTCATAAATTTCATTAAAGTATTTGAGCAGGTTATCCAGTGTTATCCGTCCGAGTTCATAATCCATGAGCTGTCTATTTCCTAAAGTTCTCGATCTGCTACAGGTTAGGGCTGGAAAAGTAGTTAGTAGATGAATTGGCGTTTTCTCTTCCTCCAGGCATCTCCTGCACATTGGAGGTTCGGTCAGTCCCATATTTCTTAGGTGTTTGTTAAGAGTACAGTGTCCCGTGATTGCGCCTATTATTATTCTGAGGTCAACTATTTATACAAAACAAATAGCAACCAATTCTTGCAAGATTAAAAAACTCTAAAAAAAACAAACCGTTAGAGTGCACCCCCTCGACGTACACTAGCAAAACTTCCGACCTTTGTACCTTCACCGATCTCGACCGATTTCTCGTTCCTCTTTTCCGAACAATTTTTCACAAAATGGCCAATTTCTCCACAATGATGACAACGGAAATTATTCACTTTCTTCTTTGTTGACTTGGTAAAAAATGCACCAGCATTTTCGTCTTCTTTCGGATCAAATCTCCTTTCTTGTAACAAAAGCGTCTTTACTTCCTCTGTTGTGAGGTTCGTAGAAGAATTTTCATGTTTTCATGCAGCAATAAACTAATCTCCGACTAAGCCAACAAATCTGCCTCGATTTGTTCTGCCGAAGCATTTGTAGGCAATCCCTTATCGACACACGACCACAACTTTTTGATAACTAGATATGATTTAGCTGAAATCTTCCACGTATCATAGTTTTCGCGCCCTTTCAACTCCGAAAAACGGTTGGTTTCACTCGCCATATCCAAATGAACCAGTTTGACGATTCAACAGGAGATTCCCGTTGTTTTGACGATCAAACAACTAAACGATCTAAGCAATTTTGACGACCAAACTACTAAACGATTCCAGTTATTTTAACGCCACCAAATAACAAAACGAAATTCCAGTTATTTTCACGTACACCAAATAACCAAACGAAAAAAACCAGCGCCAAAACGTTGAATATGACGCTGAACTTGAATCTTGTACCAAAAACGAATTACTACTGCCAACAATAAAACACTTCACGCACAACTATTTTACTATTACTTTTTATTTCAAAGCCGTGTCTGGGCTCCCATAACCTGTGAGAACTATGATCCTTTCGGTGAATAATGAAAACGACAATCTTTGCGTAACAAACGATAAAAGTATTTATTGACAAGCTTATTCAGTGACTGTTCATACAAGACTGACTCAACAATGCAATGTCATCTATGTATGATCCAGAGTTCCTTTCTAACGGACCAAAAGCAATGTTGACAAATTTACTTTCACACTTTTTGTATTTGTTAAGTAGGAGCTTTGTGTAGTTTTTGTTTGGGCCATCGATTATGGTTTTACTGTGGTTGGAAGATTTATCCACCGGTTCCTGTGTTGGGCTTCATAGAACTTTCTGAGTATTTCACGTTGGGTTGAGTATGTGAGACTAAACGTCGATGCCCTGGCGTGCTAAAATGTCGGCTTTTTCATTGCCTTCATAATGACTATGTCCTGGGACCCAGATGAGGTTTACTTTATTTGTGCTAGATAGAATATTTAATGCTTTTATAGATTCTACTGTGAGTTATAACGTAGAATAATGTCTTTTCAGATCTTTGGGACTTGGCTATCAGAGCATATATGAATGTTCTTATTTCTTATACCTATCGAGGTTAAGATATTGCATGTGCTATTTGTAGCATACGTTTCAGCTTGTGTGATATTGGTGTATTTGTCTAGAGAGTTGGCTATATTTATTGGGGGTTTAGTGGAGAATGTACCTATACTAGTCCCCATTTCCGTCCTAGACCCATCAGTAAAAACTTTTAGGTCGTTCGGTAGGAATGGTGGATCTGTGTCCCAGAATTCTCTATCCCGGAGTATAACATGCAAGTCCTTATTGAAGAATTGTTGAGGATTTATTAGAACTTATCAAAAGTTCTGTAAGAGATTCTTTATGCCTATCTAAAATGGTTGGTAATAAGTTTACAGTTCCAATTAAGCTTCTCACAAAATCCTCGCTCAACGGGAAGCCTTCGCAAATTTTCAGATCAAAAGAAGATTGAATTTCATCAGGAAACATCAAGTTTTTGTTGTTCTTTTCTTTCAAATTTAATTTATTCCACAAAATTCCTGTCCATACGACAACCATACAAAACAAAAAGTAATTATGAGTATGCGTGCTGCATTCGGTAAATTTGGTATCGTTCACGAATATATTTATGAATCTAAATTTTTTACAATGAAAAAGATTGAATTTATATAAATGCTGGTTCTTATAAATGATTCACTGCATACCAGACATGACAGCCGTCGAAAAAATCACGGCGGCGGCTAGCCGACTGAAAAGGGGTCGGCGGCGTCGGCTAGACCCGGCTGAGCCGCCAAAAAAGTGTCGGCGGCGTCTGGGACCAGCCGCCGGCCTAAAAGTCTGGCGGCGGCGGCTTACCAATAAAAATCTAATGAAATTGTTAAGATCCGTGTCTTAATATCAAACAGAGAACGTTTTCCAATTTCCATTGTATTTCAAAATTATAAAACTCGTTGTGACGGTGTGAAAAGAAATCGTATTGCCCTGATTATGCTTTTGATTTTGCGGTTGCAAAAATTAATACTTCGAATAGTCAGCTCACGGGCAAATTTATTTGCATCTGAAGAATTGAAGCAAGGAGAATAAAAAATTATTGAATTTAGTGGAAAAATTAGGCAAAGTAAAAATCATCCATATTCTGACATAGTTTGGTGAGACGAAGTTTTCTGTCTCAATATGAACGTATGAAACAAAATGCCTGTCATCGTTTGGCATTAACTTAAATAAATGTAATTTGTTAGAAATATGAGGATTTGAGCCACGCGATTTTGATCGCGTCGCTCTCAATATAAATACTACTTAAGTAGTAGAGACTGGCAGCTGTCAAATAGAGTACTAAAGAAAACGACAGCTGATGACTCTGATGGTCCCCTATTAGACCGCTTCAGCTTCTTGTCTTTACTTTCCTGTCAGGAAGAATGTTGATAACAGAGTCTAAGAACCGTTTTAGTGCATTTTGAAAATATGAGAGCACTGCTGCAACTTGACCTACTCTACTTGCTTTTCGATAAACCTCAAATAGTAGGTCGTGATGAGACCAATCAATATGTCGAAAATACAGGCTAGTCGAAACGTAAATTCAAGAAAAAATTGATTTCAAATTCCGAAAATGATGCTACGTAAACCAAGCAGAGGTTATTATTCAAAATTTTAATTCTTAAAATTCTTAAAAATTCTCACAATTCTTAAAAAATTTCTTAAAATTCTTAAAAAACTTTTTTAAGAATTTTCGGAATTTTTTTAAGAATTTCGAGAATTTTTAAGATTTTTAAGAATTAAAATTCTGAATAATAACCCCTGAAACCAAGAGTCTTTTTTTCGCTTTAGTTCAATAGATATCATTGTTAATCGACACGAGAAGTAGATGTTTTGGTGTATAGTGACGTCATCTGAAACCTTGGAAAAAAACGGCATCACCGAACTACGACAAAAAGTTGATGTGGATTTTTGCTAAATCTACCCCCATTAGGGATACTGACGAGCTTTCCCAAGTGCACATATGGCTAAAATGATTCGTCTCAAGAACCACATTACTAATGAAGAAAATAGTTAAAGAAGTTAAGGTTCGATTAAAGTAAAATAGATAATAACATCTGTCAGATGTGTAAGTCACAAGTCACAATTAAAAAAAAATTGTCAGACTTAGTCTTCTCTTTAATAGCTGTCGAACTATAATTTTTGTGATAGATACAGAATTGGTTTCGTGTTTGATTAAGAAAATGTTGCAGAAAGGCTAGCCGACATAGACCCTTGGCGGCGGCTGATGGCGGCTAGCCATGTCTAGCCGACCAAAAAGCCCGGTGGCGGCAGCGATACTTTTAACCCCCAGCCCCCATTTCTCGGCGGCTAACTTTTGGCGGCTGTCATGTCTGGTGCTGCACTGCATACCTACCTTGTCTTAGTCTTAGGAGTGATTTTGCGAAAACTTCGTACGGAATCGGACGATCTGGGAACAAGGTGTCACCGTTTAAGGTGAGCTATGGCTCATTCGATTTGTTGGACTGTCGCGAGAAAACATTTGACTCATTCTTTCTGAAATTTTACTTCGTTGTTGAGTTAGAGTTATGGAACTAGGGTCATGTCAGGAGGTGTGAAAAATGGTTTTTTGGCTGTAACTCGGGCAAAATGAAATATAAAGTAATGAAACTTTCTACGATTATAGGCCTCTATTTGACTCACATTTTTGCTGTGGAAGTTCTGGTCTAGGTTGACATCTTCCCGAGTTATAGGTCATTTTAGGTGACTTTTTTGAATGAAGTTTTCTGCTATAAGCAGGACCTAACTGAAAAACGGATGAATTGGACATATACTACACCTATACCGATACAAGAATATGCAAAGTCTTCCTTGGTTAAAGCCTGCTGCATTGATTGGGACGACTTGCCCATATTCACGTTACCATCGGGAAGGCTTTTGAAGCTCCCAACAGAGTAACTGCATTTTAAATATTCATCTTAGGGCTGTATCTCGTTGCCAAACATCTAAGCTTTCCAACGATACCTAACTACTATAAAGTCAAATGTGGTCCATAATTCACCTAATCGAAAGCTATGGACTATTTCATCAATCTTATAATCAAAATTTTACATTTTTTTGTACGAATCTGTTTTTAATGGATAATTTCTAACGCTTTTAAGTTGATACACACATTAAACACGTATGATGAAATAGTCCATAGCTTTCGAGTAGGTGAATTATGGACCACATTTGACTTTATAGCTCCAGTCTCACCCACCTGAATATGTCGAGTTAGGTATCGTTAGAAAGCTTAGATGTGTGGCAACGAAATACAGCCCTAAGATGAATATTTAAAATGGAGTTACTCTGTTGGGAGCTTCAAAAGCCTTCCCGATGGTAACATGAATATGGGCAAGTCGTCCCAATCAATGCAGCAGGCTTTAACCAAGGAAGTCTTTGCATATTCTTGTATTGGTATAGGTGTAGTATATGTCCAATTCATCCGTTTTTCAGTTAGGTCCTGCTTATAGCAGAAAACTTCATTCAAAAAAATCACCTAAAATGACCTATACCCCGAGAAGATGTCAACCTAGACCAGAACTTCCACAGCAAAAATGTGAGTCAAATAGAGGCCTATAATCGTAGAAAGTTTCATTACTTTATATTTTATTTTGCCCGAGTTACAGCCAAAAAACCATTTTTCACACCCCCTGACATGACCCTTGTTCCATAGCTCTAACTCAACAACGAAGTAAAATTTCAGAAAGAATGAGTCAAATGTTTTCTCGCGACAGTCCAACAAATCGAATGAGCCATAGCTCACCTTAAACGGTGACACCTTGTTCCCGACCTGTACGAAGTTTTGGCAAAATCACTCTTAGTAGCAAAGTCGTGTGTAAACATCAGTACGCACCATTTCCAAACAGCACGAAACCACTGAAAAAGAAAATTAAAACGTTCCCAATTAAAATATTATTTATTTAAAAAGGAAATTATTTTTTTTGTCCTGTCTTGTCTTGTCGTTTTTACGCTCGGAGTGAGTAGTGGTTATGCAACAGAGGGACCTCATTCGTAGGCGTTAGAGAAAATTCATAATAATTTTTTTAAATTTATTTTAACCAACCTGTAGAAAAAAAGGTATATTATGAAACCTTAAAAAAAGCAGGAATGATAAATTACCGAATGTTATAAGCAACAAGGGGAATGTAAATATTTTTAGTTATTTTAATTTCATTATTTAAAATCCCATTATTTGACGATTCTATCTATAACTCCATGAGACACAAGCTAAAATAATGTTTTGAATTGTCTGACTATAAGAAGTTAATGGAATAGAACGCATTAATTCGTGTCCATGTCCAAAGGCTCAGTGGAAAAAGAATTTATGTTATTTGAAGTATTTTTCCCAGCTAAAATCGTATATTTCTTTATGGCGAATAGCAAAAGTAACATTTTATTTGTTTATTTACGCCCGAACATTAATGGTGCGTACAGTCGTAAAAAACGCTTTCAGTTGCATAAATCACAATTTGATTTTTGGATCCGCATTCCTCGTAAGTTATATATATGAAGAGTAAAAATGAAAAACTCTGATCTACACACAATGAAGCTCGCGATGAAATTATTTCATTGGACCATTTTAAATCTTTTTGAATTTCCAAACTAGAAATCCGCTTTTATACCTGACGCGGCTCATGTTTCATCATTTTAATTCAACAATCTTCCTCGCTAACAGCATGTAGGACATGCAAACGACTAATTGGTATGCACTCCAGTGAATGTAAACTGAAGTGTATGCATATGATTTATGAACGAGTCGCACATAACGGAACAATTCTATGAATCCAAGCTCGAGATATTAATAATGAGATATTTATCATATGCTCCAGTGCATTTCCACCGGCTGCCCTTTTGTCTTACACGACCCATCCAGTGAAGACCTCATGCGAACTGTGACAGTTTCGAAATAAAATTGCAGTTAACAAAGAAACCTTGACCTGCAGTTTTCTGATATGAGGGTTAATAGGAGCATAGCAAAGGTTCACTCACACGAGTGAACAGTCGGAGGGAACAGTGGGACAATCATATCAGGAACGACGACATCAGTGAAAACTAGGGGCTACGTGTACGTCAGCGGAAGAAGCGGCAAGGGTTAGTCGACTGCTACGTTCAGAGTATGGGTAATAGCAGGCTTCCAAAGAGGACTTAATTAAATCAGATTTAAAAGTTAGGGGACTTTCACTAGGCCAACAAGCCATTTCCTTGGCAAAGGGTAAAATTATATAGAGAAGGGTGCAGAGCCTAAAATAACATATATGGGAGGAGAAAAAGTGCATCGGACGCCCACTGACGTCCTGCAAAGCCCTTCTCGTCCTCCCCAGTCACTTTTTAGAAATTTAGAAATAGTGTTAGTTCACTGCATCGTAGAATAAGTAGCGACGGTTGATTATTGTATCGGAACATCATCTTTTGACCGTGTGTGCGAGTAGTGTAGTAACTATAATACCGGGAAGTTTTTCGGCCAAAAACACCGGGAAAACTACTTGAAAGGGAAGCGAAAACGAAAGGGAAGTTAAAACTGCCTGAAAATAATTACAATTAATAGGAAAAAAGACAAGGAAGATAACGTTTAGCTTGCAAATGCGTTAAATGATTTAGAAACGGGAAGTGGTTGTAAAACGGGAAATGACTGAAAAAAGAGAAATGATTCAGAAACCGAAGTAACTTACCCGCACAGTGATTTGAGTTCGAAATCTCAAAAAATTTCACTCTTTCAAGAAACTTCTTGAGTCCATAATCTAAAAATTTTTCGCTTACTTTATTACTTCTTTGCAGTATGTTTGAGTTCGAATTCTCCGCTCGCTTCGCTCACGGTTTCTTTCACGAAGATTCATGTGTTAATAATCTAAAAATTGTTCACTCGCTACGGCTGCGCTTTTTTACCTCTCTACCAGAGCCTAAAATAACATATATCGAAGGAGGGAAATGGCACTGGACGCCCACTGAAGTCCTCCAAAGCCCTTCCCGTCCTTCTCAGTCTCTTTTTACAAATTCTATGCAGATGTCGATGAAGAATACAAAAAAACCTATGAATGTGGAGAATTATCGTCCAATGGAACACTTCTTGGTGCTTCCTTAGTAGCGACGCGACATCAATAGTGTGGGTTCATTACATCGTAGAACAAGTAACCTGAAAACTGTACAGCGACGATTAGTTGTCAGGTAGCGATAGCTACTTAATGTTTTCACCCTTCCTATCCGTCCGTCTGTGCACCCTTCTCCAGCATTCACCGATGATTGACCGTTTAATCACCGATAATTTACTGTGGAATCACCTGTAATTCCCATGTGAATCATCTGTGATTACACTGTGAATCGTCGGTGATTCCACTGTGAATTATCGGTGAATACACTGTGAATAGTCGATGATTCCACTGTGAATCATAACTGATTCCACTGTGAATCATAGGTGATTCCACTGCGAATCATAGGTGATTTCACTGTGAATCATAAGTGATTCGTTTGTGAATCATAAGTGATTCCACTGTGAATCGTATTCCACTGTCAAACGTCTCTGATTCCGCTGTGAATCATCGGTGATTCCACGGTGAATCATCGATGATTCCACGGTGAATCATCGGTGATTCCACGGTTAATCATCGGTGATTCACTAACGAGTTACCGATGATTTAGGTCCAAAATTCACGCCTTTGACTATACTCTATTTTCGGAACAGCATCTTTTGCCAAGTGTTCAAATAGTGTAATATCTAGGATACCGGAAACGAGAAATAATTCAGAAACGAGAAGTAGGTTCTCCACACAGTGTTTGTTTTTGAGATCTCAAAAAGTTTCGCTACTCGTACGATTTCATCAATAATATTCGTGGATCGTTTTTCGCTCGCTACTGTCGCGCTGTTTTACTTCTTCACACCGGTTTAACTTCAAAATCACATTTTCATACACATTTTCCATGAGTAAGGGAAAAAAGATCCATCCGTAATGCATAAAATGAAATCACTCATTTTTATGCCTATTCCGACATATGGGCACTCCCTATATTTAAAAATATTTACTCGGAAATTTTGCTCGATTTTGTCTAACACGAGAAATTTTGGGAAATTGATTCACGGCCAGCTGTTGCTACATTTTATACAAAGAAGGAAAGGCGATTCCGCCCTGCTCATTTGGACTTGTATAAAGAATGCAATTTTGTTAAGAAAAATAGAGGCGAAACAGGAGTATGAAGTGAAGAGAGTCCTATGTTTTAATAAATTCACGCCTTTTGGTATTGAAAATTACGCCCTTCCTGTGAAAGAGCTTCCCAGTGAAAATTGCTTACTTTAGGCTCTGCGTCTCTACTCTTCGAAAGCACAAAAATGTTCGCTCACTCCGCTCGAGGAAGTGAAGAGAGTCTTATGTATTAATAACTTTATCAGATTTGCTCCTTTTGCTCTTGAAAATTGCGCCCTTTCTGTGAAAGTCCTCATCAGTGCAAATTACTTATTTTAGGCTCTTGAAGGGTGGTACATGATATCACCGAAGGAAAACGGTCTATAAAGTTTCATGATGATGATGAAAAAGAAAAAAACATTTTGTTTGTGTGCAAGCATACACGTATCTGCTGTTAATGGTTATGCCTTTCACAGTAAGTAGTGTAGGTTTAGACTCAAAGAGGTGTGCAAGTAGAAATTGGAAAGAATAATTGGTAACTGTATCGGAAGAGCTTCTCCTCCTCAATTCTGAGATTCAAAGCGATGCCTCTTAAGGACCTATTCAACAACCGTTTTGCAGGCGTTGATATTTCGAACAGGCACATATATCCTAAGCAAACTTTCGTCAATTGAATTAAATCCTATTTTCGCTTTTGCTTATGATTTCTATACCTTTATATGACAGATGTAAATGGATCATTATTCTGTTTCATTCCAAAAATCCTGGAAAATTGATAATGAGACAATTGTTTTCATTTTTAAAATTATATCCCGATTTTGAATTTCAACGAAAAATGAATAGAAACTTTTGCTAAGTGCAGTGTGCAATTTTTCAGATTTCTATTGTTTAATGAGTTTAATTCTGAGAAAATATTTGACTGCCAGTAGAAGGCTCTATTTACTTTGCGTTGAATGTATATTTGAATTAGGGTTCCCCCTACACTGAGGAAAATATCTACAAGCGACGTTGGAATTGTGTTTATAATATACGCCGCCGACGTATTATATACGCGGTGAATGTATTATCAATCTTATTTAAGTATTGCGAAGTGTGTCATACGTAACGAACGTGTTATGAGCTTACATAATACGAGCACGGCGTTCGTAATACGTGCACGCTGGATAAAATACGTCGGCGGCGTATATAATAAACACAATTCCTTCGTCGCTTGTAGATATTTTCCTCAGTGTAATAGCACGATGCTGACGTGGTAGCACCTGGTTTAACTTTATTTTACCGGCAAAAGTAAAACTTTTTGTTGAATTTACTCTTCATTTTAAATTATCGCATTCAAGTTCTGTAATCTTTTTCCACTTTAATGACGATTTTTTTTTCAAATGTTAAGGGTTGTCAGGGTTATTATTTTCAGCTTAATGAAGTTTTAATTATACAAAGCGGATTTTATTCAACAGTACAACGTATATGAAATTTATTTCGCTAAATGAAGAATCATCTTGAGAACAGTCTCCAACAAATTAATTTTCTATGCATTCATCTCGTAGAATATTTAAACATTTTAATTGCTCAGCTCGAGAGATAACTGGTTATGATTTTTTTTTTTTCATAGTTTTTCTCGTTTTTTACCTCATTTATATGGAAACTTACAGCATTTTCTTAATTTCTCGATTCTCTACTTTTTACTTTTTCCATTTTTTCGGCGATTAGCAATGCGATCGACGTAAAGTTGTATTAATTTAAAATTATACACTCAGAGGCATGTAAGAATTGACACTTGTTTTTATCGCTTTTACTTCTTAAGGGTACGATGTAATGTTCCTCTATCCTTTTCACCTTCTATGAAAGAGACGCCTACATCACACTTGCAACGAAAATATGGCATCCGATTTTGCCCTTCCTCAACACGACTTACTGTAATTTAACTTTTAAATTACTTAACAACCTTTATACCATCGTGCAAATTTTGCTACACACGAAACGGCAATTTCAGCTTCGCTAGCTGTTTTACTAAAATTGTATTTACCTAATTGTGTTGATGGGATTGCTTAGAATCTAAACAGACAGGCAAAGGACAAGAGAAAAAAAAATCTATTTGCTTTCTTTTAGATACAGTGGCACGTGTACATAAATGCAGAGTTTTGATATTCCTGTTTCTTCAATTGATATAAACATTTTATCCTTGATTTCAGTTTTCACCTAAGCGTGTTCATTGTGTGTACATACTTTCTATTTGCACTTTAATAGCGATTTATTTATCTTGCTTTGTGTTCATGCTTCTACTTACTTTTCATGAAAGCTCTGCATAAGAATGAAGGTATTCGAATTACACAATGTATTTGAAGAAAGAATCTAAATTCGGTATATTCCTTATGTGAAATAACGCATTCTCACAGTGTTTGGCAAAGAAAGCGTGTAAATTTCAAAGAAAAGTCACGGGTGACTGCAGCTGGAGATACATAGATATGACAACACAAATAAAAACCAATAATTTAAATTCTCTGAATGGAACTTACTGTTGTGGCAACACCTATTGAAACAATACAGAAATATTTGATCTTGTTTCATACACATCTCCTTGAAACATATCAATTTTTATTTTGCATAACATGCAGCATGTTACTATGTTAGAATGAAATATGACGCAACTGGAATTGAACCTTTGAATTTCCAGTTGAACGAGCAATACCCATCTTTGACTCTGAATAAATTTTTGCACCCAACATGAGAAATTATATTCGATACAAAGGGACATAAAAATTTAATTTCGAAATCAGAAAGAAATTGCAACACGATAATGCGCCAATTGAATGGTTGTGTAAGCTTGTCATTTCTCATTTTGTAATTTAATTGATTGTAATTTCAACCATAAAATAATAGTGTTGTGCAGATGTGTGTCTCAAATTATCACACTCATTCACCCATTTCTTATTAAATTTTATTCTCAATAGACATGAATCAATTCAAGTGATACAGACTCAGACTGAGACTTTACATCGCAAGCTTGGGGCTAGGTCCCAGAACCAGTAAGACAATTTTAAAACACCACGTAAAAAAACTGGATGAGTAAAATTTGATGTCTTTGAGCGTTGTGTCTATCCCAGTTCCCAATAAATCATGAAATACACCTAGGTGTTCTGTAATTCTTTACTTTGAACAGCGCTGGACCGCTACTTGTGATGCGTTGCACTTATATACTAATGTATCTCTACAACTGCCGTCGTTCGAGCATGCAGTCGGACTAACTACTAAATATTGTTTGAAGCATTAAATTCAATAAAGTTTTTGCAATTACCTACAGCTTCCTTATACCTACCGTCTCCATGTGAATTATAAACCTGTCATTACTCGATGCTATCTGTATGCTTACATTTAATTGAATTCGCCTTAGTCCTATCTGTTTCATTCTTACTTACATCTCCACAACCAATTGCGATTCGAAGATTGTTACAGGTGTCGTGTTATTTCGCGATTGTTAAAGAAGTTACCTGCGTCCGCGAGCGTTCTCTTGCCACTGTGAATGCGCTCTTGTTTGTTAGCGGAAATCGACCGTGCTCCTACTCGACACACTTAAGCAATCAATTTGAATATGTTGGGATGCATTTCAATCCATCTCGCGTGCGTGTCCACATTGGTAGAGCCATAAATACAGTTGGACATTCAACTGTTAGCAGTGGGAAGAGGAACCAGCTGCAAATACGCAACTCATGGACCCACGAAAGAGAATGACAAACTTTATGAAAAAAATTCGAACAAAAATTGGCAGCTATTTCGCTGCAGAAAAATTTTGTCAAATCTAAGAGAATCAAAACCGACACATGTATCGTAATCACCGTCGCAGATTCCATCCATTAATTTCACTCATTTCGAAACATTAAACAAAGAATAAACAACAAAAACCGACAAATTACATAAATTTAAAGAGCAAAAATGCACCGCCTACTCCTCTCCTGAATCAATTCAAGTGACACACTGATAAAAAACATATGAGCTGGACGTTTCTGAAGTATAAAATCGACCTCGGTATGTTTTTTTCTGCGATCTGGTATATGGAATATGTCTTACGTAAGAACTATTTCTGAGGCGTTGTTACGATACATCTCCGATGTTAATCTTAAGATTCATTCCACAAGTATACTACCGTGCTGCACGTAAGCGGTTAACAATTCATGCTGGACGTATGATGAAAAAGAAAATTATAATCTTAAAGTTGTTGTGTTGCTGGTCTATGCGGAATTATTCGGCTTATGTTGTTTTGCCACAGGCAAAACAACAAAAGCCGAAAGAAAATTTTAACATTCAAAAAGTCATTCTTCCATAATACTTCCTAACTGCTGAACTAATCTGACGAGCACAAAAAATTTGCTGATTTCGTCTTTTACGACTCATTAGTACACCTTGTCTTAAGACAATGTGTATATCAGCACAACTAGTCAAAGAATGTTACACAAAGTCAGACAAGTTCGCTTTATATGCCAACCGAATAGAACGATCAGATTCTTAATATGGTTTCAACAATTTGGAGGTAAAAGAATTGAGAATTTGTTTTGGTTTACCTCCAGGGTGGCATTGGTCTTTGAATCGTTCAGCTTTATTTTCCACTTCGTGGTATATTCGGTGAGCTGTCTGGTGGCTGCGTTAAGCTTACTCAGAATTTTGAGGGGTGACTTTGCTGCTTGATAAAGGCAGGAGTCATCAGCGAAAAACGCTTTTTCACTCTTGGTTATATGTAAATCGGAAGTGAAGATATTGTAGAGGGTGGGACTCAGGACACTGCCTTGGGGGACACCAGCTAAAATTGTGAAAGCATTTGATTTTTTGCCGTTAATTTCAACATAGAAGGATCTTCTAAGAAGAAAGGATTGGATAATTTTCGTCAAGTATAGTGGGAACTTTAGGATGAACATCTTATGTAGGAGGCCTTTGTGCCATACACTATCGAATGCTTTTTCGATATCGAAGGTAACTATGCCAGTTGAGTGTTTTTTCCTCAGCGATTCGAGTATGTAGTTGCGTACCCTGACTAATTGGTGATTGGACGAGTGGCCCTCACGGAAGCCGAATTGTTCGTTCATGATAATATTGTTGGAAGAGATGTGGGCTTTTAGTCTCCTTAATATGAGTTTTTCCAGGAGCTTGCTTAATGAATTTAACAGGCTAATTGGTCTGTAATTGCACGCCAAAGTTAGGTCCTTTCCGGGTTTTGGGATAGGGACGACTTTCGCAAATTTCCAGGCTTCTGGAAAATATGTTAGTTTCAGGCATGCTCTGAATATGTACATCAATAGAATTACGGCCTTTTTTGGAAGCTGTTTCAGCAGGGCGTTATTTATGGAATCATCTCCAGGGCTTTTGCCAATCTTTAGGCCGCGGATAAGACGAGAGATTTCGCGGGGGGTGGGCAACGCAGATTCAGTGATGGTAGAGGTGAAATAATTAATGTTTACTATGGAACTATTGATGGAACTTTCAGTGGCTGGATCGCTCTTAACATGGAATGTTGTCGCGTGTGCTTTGCAGAAAGAACTTCCGATTTCGTTTGCCTTTTCAGCGTCCGTCGTGAGGGTGCCAATGGATGTTTTAATCGGGGGGATTTTGTTAACAGTGTTTCTCAAAATTTTCGTTACCTTCCATAGTTGGTTTGAGTGCTTTTTCAAGCGAGCAAGCTTAAGATTCCACCTTTCATTATTGAAGGACTTTATCTCGGCCTTAATAAGCCTGTTTAGGAAATTGATTTCCTGTTTTAAACCTCGTAGCTTGCCTCTTTGCCAAAGACGTCGCTTGTAGTTTCTGAGAGAAATCAACTGCTGCACTTCGTCTGGTAGCTGCAACACCTGTTCGGTGGGCTTTAACAGTGGGACTGCGTAGTTTTCGGCCTCCTTAATCAGGTTTGTCAGAAGTTTGACAGATTGTTCTATCAGGTGTGTAGAGGTCAAACTTTTAGACATTTTGTTGAGGTCAATATTTCTATCAATGTAGGACTTATAGGCCGGCCAGTTTGCTGAAGAGTAGCAACGCCTTGGCGAAAGGTAAGGTTGGAAGGATTGCGAAAGCTCTACCTTGAGGGCCACTGGTAGGTGGTCGGAGGACAGATCGTTTATCGTCCTCACGTCAGTCACGTTGAAATGACCGTTAGAGAGAGAGAAGTCCACAGTCGAAGGAGTCGATCTGTTAGCCTGCGGCGGGTAATAAGTGGGAGTTTCCGGAAAATGTATATTGAAGTTTCTCTTTCGCATTTCCTCGAATATTATTTTACCAGTGGAATTGGCCTTCACACAATTCCAGAGCCTATGCTTAGAGTTCAGGTCGCCTCCGATTAAGAATTTGCCACGAAGTGACATTAGTCGACTAATGTCTTTTTTGAAACCTTGCAGTTTTGAAGGACTCAGCTTGGAGCCGGGAAAGTAAATGGAGTACATTTGGATACCACAAATCTCTATGCCTATCGATTCTATTACATCCAAGCTCAGATCGGGCAGTTCCACATGGGGTATAACACTTCTGACCGCAATTGCCACCCCTCCACCAGCGTTTCGCTTGTTTGGTGCAGGTCTATCTTTTCTGTAGATGGTAAAATTTTGGATTGAACAACTTTCACCGGATTTAAGCCAGGTTTCTGAAATAAGGGAAACATCAATTTTGTGCTTGTTCAGGAAATTTGAGAGTTCATTGATTTTATAAATTGGACGAATGCTTTGGGCATTCCATAATACTATACCAAGTTCCTTAAGGGGTAACATTGTAGATATATTTGGTTGCCATCTCGAACATAAGGGTGAGTTGCTGCTCTTTGTTTTGGCATATTTTTAGACCCTTTAGTAGATCACACATTATGGGGCCTATTTCTTCAAGTTTGAATTTATCATTGTCAGCGGTAGTTGCTATGGGGGCGGACGTTTTTGAGCCATTTTTTAGGGCTTCGGACCAACTGCTGAAAATTTTATTTACTCTGGGAGCTGGTATGGTTTGATTTTTCTGGGTTGGGGCTGAGTTGTCATTTCTGGATGACGGCCGCTTTTTCATTTCAGGGAAGTTTGTTGAGTTCTTCAGTGGGGCTGTTGGGTATTTTTTTGTTGGTTTATTTTTGTTGTTGGAAGAGCCCAGTTTGTCTCTCATAAGAAGAAATTCTTTACGCTTTGGGCATTCCAGGGAGGTTGCTGGGTGGTCTCCTTTACAATTCGCGCACTTTTGAATTGGGCTATCGCACTTGTCCATGTAGTGATTTAAACCGCATTTGGAACATTTCGGGTTCATGTTGCAATTTCTCATGCCGTGACCGTACGTTTGGCATCGTCTGCATTGGGTAACATTTCCTGTTGTTTTTTTAAAAATCCGCCATTTCGGAATTGTGTAGTTTATGACAATTTTACTCAGATTTTGTAGATTTGTTGTGCCTTGCTTGAAGGAGACAACATACGAGCCTTCACAATCGAATTTTTTTGTTTTCATCGTAATCTCTCTTATCTCGACCGGTTCGATTTGGTATTTTATGAGAGATTCATATATAGCATCTATAGGCGTCGTGGCGATACCTGATAGTATGAATTTATCAAACCTTTCTGAGCTGACATCATGCGTGTAGAATTGAATGTTCTTGTCGCACAGGGCAGTTTTAAACTTTTTGTAGGCCTCGATATCGTTCAGTAGTATTTTCGTTCCAATTGACATGTACTTTAACATGTACGTGGAGTTAATTCCTATAGTATTTAATATTGTTAAAGCGGAGGTGAAATTTGACGCTCCAACAACAGTGACTGGTGGAATTTTCGATTTTTCCACTTTATTATGTTTAAGCTGTTTTGGTAATTCAGCATTTACGTTGTTTAATATTCCGAATGAATTTTGTGTAGGTATAGAATAATGTGTATTTTCTTTAGAGTTCGTTTCGTTATTTGATTGCATTTCATGCGTTTCATTTAAGTTAGGTAGGCTATCACTGCGCTGTAGAATAGAGCCTTGAATTAGAGTCCTTTTATTACCAAATATGTCTGCAATCGAAGGCTGGCTGACATTTTGTTTAGGCATTGTGTGCCTCTTAACGTTGAGTTGACAGGTTTCGCAATCCGGGTCTAGCTCAGTAGCTGATCTTTTATTGTTCATTAAGATCTGATCCCGGGACGTGCTATTGGTAGCATTCCCATTCGGGGGATCACTCTTGGTCTCACTCACAATTCACTGTTTTATTTGACTCAGATAATACAATGTATGCACTTATTTTGTTTTTATTCACTTAATGAATTATGCTTATTCAGGTAAATATTTTACTTTTGTATTAAAATAGCAGTTGAAAAAAAAGCAACCGTATCGCACTGCAGCGAAACTGAAACTCCAACAAGAGAACATTTTATATTTAACTCCATATTCATATTAAAAAATTATCGATTTTCGTGATTTAGTGATTTGACAGAGAATGACCACCGCAAATGGGATGTATGAAGTACTTTTGAACAGTAAGTCAAATTTTTGCGTATGAAAACTGAAAGTGTAGAACTATATTGTCTGGCATGAGGTAGACGATATGGTTCTGCAGCCTGCGAAACAAAATTTCCAAATTTTTTGATCGTATGTGTAACGTTACCGCGCGCCAATTATTTGGCGTAAAACTAGAAATCCTAGCAAAATTGGCCTCAAAAGATTATTCAATTCGCAACGAATTTTACCGAAAATTTCCATCTATGAATAGAGAACATTTATTGATAAATTACGAAGACGGGTACAATACATCAAAAGGCATCATTATGTAATCATTCGAATTAACCTATAATATCTAAGGTACATAATAATATGTACCACCTATCCAACATACATTCGAAATGTCTATAAAGGAAAGTTAAATTAAAAACAAATCTTCTTCATTTAGCTTAGTAGACAATTATTTTGTAAGGTTGGAGTAAGAGAACAAACATCACAACTCTTCATTATATTCATGTTTTGACAATCTATAACTTAAACGATCAGCAAAAACGAGTCAGTGTCTGCTCGTTTGTTCATTGATAATGTGTTGAATAACCTCGCTCCTCCAACAGTGACCCTACGCTTACACATAACGGTCCTCGAGAACGGTATGCATTATGCGTAGGTCTGCTGAAATTCGCCTTACGGTAACATTATGATAGGCCTCTTAAGGAAGCAATCTCTAACAGACAGCTAACAGACAGGACATCCCTAGGACAAGTAGAGTACCTGTAATAAGAAAAAAACCCCAAGCAGGCCTGTGTATGTACACCCCTACGCACCTATACAGAGACTTTATGATTATCGCAATATCAAAATACACTAATTTTACCATAAATCATAGAGCATAGTGTAGTGATGTGATTTCGCCACGATATTTAACATATTTAAAAGGCTTCATTTGGTTGCCATTCAATTCTATGTTCAAGGAGGTGTCGCAATCAGGGGTGGAAAAAGTATTCGAACTCGTGGGAAATTTTAATGACTACAGAACGGGACATAATGGGGAATGACGAAAGAACGGGGAAAAAATTGAAATTGACTAAAGAACGCGAAGTAACTATAGATCGGAAAATATTTATAGAACGGAAAAGTTTATAGAACGGGAAATGTCAAGAGCGGGAAATGGCTATATAATGAGAAGTTAATATAGAAGGGGAAAATGTTAATAATAAGAATGAAAGCTATGTGTTAAAATCTTTCCTCGCTCCGCTCACGACTTACTTTTTTTTTAGAAAATCTCAACTCAGCTGAAATCAGACCCATAAAAAAATTTTCGCCAGCTGAGTTCGCGATTTTTTTCTCAGACACCTTTGCCAGCAAAAAACACACTTACGGAATTTCCACTCCACTCGCTATTGTTACTTTCTTTCGAAGAAGTCTTTACTCAGCTGAAGTCAGACCAATTTTTTGTTTTCTCCTGGCACACGCGAAAATTGAGTCACTCACAAATTTTAACTCACTCCGCTCGCCACTTTTCCTTCATTTTTAAGACAGCTTTCTGTGGCTGAAATCAGACCGATTATTTTCTTCTTTACTGTATTTTTAAGAAATCTTTACTAAAATAATTTTTATACATTAAAACACAGTGGGAAATTAGTGGGAAATCGATGTCAGTACAGCAGGAAATGAATGTTACTGAAACGGGAAATCAAAGGAAGTATCGGTTTGGAGGAAGTTTCAGATTTGTTGGTCTGAAAGCGGCATTTCTTTTTCATAAATATTGTGTTTTTCATGGACCAAGAGGAAATTTTGTTCAAAAAAAGCTCACGCATTCTGCAGAGAACTTAGACTTAGACATTGAGTCATTGAGACATTTTCCTAAGTTTTTTATATATTTGCCAAAAAACTTGTGCAGCATGAAGCCATGATGTTTTAATGTAAAAGAAATGATATAAAGTAACGTAACAATAGAGCACTTAAAAGAGCAACAAAAAATGATAAAAAATCAGCCTTTGCGACTATTGGACAGAATCGAGTAACACAAATACTAAATCTTGTTGTTGTGTAGTCATAGTTTCTTCACCATCGCATCGTCTATAATTTATCATCAATTATTCTTAATTTTATTATGTTATTATATGTGTTGTTATTATACACTTAGATAAAGTATTACCAAGTTGCCAACTGATGATTGATGAATGAAATGAACCAATTTCGCTGACGACGTAACACAGAAAACATGAACTTGAGTAAAAGCAATTAACCCTTATATAAATAAAGATACTTTGTCACACAGCCGAAAAACTGATTGATATCAGAGAGCATTTAAAGAGATGGTGTATTATGTTTTTATAAAGGTTGATGGATATGGCTAAAGGATATTATTTCTACACCCGAAATTAGGGAAAAAAATAAATGTTTAGAAATAGGACGTTACAAATAGTTGACTGTTCTATAGATATGCTGCCGAATGTCAAGTAAAATGTAAAGATATTCCTTCGGAAATAACAAATCTTAGAGATAAGGTAAATTCAATTCAATGAGGGCTAATGTATAAAGTTAGTCAAGGGAGGAGCTTTCAATAGATAAATTTTGAGATAAGAGAAATGTTAGAGCATCAATTAAATTAGATTTTTTTTCTGATCCTTGTAACCAAAAGGATTTTCCCCGAACCGAGAGTAAAATTTGTTTTATTATGTTCAAGTAGATGCAGATTATTAGTCAGTAGTCACAGCAGAAGTATTTAAATTAGTACCTAAAAACGCTGGGTTGATTGCAAGGAACGTTCGAAGTTCAACAGAACACAATTTCTTTTTATATTTTCTGGAGACTTGGTCTTGTTAGTGTTAAATCGAAAAGTTCTGATGTACTCTTGCATCTAGCGAAGTCGTTGCAGTTTATTCATTATTAGCAGCTGCTAATGTAATCTTCTATATGCAAGTTTCCCTATGACCCCCACATGTCGTGACATTGCGCTTTCCTCTCAAATTTTCTCTCGAGTTCGAGTAGCCGCAGATATAAAGGCATCCGTTTAGCTGTCAGTTGTCATGTAAACGGAAAGCTAATCTGACTACAGCGCTGGTGCCTTAAGATTGTTGGCGTTGAAAGAAGTCTTTCTATTCCAACTGTCAAAATGACGTTTTAAACGTCAAAGCTAGAAATCAATCGAGCAGTTAGGAAAAAGGTGTTAGGGGCCGTTCATAAATTACGGAACGCTTATGGGATGTGGCAGTGGCGTTGTTTGGAGCGGGAGGGGAGGGGTAGTTTTTTTTTCAAAAAATCTCATGAAATTGCTTCTTCTTTCACACAAAATATTGTATTGATACAAAAACGTCAAAAACATTTTTTTTTAAATTTTCTGGGAAAAGCTTCTACTGGGGGAAAATCGAGAAAGTTACTTTTCCGCCCTTTTGGGGGTTCTCTCCTTTCATAAG
The DNA here is from genome assembly GCA_029228625.1 of Pseudolycoriella hygida. NCBI lineage: Eukaryota > Metazoa > Arthropoda > Insecta > Diptera > Sciaridae > Pseudolycoriella > Pseudolycoriella hygida. The sequence goes on from CM055403.1 coordinate 152,214,793, forward strand.
ACACCCAATAAGAGGCAGGTCCTCGAAACTATTTTTTTAACCTGCTGTAACCAGGTTTTACTTAGGCATTTAATGTAAATTGTAAAAATCTAACATAGCCTTAATTAAAGATGAGCGGGTTGACCATTTTTCGAAACCCGACCCGGACCGAACCCGACCCGATAAAATTTTTCGAAACCCGAAACCCGAATTGTTTCTAAACCCGACCCGGACCGGACCCGACACTCAAGTTTTTCGAACTCACAATCCAAATTACTTCGAAACAAAAATTATTTCAAGGCCCGACGACTGCATTCTTCACGGACATTAGACTAAAAAAAAATTCGTGTAATGTAAGATGATAAAATTTAGACGAGTTTTGTAAAATATAAAAAGTCAATAAAGGATCGGGACGCGAATAAAATGATACAACAACCCGACCCGGACCGAACCCGACCCAATAAAATTTTTCGAACCCGAAACCCATGAACCCGAAAAAAAAATTCGGGTTCGGGTTCGGGTCGGGTTTTTCGAAGTTTCGGGCAACCCGCTCATCTCTAGCCTTAATTAGCGTTGAAATAACCTGGTGACAGTTTTGCGAGACACGATGGTAAAATACTGTGCGGTTAGATGCCGCTTCCGGTAGTTAAGAGCGAAAGACCTGTCACGAGGATTGATCTGCTGGCGATTATTAAATTTGTGCTTTTGGTGTAACACCGTCGCAGTGAACAGATCAAGTTTTTTTTGAGATTGGCTAACGAATTGAACACGGAAAAGTATTTTTGAATTTTCTTCCGTGTGTGTGAGAAGTGTTTAACAAAGCCCGTAGGGAACGGGGTACGTTTTGAGAGCCTCACATTGGGACTAAATAACCACTGTCCACATGCATAGCCTTTAGACAAGAGGTGAACCGGACATTTTGGTTTTATTCACGGAATGGGATTGCCATGTTAAAATTTTGGTTTGGTTGGAATACCTCGACCGTGTGTTGCAAGCTTGTTTTATAATACAGCAAAGACATTGATTGGAAATTCGTCTCTTCACCCAATGTACATACAGGTTAGAATAGTTTTAGAATAAAGGGATGCGCATTAGTTTTAGTACAAAAATTTGTTCGATGAAGACCCTTGAATAAAAGTGGGAGATAATTTGACTAGGCGAAAGAAGTGTTTTAATTGGTTAAATATTAAAAATTGTACAGAGGTAAAAATAACGTTACACTGCCCCTAAGGGAGCGTCCATAAATGACGTCTGCTTTTAGGGGAGGTACGGAAAACAGACACTTCATTCAAAATTTGTATGGGAAAACAGACAGGGGTGGGGGGGGGGGTTCGAATACTCGGAAAAAAAGCAGACGTCATTTATGGACGCTCCCTAATTGGGTCTCTTATGGAAGGAGAAAACCCCCTAAAATGGTGGAAAAGTGACTTTCTCGATTTTTCCCCAGTAGAAGAAAATGTAAAAAAAATATTTTTGTACCAATACAATATTTTGTGTGAAAGAAGAAGCAAATTCATGAGATTTTTGAAAAATAAATAATGGCTTTGCGTTACGCTAGCGTTACAGGGGGGAGGGGTAATCTAAAAAATGTCGATTTTAGCTTTACGTAATTTATGAATGGTCCCTAAAATGTTTGTGTGTGTAATGTTAATATATATTTGATAAAAAAGAGTCTCGAACGAAAAGATCTATTCACTTATCTACATATTTGACGTTTAAAATGTCATTTTGACAGTTGGAATAGACAAAAGACTGAAAGATATCGACATTCACATTTTGTGAAGGGAAATAAGAAACTTGTCTACTAAAAATAAACTTCATCTGAAAGATTGGACTAAGCTCCGAAATGTGAAAAATCATTCTACCATCAGATGTTCGTTCAATTATTTTCCACCGTTAACGAATAAGATGGAAAATGTGTTAAAGAAACATAACGTCCAGTTGGTAAGCTCTAGTAAAAACAAATCGAAGACTTTGCTTGGCGGTACAAAATACAAAATTGAACTGACCGATAAATCTGGTATTTATTTGGCTACATGTGAAACATGCAAGAAGACTTACGTAGGTCTTACGAAGCGTGCCTTGAAAAAAAGAATTACTGAACACTTAAGGTATGTTGCAACGGAAGACATCGATCAATCGGCTTTAACTGAACACGTAGTCTCAAGTTTACCGAAACACAAAATTACCCGTACGAGTTTTAAATTACTAGAAGAGGTGCGAGACGTCCGTAAGTTGTATATTACTGAATCGTTTTACATTTACAGAAACAGATCGTCAGTAGTGAACAAGGACTACGGCAATGCTTTTTCTACTTTGTTTCATCTCGTAAATAGACAAACTTGACTACAGACAACGATCTGAATGCATTGTGAGATGAGGTGTGTGCACATGATTGGCTAGCAATTCGATTGATTGTTCTTACTTTATTGTATGTTCGTTGGCTTTGATAATGTGAACGTAGTTCACGAAACCGGTCAGCAATAATAAAGTTTCAAATTGTGAAACAAAAAGGACAGTTTATTGCAATTTAATTTAATTAAGTTTCACAGCACTCCATTTCTATAAAGATGCCCAAAAGAAACTTGTCCTTTCCAATATCTCTAGAATGGTGCCATTGAGCCTAGTTATTCTTAGATTTTTTTGAACATTTTACTTAATGAAAAATTTCCTAATTCCTCGGCACAAAATTTGTTTGTGAATATGAATTGTGATTTCCGGTAAAAATCAGCAAAAACTTTTTGAAATTGAAAAAATTAATTGAATGTTAGGGAAAATGATGTTTTTCTTGGTCATTTTCATTAATTTCCTTAATTATTATTACATTAGGGTTGAATGTTTGCCGGGTAATTAAAACGCATATTTTCCTTCAAATTTTGAATGAGTTTTTACGGAGTACACAAACCTCTGTCACTTTGCTAGCAAATTTATTTTAATTTTTTCAGCTTTTTACCTGCAGGCATGAGTCTTTTCACATTATTTTTTAGCTTAACTGTTCATACGATATTTCACTCAACTTTGTCTTAATATTTGATTCACTGAAATGGTGAGTTTATGCACATAATTTGCATTAAACTTGAAATTTAGTTATAATTCAAACATTAAACTCGAAACGCTCAGGTCCGTTTGCTCATTAATTAACAAAATTGCTTTGCATACATTAATTCAACCTCACACATCAACTCATCAACGAATCTCATTATTCCTCGCATACTTGTAGAACCACCATTTATATACTGTCTAATTTGTATGCACATTCTGAATCGTACTGCTTCCAGTAACTTCGTATAGAAGCGACTGTCAAGCCATTCGGTGTATATGGTTTGAAGTGATGATGGCGAACATCACATTCATTATTTAATTATTGTTCGTTCAAATATAGAAAACGTTTTCTCGTTATACTTATCCTATAGTAGAAAGTCAAGGTTTTCATCTGCACCTGGGTAATCAGTAACGCTTAGGCGATTCCTTAAAAAAAAGTACAGAGCCGCACACAAAGAAGTAAGAAAAAAGTTAGTCTCACACACAGAAACAGTTATAAAAATTGTAGGGAATCTTTTCATTTAGTTTTAGCAAAGAGTCCATGAAATTCCCTGACGAAAGGTAAGACCTTGCAAACCTACGCCTAAGCGGAAGAACAAGTGATCTGCCGTAATTTGCATAAAAAACGTGTCTATTGTTATAGAACAAAAGAATCCTTTTGTTCTATTTCTTTCAGGTGTTTTTTATGCAAATTATGGCAGTGATGATATTGGTTAGTAACACGATCGAAGTCGGCACCAGGCTGCGTACTTTGGATCTGAAGCTGGGAGTAAAAAGCTGGTGCTGAACATCTGTAGGAGTGAGTTCTATACGTCACATAAGTTTCAATTCGGCATCAGGCTGCTGTTGTCCCCTGTATTCAAAGTGTCATAATTCAAGGACGCAACTTGGTGCTGAGTTGAAACTTATGTGACGTATAGATCTAACTATCGCCTACACTTTGGTAACAAGAGATGTTCAGCATCAGGCTGCCTTCTTTATTACCAGGTGCCGGGCTCAAGTACGCAGCCAGATGTCAAATTATAAACTAATACACTACAGTAGTACGCTACTCGCTACTTCCTTAATTTTGACGTTTTCAAATTTTCGACATCAAGTGTCCTGAGCTGAAAGTACAGACAATGCATTTATATACCTATTGATGTACTGTTTCGATTTGTTTTAACAAAAGTTACTCTGGAAAAACATAGTTTTGATCGGACGCGGTCTTTTAAAGGAGTCTCTGACTGCTCTGGCAAGCTTTCAAGTTTCGTCTTTCTGTCTCATACATTATGAGAACATGTCATCCCCTCATTAAAATCGTATCTATGTAGCTGCTAGGGGGACTATTTTGATAGTAGACTCTGAAGTTAGCTGCAGTTGTGAACAAAGTTAACTTCATTGCGAAAAAATCAGCCGATTTCATTCATTTCATTCAGAACATCAGTTCAAAAATCAGCTGCTTCTTTCGCAATGAAGTTAGCTTTAGTCGCAACTGCAGCTATCTTCACGTTGAGTATTACATGCAAAGATCAAAACAAAAGGCTCACGACCGTGTTTCGTTCGCAAGTGACGTTGTCACGCCCTCTGGTACAGTTCGAATGGAATTCTCTTTCATTTCGTACACAGTTTTTAACCTTACATTCCTTCTATCTGGTCGCAGGCGTGCCAACTTATCATTTCTCTGGTTTCACGTTAATGCCTCCAAATTTTTATTTTGACGAGTGAGAACGTTACAACCCGACCCCTCATTATTCCCGCATAATTTCTACGTATGATATGACGTTGGCAACAAAATATCGTTCAATTGACGATGGCATTGTGAGTGAATTTGATATTGGATTTCGACCACTTAATCAGAAATGGTCTATTAGTGCATTTATTCGCCTGGTCGATTGTGCGTTCAACTGTGTATTTTTTGTTTGTTTGAGAACAAACGGATTCTGGGAATGTGTTTCATTGATTGAATTCTATTATCAGTTACATTACTACACTAATGGAACTATTTTCCTATATCTGACCGAAACCGATAAGAAAGTTGGATGGGAAAATTGAATAAAAATTACCAGCAATTTTGTATGATTACCACCATTCGATGTCGGGTAAAAATCACTTGTGTTACATGAATACGAGCAAAGTAATATACAACATTTTGCAGATTGAGTTTAATATTACATATTCATTCCTCTGATATCGAAACGTTTAACATAATAAGAAAAGTGGAAGAAGAAAATGAACCATTCGATTAGTTTATGGATACTATGCGGATGTGAATACAGAACATGTTAGATGAAATGACATCTTATTTGAGAGCGCGCTTTTCGATTAACCACAAGAATTTCATTACGATGAGGCATTAAAGTGGTTATTTGAATTAGAATCGCTGATGGTAAACGTCGTTATAGAACAAGAGCATATACCAATCATGAGCATATGATTAAAATTAACAAAGTGGATTTCGCTTTAAATGGAAATTTTAGTGAAAGTTTACTGTATCCAATCTCATTTAAGTTGTTCTTATTATATTGCAGGACTAAGGTATCGTAGGGAACTGTTATTTTCATGAATTCATGAAAATGGAAAATTTGTAACGAGAGTGGATTTTGTGGTCAGAGATCCTACTTTCAATATACAAGAGATGTATGTAAATAGCGAAACTGACGCTGTTTTTCATGCATAAGCGACGTCACATTCTAAGGTGACTGAATTGGCGTAAATTGGTAATTAAACGATCCTTCAATTGTTAAGTATGCAGGGAAGCATTTAAGAGTGATTTTGCGAAAACTTCGAACGATTTCGTACACTTTTGTAACAACATGTCCTACTTTTTTCCGATGAATGTGTCATTCGAATCCTTGTTCTATAGTAAGAAAAGGAATTTCTCATTTTTGGAAAATTTGATATCTCGGGGGAGTTATGGTGCTCTAAGTAAGTGCATGTCAGGGGATGATAAAAATGGTTTTTTGGCTATAACTCGTGTAAAACGAAATGAAATCAAATGAACTTTTATGGGATGGTAGGCACCAATGATACAATGGTTTTTCATCATTGGATTCCTTGGAGCCTTCCCCCACTCCTGAGTTATTAGTAGATGTGAGCGGGTTGCCCGAAATTCGAAAAAAAAGCCCGCCCGAACCCGACCCGAACCCGAACTACTTTTCACGGGTTTGGGTTTCGGACTTTCGGGTCTAGAAAATTCCGGTCGGTCGGGTTTCGGGTTTTAAAATTTCCGGTCGGGCGGGTTTCGGGTGTACTTTTCATCGGGTTTACGATTCGGGTTCGATAATAATGCTACAAAAAATTTTTTTGAAAATGATGCACCCGACCCGACCAGAACCCGAACTACTTTTCACGGGTTTGGGTTTCGGGCTTTCGGGTTTAGAAAATCCCGGGCGGTCGGGCTTCGGGTTTTAATTTCGGATCGGGTTCGGTCCGGGCCGGGCTTCCAAAAAATATCGGCCCGCACACCTCTAGTTATTAGTTATTTTAGGTGAAAACTTCGGGAACGTTTGAAGCAGCGATGAACCGAAAAATTGAGTATGGGGTGTTCTAGTTTTTACTACCCCTACTATAAGACACTGCAAAGACATCCCCGGTTTAAGGCTGTTGCACCGGTCTGGAACAACTTTTGTAAGAAAGGTCAATTTTTGACACTTTTTCTTGACTATTTTCAGCTTAAGAAGTCTGTATGACTGCCCTTAAACATCATCTGCAGCTGAATATGCGAAAAGGTGCTGTTCACAAGTGACGGTGTACTCTACGGAAGGGGGGGGGGTGGTTACCAAAGAAAGCGTGAAGATGTTGAGTTTTATGTGGAAATTTAGAACGTTTTGAACACTTTTTCTATGTGAAATTGCGTCTACCACGACGTTTGTAACCAGTCGAATTTCCACCTGGTCGTTTTTCGTGAATATTCCTTTGATAATGAGGTTTTTTGTGCAGTGTTGTAGAGAAAAAAGTGGTGAACCTTTTTGTATGGAAGTGTGGGCTAGAGGCCTCTCCTAAGTGGTAAGTGCTCTAGATCAGTTCTAAGTTCGGAGTTGCAGGGGATTCTGATAAAATCTTCTTCTGTAAGAACGGGACTAGTTCTACTGATTTAAAGTCACGTCTGAACAACCTGAGATATTTATTGAGAATAAAAGTACAATGAATTTAGGCCTAAGTGAGATTCAAGTATTTTTATATTAAATTCAATGCAACATTGATTCTAACACATACCACACTCGGTGTGTTTGAAAGCGGTGAAGAGTTGGGTGAGGCCGGAATTCGCTAACTATTGCTGTGCTTATGAAAGAGGAATGCACACGAAGCGTTCCTTCGCGGCGCCCTGTGGGAAATGGTCTAAAGAATTGCTAAACATGGACAGGGGACGCATCAAGAGGGTGGTGGGTGCGATCATTGGGCACTGTGGATTAAGCAAGCATCTGGCTAACATGGGACTCTCTAATGATCCCAACTGCACCTGCGGCCCCTGTGAGGAGACGAACGTTCATGTTATATGTGTTCTCCTCATTGAGGCTTAGGATTCTAGGAAGACATGTGGTCCAGCCCGCAACAGTGACCGATAGATTCCTAACCGGGACTGGGAGGTTTTAAAGATTTACATGATGAACGGGTAACGAAACAAAGGATCGCTAGATATGTGTTTCACGGACTCATCAAGGTCCGACCCAAACTGATAAATCTATAAGTACACGATAATGTACTCGTTCCCTACTCAAACATTGCATTAGAAACTTTTTTGGCACCACGCTGCCCAGCTTGAAATGCAGGTATCTATTTGTTGCAAACTTTCTCCATGAAAATGTTCTAGACCATGATGATATAAGGCGTATCAGACCTTCTCATTTCAGATTGAGTTCTATTTTTCAGCTTGTGGAGTTGTTTTTCTGGCAGATAATCGAGTCTAGATCAACATTTACGAAGATCATTTTTCGAAAAAATGGTGTCTAGGCAGCCGCGGAAGGCTTTTTCTTCTATTTCAAAGCGTTGGTTAGAAAGAGACCAACTATATCTGTCTCTTTCTAATCAACGCTTTTAAATAGAAGAACAAAAGTCTTCCGCGGCTGCCTAGACACCATTTTTTCGAAAAATGATCTTCGTAAACGTTGATCTAGACTCAATTATCTACCAGAAAAACAACTCCACAAGCTGAAAAAAAGATCTAAATCTGATATGAGAGGGTATGTAGCCGTTCATGCACTAGACCAGTCTTCATCATGAACTTCTTATTTCATCGTCATATAGAACATTTTCATGGATGGAAATTGCAACAAACAGAGGCCTCTTTTAACCAGCATCCAAATCCATCCTTCTACATATCTTCGAATTTAGTTCTCATATCGAAAATGATGAAGTGCCTATGTTGAAAACCTCTCTTAAATTGAGTAGGGTTAGCTTTTGTTTAATTCTATTCATTTCAAGTTTTTGTAAACATTCTTTTATCGTAATTATCTTATACTTTTGGTCTACAAAAAATCAACCCCAACAATTACCAACTAAGTAAGCATGATGGGCAGTGAGATCCTAAACATTCAAAAATCCATTTTGCATTAAAAAAACATATTTACGTGTAAGGTGTTTAGCGAAGAAACATTATGTGAGTGTACTTTACCGAGCCTTCTTCTTGTTCATATTTCATTCAACTTTTCGTTTTTTAATTAAGAAAGTTAAATTGAAACGATAATTTAAATTTGATAGCATTCTATAGAAACAAAATAATGAACGGAAAAACGTAGACGAAATATTTTTTTTAAATAAATAATTATGAATACCCAATTGGTAAATGAAGGAACTCTTAATTTAAATTATTAATTTATCCATTTATCGTTATCTTCATTTATATCTTAATAAAGGCGTGAATTCGACGGATAACGTAGTCATCAATTTAAATTAGATTTGTAGGAAAATGTAAAAAAAAATTTGAGACTTTGGGAAAATGAGTATGTTGCAGCCAAGTTTTATTTTAAAATTCAACAAAAGAATGTACGTCTCTTGGCCCCTCATCAACATGTTAAACAACTTTTCATTTAGAAATTGTATATTTCCTAGTCAATGTAACAAAGCATAAAATACAATTTCTTTATTTCTTTTAATTTTCGTATTTCAAAGCGTCGTAGGTGGAGCTGACGACGGACCGAGGGGTGGCGCACTTCATTTATTCCATTTATTCCATTTATTCTTTTATTCCATTTATTCCATTTATTCCCAATTTTTTTTTGTTGTTTTTGCGAAATATCTGAACCAAACACATCACAAGTTAGACAAATAAGTTCAAAAAAAGGTTTGTACAAATTATAAAGCATTTAAACCATCTTGAGATTAAATTTTA
>CM055403.1:152224207-152267059 GCA_029228625.1 Pseudolycoriella hygida
AAAATCAAGTCTATTTGAGGTTTTGACGAATTTGAAAAAATTATCATTTATTCCATTTATTCCAATATTTATTCCATTTATTCCCATTTATTCCCATTTATTCCATTTATTCCCATTTATTCCATAAGCCGCAGAAGCGCGTCACCACTCGCGACGGACGTACAAAAATGGAAAAAAGTGAAGTTTTTCATTTTTACTACTCACAATTTTCTTTGGCGTTTTTGAGGCCAAATAATATTTTTAGGTAGATGCTATTTGCGCGCGCGGGCAAATAGCCATTCCTAGCAGTGACGACTATTTACCAGCACAGGCAAATAGCTAGTTCTATTAGTATAGACTGTTTGACCGTGCAGGCATCCTATCAGTATAGACTATTTGAACGCTCAAAAAATTATGGAATAAATTTTCACGCGCGCGAAATTTTATTCAACCATTTTTTGAGCGTTCAAATAGTCTATACTGATAGGTTTGGCTCTTTTATCACATATTGACACTATATCTTCATTCATTAACTGACACATTTGAAATGCTCATTGAAGAAAATTGAACTTACGCGCCCATAGAAAACTCTTCGTTGTAAACTATACCGGTCAGACAACCACAGCTAACTTTGCTTAAGTGTTCCTCGTGTTCTATTCTATTGTTTCTATTTGTTATAAAGAATAATTTATCAAGATGGGGGGCTCTGCTCCTCGCCCCCGCGTCTGCGGCGGGCTAGATAACGCCTGCTGCTGGCTAGATCCCTCCTGCTGCTGGGTAGATTACACCTACGGCCTGCTAGATTACGCCCTGCAGGCGGCCGTACGTGCATGGGGCCTACATTGACTAAATTCTTCCCGTCGAAATTTGTACAAGGAACATCAATCTGTTAATGACATAAAACTGTTCCCGTTACAATTTGTATAAGGAGCTATCGAAAAAAAAAAAAAATTGCGGCCCTTCTTTCATCTAACGTTCTTTCAAAACAGGTCGCACTGATTATTAAAAAATCCGTTCAAAGCGGTCGTGTTTTGAGAAAATGGAAAAATTAGATATAATTTCTAAACGAAGTCGTATAGATTGATAATTCCTTTTTTATGTTAACGTCATGCGATCGAAAATTTAGCAGTTATTCAATGACACAATTTAAAATAAAACAAAGTTTTCATTTCGATTAGAAAAAAGAAGTTATTTCAAAAAAAAGTCTACGGGAGGAAGAATCGGCTGTTTGACCGTGCGAGTAAATAGTCGTCACTGTAGGGAATGGCTGATTGCCCGCGCGGGTAAATAGTCATAACTGCTAGGAATGGCTATTTGCCCGCGCGGGTAAATAGTCGTAACTGCTAGGAATGGCTATTTGCCCACGCGGGCAAATAGTCACTTCGATATTTTCATGGGGTTACGGAACCGACTTGAGAAAACTTCTTTTTTTCTCATTCGTCAAAAAGTTGGGCACCCCACTTTCCATAGAACCAATAATCAAACTTGTGCAAATGTGATACAGTTTTGTGGTATTTTTGATAAGAAACTTGCTCTCTTAAATATTTTGCTGTTATGAATTGGTGCCATTAAGCAACCTTATGAGCAATTAGAGCGTTTCTGTCATAATAAAATTGTGAACACATGACTAACGAAAACCAAATAACTAATTTCGTACACACAACTGTATATGGATGTGACAAAGACATATAAGTGACATGATGTCAAAATGTCTTCAAAGTACACATTCAATAGTTTTCCCCTGTATTTCAATGTATTACACGCGTTGTGGTTTAATTAAATGTTCACATTAATTCACTGTAACATTTACAATGAACAAAACTAGAAAGAAGGTCCTCATAAAATGTTAGTTGTAGTTCATTTTAATGAACCGTGCCCTTAAGTATTTAAAATTCATAGAAACTGTATGAAACACTTATTGCACAATGCACGTTGTAGAAAAAATTACGATCGTCATTTTGGTACATATTCCTTGGCTGCTATGCAATAAAGTCTAATAGCTTGTTGCATCTGCTCTTCACAAAGTAGAAAATGTTTGCACACGTGTGCGAAATGTTCTTAATTAACTCTATTTACAATCATGAAGCCTCAGCTTCTTGTGTAAAACTGTTTTTTTGAACATCATGATAACATATTCAGCTACAAATTGTTGGATTCTGCTGTGTATTTCTGTTAATCTTTTTATCAAAATATAAGTATTTTCTTTGGTTAAGCTAGGAAATGTGATAAGGAAGTGAAAGGGGGTTCTTCCTCTTATTCGCACAGTCTGTACCATTGAAAAACTCTCTCCTTGTCGGAATCCATCAAGCGTTTAAAACAGCACTAGACCGAGCCTCAGTATCACAACAAAAACCCTTTTTAAAAGGGAAATGTGACGCAAGTCCTCGTTGCTTCTTCCAAAACAACTGATATCAATTGGGGTGACGCTTACAGCTTTGAAACGCAAAACATTTTCTTAGAATGTTTTCATTCTTGATTAAAAAAATTCGTCACAAGTGTTACAGTTTTTCTACGCTTTCAGCTTTCATACTCAAAAATGTGATTTCCTGTACAAAAATACGCCATTACATCCCACAAAGTCAAATTTTTGCGCTGTGAAAGCTGAAAGAACAGAAAAACTATAACACTGGCGGGTCCGGTATTTGTGAAGCATTTTTTTAATCAAAAATGAAAACATTCCGAAAAAATTTTTTGCGTTTCAAAGCTGTACGCGTCGCCCCAATTCATATCAGTTGTTTTGGAAGAAGAGACGAGGACTTGCGTCACGTTTCCCTGGGTTTTTGTTGTGATATCAGTAGTTTTGGAAAAAAAGATGAAACAAATTTTGGCGAAAAAATTTCCGACTAAAAAAAGTTTTAGGCGAAAAAGTTTTCGGCGAAAAAAATTTCCGGCGAAAAAAGTTTACGCGAAAAAAAATTTCCGGCGAAAAAAATTTCCGGCGTAAAAAAATTTCCGGCGAAAAAAGTTTACGGCGAAAAAAATGTATCCCCTCAACTTCCTCTACAACATATCAAAAGTTTTTTTTGAGCCGCCGCCGCCGCCTAACCGAAGCGCGGCGGCTACTACTTCCATGGGCGAAAATAATACCCTCATCAACTCCTCTACAACAGATCAAGAGTTTTTTTGAGCCGCCGCCGCCGCCAAACCGAAGCGCGGCGGCTACTACTTCCATGGGCGAAAATGATCCCCTCAACTTCCTCTACAACATGTCAAAAGTTTTTTTTGAGTCCCCGCCTATTTTCCGTAATTTTGGCGGTCACCCCCGATGCACTACACACCTATCCCAACAACTTTTCCTTTGACTCCAAACCTCTATATCGAACACCCAACCTTGTCTCTTACAAAATGTGCTACCGTACACGTTGCACACACAAACACATACTTATGGACTTTATATGACGCCTTCTAAGAGCCCTGGCGCCCAAACGAGGCCGGTACCTCCCTTTTTTAAAATCTTATATGGCGTAGAATGCCCACACGAAGGTTCCTGCAAAATTTCAAGAAAAGTTATGGAGCCGTTTTCGAGCACGAGCCAAAAAAGTCGGTTTTCATACAGCTGGCTCTGGAACTAGCTAACTAAGCCACTAACTAACGTAGGATGTTTCCATTAACTTTGGCTATGAAGTACCACATTTTTTATTGATTTTAAAGGTCATATCTTCAGATACACTGGACCGATTTTAATCAAAATTTTACGTAGAATCTGAAAAACTAGGTCTCAGGGGGTACGACGCGGCGCAAGGGAAAAAAGTCAAAACTTAGCTGTATGTATGGTTCAGCCATCTACGAAAAAAAATTTTTTAATTTTTTGATCGTATGGGGACTTGCGTCACGGGTGCTTCGCTACCGCGCGCCCATGATGTATCTATTTTAAAGTCTCATCAAAATATTAAATATGGCGGCAATTCGTTGGGTTCCACACCCAAAACATTCTTTATCCATACCCTACTGTAAAAGGAGTACTTGAAAATATAATTTGTTAGAATTCCATAAATTCAGATGTCTACGTTAGCCACACTTTTCCGATGGAGAAATTTTCTATTTACTCAAGTGGAAAACACACAAAGTCACATTTTGTCCTTGCTTTTATTTCGCATTTTTTGCGAAAAGGGAATAGAAGCCCTTTACTTACAATGACAGACGCAATTTCAATATAAAGTTAAATTCTGTGTAAGATTGACATTTACTTTGATATTTCACATCAGGTCTCACCATTTTCCTCGAAACACATTTAAAGACAACTCTTTGAAATTGTTCTCAAATATATTTAATTGTCGTTGTTTTGTTTAACACAAACGTGAATGTGAGAGAAGAGAAGACAAAATATTATCCATTTATAAACTGAAACTTTAAACATTTTTGCTGCCAGTAGATTCAGTTAATGTTCAAATCATTGTAAAGAATTCCAAGAACTAAATGTAACTAATATTTGTTAAATATGTTTTCCTTTTTTGAAAGGTATTTGCTTTGCCGATGTGGAATGGGGTTTTAGTTGGTCCACCTTGGTCCTTGGTCCACCTTGGTCCAGAAGGAGTCTATGAAGATTTATAAAAAAAATGTGCCACCCATCTATGTTCACCATTATGAAGTAGTGATAGCTAGTTTATGTTCTAGCCCTCCTTGTTCGTCCGTCCGTCTGTGCACTGCTTCCCACTACATCTGGCTACACCTAGCTGCATCTGGCTACACCTAGCTGCACCTAGCCACACCTAGCTGCACCTAGCTGCACCTAGCTACACCTAGCTTTTTTTTTTTTTTCTCAAGGGTGAGGAAACCTTCAAAAGGCACCTGGTCCTCCTGGACCCAGGTAGTGTTGGATTTTTACCAACTAAAACCTCCTTCCTTGATCGCCACGCTCTCGTCTCCCCGGAACCGCCTCACAGCATTACTTCGGGGAGGGGCTGTGCTTTCGCACCTACTTTCTCAGATCAACTGCCAGTCTTCGTTGATAGTCTCTCCATGCACTTTGTAGCTTCACCATTATCTTCGCAATTGCGTTGTCCGCTACTTTCCACACTTCTTCGTCGCGACACATTTCCGATATTATGTTGTCGGCGTTTACGTCTGGCCTGCTCGCGGCTATCAGCTCACATCGCTCCTGTTCAAAACGGGGACAGACAAACACAACGTGCTCTGCAGTTTCTTCCTCTTCAACGCATGTCACGCAGAAGGTGATTCCGCGTGTCCAAACCTATGCAGGTACTTCCTGTAGCACCCATGACCCGACAGGAACTGCGTCAGGTGGAAGCTAACCTCTCCGTGTTCCCTATTTACCCATGTGGTTACGTCCGGGATAAGCCTATGAGTCCATCTTCCATTTTCCGCGGAGTCCCACTCTCGCTGCCATTGACTCAGTGATTCGACTCTTACTTGTGCCCTCACTGTTTTGGTGTTTTGGCCCCCCCTTTCCTTCAGTCTGTGGCATTCACTGTCTTCCATCAGCATTATGCATATAGGCATCGTTCCGGCTATCACACATACCGCTTCCGAGGAAATCGTTCTGTATGCGCTTGCTACCCTTATGCTTGACAACCTCTGGGTTTTTATCAACCTCCTACGGTTCCTCTTTGTGTCTAACGCCCTTATCCACGCTGGTGCCCCGTAGCGCAGTATCGATAGGGTAACACTTGCTAGGAGCCTCCTTTTACTGCTGCGCGGTCCAAACCCATTCGGCATTATCATGGCCAGTGCTGCATTGGCTTTCATTGCCTTTTCGCACGTATAATCTACGTGGGCATTAAAGTTTCCACGATCGTCTAACATGACTCCAAGGTGTTTTAGCTGGCGAGTGGATGTGATCTCGTTCCCCTCGATGTTCATTACAATCCGCTCAGTTTTCCGACAATTGCTCACGAGCATGATCTCGGTTTTCTGATGGGCCAGCTTCAGTTTAGCCATTGTCATCCAACTTTCTACAGTTTCCAACGCCTCTTTCGTGACGACTTCCACCTCCAACTTTGACGTTCCGATAACTATGAAAATTAGGTCGTCGGCAAAAGCAATCGTCGTAACCCATCTTGGCAGCTGCAGCCGCAGCGCTGCGTCGTACATCGTATTCCACAGCGTTGGTCCTAATATGGATCCTTGTGGAACACCAGCTGTGATGTCTACCATCTTTTTCCCTTCCCTGGTATCGTACATTAGCACCCGTCGTTCGAAATAGCTTTTCATTACCCTGCAGAGGAAATCGGGGACTCTCATAGCATGCATTGCCTTAGCTATCTCCGTCCAGCTTGCGTTATTAAAGGCATTTTCAACGTCTATCTTCGTTATAACGCAGAAGCGGTTCCCTGTTCTTTTTTTCTTTCGCGCCGTGTCGGCAATCTCCATAACTCTTTCTATTGCTTCGATCGTCGATCTTCCTTTTCGAAATCCGAATTGGTCGTCTGACAGTCCGTGCTCACCCTCTGTGTTTTTGTGTAATCTGTTCCGGATCATGGCCTCCAGCAGTTTTCCCATACCATCCAGCAAACATATAGGTCTATATGATGGTTCACCTTGTGGTTTCCTTGGTTTTGGTAGTAGGACCAGTTTCTGTTTCTTCCATATATCAGGAAAATTTCCGTCGTCGAGGCACTTCTGCAATGTCAATCTGAGCATGTCCGGCTTTATGCATGCCGCCGTCTTCAAAGCTACATTGGGGATCCCATCTGGTCCTGGCGCCTTGTTATTTTTCAGCTTTTTGACAGCCGTCTGAATCTCTTCTATAGTGATCACCCGGTCCTGTCTGTCTTCAATTTCATCGTCGTAAGGAGTTTGCGGCCATGCGACCTGTTCATGTTGCGGGAATAGCCCTCTCACTATGGCTCCTAGCTTCTCAGGACAACTTTCTTTTGGCACTGATGAACCTCTAATTTTTGTCATCGCTATCCTGTACACGTTTCCCCATGGATTTGCGTCAGCTTCCTGGCACAGCTTCTTAAAGCAGTTTCTCTTGCTAGCTCGGATTACCCGCTTTAATGTTAGTTTTGCCGTACGATGTTCGTCTCGCCTCGCGGCTCTGGCACTCTCACTTTTGGCCCGCTGCATCCTCCTTCTTGTCCTGAAGCAGTCTGCGCGCAAGAGCCTAATTTCGTCGTTCCACCAAAATGCCGATTTTCGTTTATTCTTCGGTTCTATCCTTCTTGGCATCGCTACGTCGCATGCATGCACCAATACTTTCGTCAATTCTTCTGCCGATTTCTCAACGCCTTCGTCTTCTGATTGGAGGTATTCCTTGAAAGCTTCTTGATCGAAATTTCTCGTCTTCCATCTCCGCTCTCTTACTTGATTCATCTGCCTTGCCTCCACCGTACTCTTTTTCAAAGTGTATCTCAATGCCTGGTGGTCGCTGTATGTGTAGCTTTCATCCACTCGCCAATTCAGACTTGGTACTAGTGTTGGACTACAGAATGTCACGTCAATAATCGACTCTCGTCCATTCTTGCGGAAAGTAGTTGTGTTTCCCACGTTTACCAGAACCACATTCAGTCTAGCTAGCGCTTCTTGTAGAATGAAGCCTCTTTCGTTTGTAAATCTACTGCCCCACTCAACTGCCCATGAGTTAAAGTCGCCTCGCTACACCTAGCTGCACCCACCTCACTGTACCTAGCTGCAACCAGCGGCATCTAGGGAATCAACTTTTTTGACTTCATTCTATCGATACTTTACTATATAAATGTCAATGGTTTATTAAGTAGCGGTAGCTACTTTATGGTAATGCTCTGACTGTCTGTCTGTCTTTGCACTTTCTTTGACGGCTGTCAAAGTGACAGTTGTCAAAGTGACAGTTGTCAAAGTGACAGCTGTCAAAGTGACAGTTGTCAAAGTGACAGTTGTCAAAGTACAGTTGTCAAAGTGATAGCTGTTAAAGTTATAGCTGTTAAAGTTATAGCTGTTGAAGTGACAGCTGTTGAAGTGACAACTATTAAAGTGATAGCTGTTAAAGTGACAGCTGTCAAAGTAACACTCTGACAACTGTCACTCTGACATTTGTTTTGTCAAGAAAATTGCTCTACCGCTACTTTCTTATACAATCGAGAAAAATTTGTTTTCCTCTTTGTATTTGAGATCTGAAAAGTCGTCGAAATCTTTTAATCTCTTGTTTTTACTATAACTTTACACTTTTTCCTCCTGCTCGTGTCGATTTTTACCAAAAATGAACACATTGCAATCGGGGTCATGTCATTTGCAATTCAGCACTACATTTAAATGCTGTTATAAAGTGAAAATGATCGTAGAAGTTAAGGGATGAAGCTCTGTCTATATCGTGAAACCTCTTTCTTTGACTATGAAACTAGATAGCAATCATTTATGTATAACAAACAACGTTCATCATCAAAACAAATGGAAATGATTAATTTAAAGCATGTCTAATGTTGTCGTAATGGACGAAGATATATCATTGCAAAGCTTTTTTTTATTATTTTTGAATGACTCCTCATGTGTTGTCGTCATATCCATGCATTTCTAAGCTCTTGTGTTTATTCCGAAACATTATTACCAATGAAAGCATTTCATTTTCGTTTGATAAAAGGAAAGTAAATATTCCCATTTATCATGTTCCCGAAAAATATCATTCCCTTTGAAGTTAAACGAAGTGTACCAAAATAATAAATAATATTTTTTATTGACACACGCGATGTTCTTTATTTAGATTCAACTGGGTGTATCTTCATAAACAAAATGAAAGTTCATTGACAGTTCATTATTGTTGAATAGCCATTTTTTGAGCGTATTCTAACTCACCGTCTGCTCAAGAGTGAGGAGACAGAGCCCTCAAAAATAAAAAATGAAATGAAATGCGCAATATAGCTCTCCGCAAGCACAATTAAGATGGCACTTGTATGGGAAAAGTCGTAATTTTCTGTAACGTTTTTCTCTTAATGCCTTAAATGAAAACGAATGCTTATGTCGTCATTACATACTTAACCTATTCCCAAACAAAATTGCGGAACACACTTAACCTATTCCCAAACAAAATTGCGAAAACACTTTTGGAGGAAACATTTATATTTGCTAGAAATTTGAATTCCAATATTTCACTGCAAAAGTTATTCTTTCAGCATTTCCACTTAATATACACTTCAAAACGCATAATTTTTTCGACCAATGTGTTTGCTCACTTAGTCTTTAACTGAATAATCAATTTAAATGACAGAAAACATTTTCTAAAAGTCAAAAATTGAAACAACAAATTTTGAGTTGATGATTGCAAATAAAAATGGCCGCCATCTTTGTGGGCTTTTGACGTTTACAAATATTTGCAAATGTATCAACTCAAAATGTTTTTATCCATTTTTGACTCGTAGAAAATGTTTCCTGTCATTTAAATTGATTATTCAGTTAAAGATTAAGTGAGCAAACACATTGGTCGAAAAAATTATGCGTTTTGAAGTGTTTATAAAATGGAAAAGTTAAAAGACTGACTTTTGCAGTGAAATATTGGAATTCACATTTCTAGTAAATGTAAATGTTTTCTTGAAAAGTGTTTCCGCAATTTTGTTTGGGAATAGGTTTAGTATGTAATGACGACGCGACGTAGGCATTCGTTTTCATTTAAGACTTTAAGAGAAAAAGCTACAGAAAATTGCGACTTTTTCCATACAAATTTTCATTAGTTGAAAAGATTCCGACAGATGGCTCTTTAGTAAGCAGTGTGCACTCTTCAGCTCGACGGTAATATCCGACACCTCACTGCGAAAGAGTTGGTGGCTAGCGGAAAAATATTCAAATGTCTTTTTGACGTAGAAAGTGGAGCCATGACGAAATAATGGCGAAAATATTAACTCTAATTTTCCAATTTCCAGCAAAGAAAATGCTTCCATCTCTTTAAATAATTTTTGTCGAATTATTAGGCATGCCGCAATCACATTTACTCTTGCGTCATGCACAATTCGGATCGCGACGGTATAATCAAGTTCGCCTTAGGCTCAACTAGGCTCGCCGCAGGAGTAATAAGGAGCGAGGACCATATTATCTTATCATATACGTTTGGTATTCCGCCTTTTTATTTAAAAAAATCCGGAAACTCTAACATTATTTAGTCAATTTTCTATTTTAAATTTTTCTTCGTCATTTTGAAGGCGAGCCTCGACGTTTCCCCTTGTATGATGAGCTGACGTGATTCTGATGAATAAACTTGAGTTTTATGGACAAATATAGTAACTAAGCCTGACCCAGAGCTTATTTTCGTTACATTAATGGGAAAAAGCTGTCAAATTTATGTCAAAAATAGGCTATGCACGAAATTTAGGAAAAATTCATAAAATTCAAGATTTTTTCATGAAGTTTGAGAAATTATTTCATGAAAATGAGCTCTGGCCTGACCTGAATTACGTGGTTAAAAGCGACCTGAAACGTTTCGAGCATTAAATATTATCGCTGTTACCGAATTGTATAACATTTTGAGAATTCAAAAAATATATCTATAAAATGAGCTGCAGACATCTCAGTGGTTAGTCAATATGACCTTCTCATTCCCTGGTGGCTACGTAAAGACAATAGGAATCAATATCGGTATTTGGTATATTGTGAGTGACACCCGGTTGTTCAGATTGCAAATATCCATAACAATATTTGCTGTGTTTCCGAAACCTAAACGTTGTTGAACAAAAACAAAGAAATAAAAGCACCTAAATGTTGCAAATATTTCTCATACAAATACATAAAATATTACCGAAAACCCCAAAAGTTTTCCTCTTCTAGACAATTCGATTGAACCCATCCCCACTTATAACCGCAACTTGGTTATACGGAGAGGATTCAGAGTATGAATAATCGAAAGAGAGAAATTTCATATATGAACAAAGCAATCATTCAATTAGACAAAAACCATCATTTCCGATATACAATCTTGCTAGTTTTTTGTTATTGTTGATATTGATGCGTCTTTGGTCTATAATTATATATACGAAATGAATTTCCCAATTCGGAGAGAAATTTATTGTTTCGCATTCATAATTTATGAATTTAAGGAACGAAAATGGTATTGACAAGTAAGTATAGTGAAGCGAAATAAAAACCTACAAATTGTTTCTTATCCACAAAATACCATAAAGCCATGCATCCATCACTGTGTTATACCCAATAATCATTACACACCATCCTCTCATAGAAATCATCTGCTGGACATATCCGAGAATCTTAATCGTCGCCCAATTCATATTTTCTCGTTAATAATGGACCCTTTTCCTCTGCTATTTTCTTATTCACATGTTCGGATGAAACGTCCCAAAATGCCAAAAACCCATATAGAACACAATTCCTATTTATTATACTCGTACAACATGACGTGAACTAACATGGTTTTTAGCATCTCTCATAAATATTCGACCCACATCTAATGAACAATAAAATTCGTCCCATCAACTTAAAGACACATATGAAAATATGTGCGTTCCTTATGCGTGTAGAGGTTAGTTGTGTATATTAACAGCGACAATTTTCTTTCATGCCCTTAATTTAAGGGACAATTTTACGGAACGAAAAAATAAAGCAAAAAATATAAAATTATTTGTGTTATTGTTGTTTACATTTTTGGCTTTTTATGCTTTGGGCGAACTGGAGGAAATGTTGGTTGATTTGTTAATCTTCTTATGAAGACTTTATGATCATATTTTCTTAAGTAAATTATTTTATTCACTGTCCCATATGGAAAGATGTCAATACATGTATATATCCTCCCCCCCTTACATGTTGCATTCTTTCGATATTTGTGCCCACATCTAATAGCATTGTGTCCACATGTAATAACATTGTGTCCTATCTGCAACAACCTTCGGCTAGAGATGAGCGGGTCGACCATTTTTCGAGACCCAACCCGGACCGAACCAGACACTCAAGTTTTTCGAAACTCACAACCCAAATTACTTCGAAACAAAAATTATTTCAAGGCCCGACGTCTGCATTCTTCACGGACCTTAGACTAAAACAAATTTCGTGTAATGTAAGATGATCAAACTTAGACGAGTTTTGTAAAATATAAGAAGTCAATAAAGGATAGGGCCCCGAATAAAATGATACAAAACCCCGACCCGGACCGAACCCGACCCGATAAAATTTTTCGAAACCCGAACTGTTTCCAAACCCGGCCCGGACCGAACCCGACCCGATTAAAATTTTCGAAACCCGAAACCCATTAACCCGAAAAAAACAATTCTGGTTCGGGTTCGGGTCGGGTTTTTCAAAGTTTCGGTCAACCCGCTCATCTCTACCTTCGGCTCGGATATGCAAACTCTACCTTTGTCAAAAACAGTTTCCAAAGCCTGTTGCTCGAAAACACACTCGTGAGTTCCACTCATATCACAAAATTGATCCCTCATTTCATGAATTATTTTCACTGCATAGAACGTAATCTACTATTTATGTTCTCAGTATTCTAAGCGGGATTTACGGGAAAAACGCGCCAGTCTTTTATAAGCTACCGACACTACATCCAATTTACTGAAATTTTTGTCTGAAAAACTCTCAATTTAATCTGGAAACTATCGCCGCACAACATTGTCTGTGACACATAATTAGTCTTGCCGATACTTAACTCATAATTCCCTCCATGCGAGAATTACTGCTATTATCAGCCATTAAAGTTAGTTCACTCCCCTAAACCTACATAATCTGATTACAGAAAAATTTAAGTAGGTCGCACGCGGGAGAGGGGTCTCCTAAAAAGTTTGCAGGAGAGCGGGAGTAGTGGGTTAACCGAAAGAAACGACTAGTCGACTAAAGCGTTTAATTCATCGCATAGCTCTTTAAAATTTTACCCGATTTCTCCGCCCGTTCACAAGACCGCCCGCCCTATACCGAGCACCGGCATCATTATTTCGAAAGCGAGCGGGCACGGGCTGCCCGTTTTCAAAATCGGACGGGCATTGGTGGGTTCGGACATTTTTATTTTGAAAACTGGGCCTCCGGTTTTCAAAATCGAACGGGCACGGCATCGTTTTTTCGAATACGGGTGGGTACAGGTTGGCTCGGGCATTTTTATTTCGAAAACGGACAGGCAGGCGCAAAGTGATGCCCGCAGACCTCTACTAACTAGAAATGAAGTAGGGTGTGCGGGCACGCATGATTTTTTGGCCCGTTCACAAGCCCGCCCACCCAATATCGAGCACGGGCATCTTTATTTCAAGAATGGGCGGGCATGGGCTGCCCGTTTTCAAAATCGAACGGGAACGGGTGGGCACGGGCATCTTTATTTCGAAAACGGGCGGGCACAGGTGCGCACGGGTATCTTTATATCGAAAACGTGTGGGCACGGGCTGCCCGTTTTCAAAATCGAACGGGCACCGGTGGGCTCGAGCATCTTTATTTCGAAAACGGGTGGGCATGGGCATCTTTATTTCGAAAACGGGCGGGCACGGGCATCTTTTTTTCGAAAACGGAGGGGACACGGGCTTCCTGTTTTCAAAATCGAACGGGCACGGGCATTGCTTTTTCGAAAACGGGCGGGCACAGGTGGGCTCTTGTATCTTTATTTCAAAAATGGGCCGGTATGGGCTGTCCTTTTTCAAAATCGAACGGGCGCGGCTGTTTTCAAAATCGAACGGACACTGGCATTGTTTTTTCGAAAACGGGTGGGCACAGGTGGGCTAGGGTATCTTTATTTCGAAAACGTGTGGGTACGGGCTGCCCGTTTTCAAATGCCCGTACACCTCTATGTATTTCATGGAGCTGCTGCAATTGTTTGGTGTGTAAAACAAAGTACAACTTTTCCAATTCTTCATTTGTATTTAAGTTTTATTCATCCTCAAGCTAAGAAAAGGTGAAGAAAGTTTTTCTTACTAAAAAACGCTTCACGTGTGAAAGAAACTTTATTTATGTACAACTTTCTCCTTTATGCCAGCTACTCACTAGCAAAATTTATAGCTAAATAATTAGTTGAGCCTCAAAGAAACCCTAATAAATTCATATTTTGTGGAATGAAACCTCATCAAGGTTCATAATTTTACAGAAATCGTTTTAAATCCTTGTTAGCAAACAAATGCAATAAATTGCGTCCGGAATAGAAAAAAGATAAATGGATTTTAACATTGAAAATTCGTAAATGTAAATGTATTATGCGGAAACGGTTGATTAAGTTATCTTATAATTTGGCGTCTGGTCTCAATTTTGTAACGAAAGTCTTACACAAAGTTGAATTCCAATTCATCAATTAATGTTCTTTAATTTTGCCAACATTTTTTTGGACTTATTAAAATTTTACGGGGATTATTACTATGTTTTTAACCATATAGGAAAGAAATTTTCATCCCGAGTACTGGTAGGGGTCATTCATAAAGTATGTCACGCAAAAATCGACGTTTTTGAGACCCCCCTCCCCCCTGTCACACTTGTGTCACATGAGGCTCAATCCTCAAAATATTTAAAAACAGCGGAAAGTCATAAAAATTCCGAAAACGTAAAGTTTTCTTATTGTGAGAACTGTGCATTAGTTACGAGTGGTGTCACCACAGTGGTGACCACACCCAAGTGCGAAACGCAGGCTAACGCAGTCTGGTACCAAAAAGTGATTTAAGTGAAAGTAGTAGGCTGTAGCGAGTAGTTCATGGCAAAAGACTTATCAACTTGACATCAGGCTGAGTACTTTGTCTCTTTGAGCCATGTGCCTAAACTTTGAGTATACACTATGACGTCAATGCAAGGAATACGGAAACTATGTGAATTGAAAACTTTCGAAATCAGCGTAAAATACGACGACGACAATAAATTCAAGCTGAATTGAGGTACGATTTCGCGAGTGTTGACGGTCGGGCGCCAAAGGTCCAAAGGCGTTTGATTATTTATGAGTATTACAGAATACCATTCCTTTCTAAATACTTAGAGGTTAGAGTTATTCGACGAAATTTAGCCCCTCCCCCCTCTCACACTATGACCGACCCCCTCCATCCCTCCCGGAGCGTGACATACTTTATGAACGACCCCGTAGTAGCATCGATTATGCCGATTCTATAAAAAATATTACAGGAGGAGAATCAAAAGATTGTGCAACGTTTCGTTTTAACTCTTTCAACCAAAAAACCAGCTTTACATGTGAGAAATACAAGCGAATTCGTGAAACGAACGATAAAAGAAAAATTAAAAAGATGTACAGTTTTATGATTCCCTTCCTGTATATTGGCATACAGACTACAAAACCAGCTCTCTTCTTTTTCCGAAATCGAAATAAGTGCATTCGAAGACGTGAGGTTGTGTACAAAGCTTGGTCAGTCTGGTTTATAACTACCGAAGATACGTTCGAATAAGTGGTAAGAACGTGGTTTTTCTCAAAACGTGGAAAACGTGGATCTTATGAATCTAAAAATTTAGTGAAAATCGCTTGACTGATTCGGGCTGTAGGGTCCAAATAATAGACCGTTGAAGATAGATGGATGAGATGGAATTCTTCTTACTCTCCTCTGCCAACGTAGAATGCTTGTAGCGTTCGTCTTACCTATGAGGTGAATTCCACACGAATATGAAATCTTAGGTCGTAGAGAAGAGTAAGACGAATTCTACGTGTGTATTTGACCAGCTGATAATACTAGAATAAAAATTGCACAATCTAATGATTCTTTCACTGTAGTTATGCCACCAAAGGTGTTTTGAAAAAATTGATATTCTCGTGCGTAAATTACATACGTTTTCATGCATAAAATATGCAAGCAAAGAACGGAATTTTGTTAGTACATCTCCACCACATAAATTCGTCAATAATTGTAAATGATAAACGGTCTAAATGGGTCTGTTTGGAATAGAATTCTGATTTGAAGATGCGTATCTCAATTTTGGGTCAAATTCAATTATAATCTTCGAAATTGAAGAAAATTGCTGTTAAAATAAAACCAAAAATTAATAAAAAATATTTTTTCTTTTCAGGTAAGTTCATATCAGTACATGACATTAATTCAACATTGCGCAAGAGCTTACGTTAAAGGTATTTCCTTTCAATTTGTACAAAGAAATTCAAGCGAATAATTTCAAGAAGCTTTAAATAATGCCATTGTAAGAACCAGCAGCGAATTCTTGAAGATTTAATAAAATTCTTAGAACATTCGTAGAAATGTTAATTTATGCGAGGTGGAGTGAGTAGTAATATTACAGTGAAACTGTTGACAGGATAGTAACACAAACTATATTTTAATGTCAGAAAAATAAATTAAATTTCAAAATTGACGAAGAAAAAGATCTCAAATGTTTCTATTAAAAATTATTGAAATTCTTAAATCACAATTTCTCTATTAAGAACAAGTGCAAGTGTGTCTCACGCGATGTATACACATCAATAGTTACCTTGACTGAAGGTCTCACAACAGCAAATCTTCATAATTCTTTACATCAGACTGCCATTGAAATCCTTGTAACGAAATGAGGCTGTTTTTAGACCCATACGAAGAACGCAAGGCTTCGAAAATGGGTCTATTACGTTTACCACGACGTTTGTAACCGGTTGAATTTCGACCCGTAAGTAGGGGGGGGGGGGGAGAGCATCGATCATGGTCCTTAGATAACGAATCCGAGTCCGTCAACACGATAACTCGAGCAAAACTCAACCCATTTTCAAAAACTGTTTTTCCTTGGTAGGTAATCGAAGGTCTCGGACACACAATTCCATAGCCAAAAATGTTTCCCTCAATGTCCTCTGCAACATAGCAAAAAATTGTTTTGGCTAGGGCCGACCTTAGGACAGACATGGCCCACTTGAGCCCTAAGCATAGGCTCACAAAGTTTCTTTTATAAACTGTCGGTCATGCCTAGATCTTTCAAACAAAAAAAAGATTTGAAAATCGGAAAAAATTTACTCGAGTTATGTTCAAAAAACACATAGAGCCCTAGCAGAGACTCGATTTTAGTGTCCTAGCTAAGTTTCTAGCTAAGTCCTAAGTTAGCTAAAAGTTTCTTCCATAAATTGTCGGCTATGCTCGGGTCTTTCAAACAAAAGAAAATTTATGAAAATCGGAAAAGATTTACTCGAGTTATGAACAAAAGACCAAAAATCACTTAAACGGCCCAGATTCAATTCTATAAAAGATTTTTCGATTACCTTTTAAGGAAAAAAAAGTTTTTGAAAATCGGTTGAGTTTTACTCGAGTTATCGTGTTGACAGACGGACGGACGGACAGACATTTTTTTTATTGGTGATTCGTCACCTAAGGACCATGATCGGAGCTCCCCCCCCTACTCCCGGGTCGAAATTCGACTGGTTATAAACGTCGTGGTAAACGCATAAGACCTACGGGTCTAAAAACAACTATGAAAATCGGAAAAGATTTACTCGAGTTATGTACAAAAGCCCAAAAACCACTTAAACTGCCCTAGCTCGGTAGCCCTTAGGCCGATAGTGCCTAGATTCAATTCTATAAAAGATATTTCGATTACCCTTCAGGGAAAAAAAGTTTTTGAAAATCGGTTCAGTTTTACTCAAGTTATCGCGTAGACGGACGGACATTTTTTTTATTGCTGATTCGTCATCTAAGGACCATGATCGATGCTGCCCCCCCCTAATCCCCAGTTGCAATTGGGGTGGTTACAAGCGTCGTGGTAAACGCATAAGACCCCTTTTCGAAGAACTTCGTTCTTTGTACGGGTCTTTCTAATTCTACAAATCAGCACATCTTGATGTTCACATAGCCTTAAGGCATAGGTGTACTGATGAGTCGTGATATGACGACTGAAATGTCATATGATATGTAAAGAATTCATGAATTATTCGTACGCGGGTTGTAGCGACACACACTGTCACCATGAAAAAATTATAGCTTCAAGGGCAGTTCTATCTTTGATAGAACTATTGAAAAAATCTATAGTTCTGATTGTAACTTCTGCTTTCCCCTACTTCCTGTTATTGCATGAAATTGCGGCTAATTTTTAGCACAAAGATAATTTACAAAATACCATACCTTTGATCTAAGATTCGTTTCTAGCTTAATTACTTTGGCATAATTACCTTCAACACGGCGTTTTTCATAAAATTTCAATATAAAAGGAATATCTCCTCTAAGCTTTCCGTTAAAATATATTATGCATCTGCAGAAGTATCTCGTTGTTTTTTGTGTTTAATTCTTTTGAGGATATTTCAACAGGATCCTTCCCGCATCTTATAACAAAGAAACGAATTTTCTCATTTTGTTATCATATTAGGGAATTCTCTTCCATTCTTTTCACTTGATGGAAAGCATGAAAATCGTTAAAGCGATATCCTTAAGATCAAATGAATTTTCTTTTCATTATTGTTTGCTATAATCTTAAAGACGATTCGAACGAAGTCTGTTACACTAACACTTATTAGAGCAATTAAAAAATTAAAAAAAAAGAGAAGGAAATGAAAAGATTTATTCGATTAATGTAATTGGAACATTTGAGTGTAAACGTATTAAAGCAGAATGTATCCGTATTTCACAATGGCACAGAGTTTGTAGATGGTGATGAAAGATTTAATTTTCTTTTTCTTTCTCATTTTTCCTATTTTCAATTCTTGTACTAATGGGCAATTAAATTTATTTTAATTGTTGTTTGCAATCTGGATTTGAGATTATCCGCCTCTTCAAGGGCAAATGTGCGAACAAAGTAAAAGTTTCTCTTAAGGCTTAACATAATATTGAAAATTGAATCCATTTACAAAGACGGTGCGTGTTCAAAGGTGTTAGTTAGAATGTTAGGGGACAATCACAAAGTACACAGGTTCGCCAAGGGGGGGGGGGGAGAAGGTTTAAAAAAGCGAACGAAATCGAAGTAAAGCAAGAGCGTGCGTATTAAAACGATTTATTTCAAAGAACTTCACACATTTGGGGTGGGCATAAAACAGCATTATGTAAAAGAGAATTCTTTTCGATTCTCTAATGAAAAATATGGATTCCAAAGACCAAGATTTTTAAAAATCTCGCCACCCATACACACTTTATAACAGGAAGGCCAAAAATCTCGCCACCTATAAACACTTTTCAACAGGAAGCCTAACGTCTTGATAGTTTTGTTATCCATCCCATATAATATGTGCACATCCCTATTAGAGACGTGCGAACCCATGCCCTCTAACGGTAAGGCGTTAGACTTCATTCGAAATGTTTTTTAAATTCAATTTTGAGAAAATAATTGAGTGAATTTATTTTTTTCGGATCTTTAAACTCGGCAGACTCTAAAAAAACGAAAATAAAAACCCAACCCGACCCGACAAAAAATCAATTCAAAAACCCGACCCGACCCGACAAATTCATTCGGGTTCGGGTCTGGTTTTTAGGCGATTTTTGAGCGGCCCGCTCTTAACCCTGATACAATAAGACATTCTTTCTATTTAAGGCCCATAACTTGTGTGCTAAAATATAGTCTACATTAAGGCGCTCAAATATTATATTTTTGCTGATATCCGTGGACAAAGATGCAGTTTCAAAAAACTAAGTCAGCATTTCCCTTCCTAAATATGTTGCCTTTTAACAGCAACTAAAATTATTTTTTGGGATTGAACCTTGTCTCAGAACGACAAGTTTTTATGCAAATTTTTACGATTTTTTTCGCCGTTCTCAGAGTAGGGAGCATCCCAAAAAATAAGTTTAATTGCTATTAAAAGGCAACATATTTAGGAAAGGAAATGCTGACTTACTTTTTTGAAACTGCGTCTTTGTCCACTGATATCAGCGAAAATATAATATTTGAGCGCCTAAAGGTAGACTATATTTCAGCACACAAGTTATGGGCCTTAAATTATATCTCCACGAGTTCACAACTCGTACAACGTGGGGACGGTCTAATAACAGATTTTAAAGCTTGCGCACTTTGTGAATGACCCCAATTATGTAACAAATGCGAAGAATGAGTCATTTCAGCTTGCGTAAGCAGACGGATTGCTGTTCCTGATGTAAGTAACGTCACCTATTTTCAATTTTTTTCGGCCTACAGTTGATACGTTTTCACGCTATTAAAGAAAAAGTCTGTTCTCAATTATATCTTACGAATTTTCTAAATGCCCGGGAGAGCAAAACACCGCTAAAGAAATGGACAGACGAAGTTTAATGGCAAGTTCTGAAAGAGAGTCGAAACTCTTATTACTTTCGTTCACTCCTCGTATCTATGAATACAGTTTATCTATCTGAAAGCAATATTTAATCTACATATAGTGTAAAACGGAAGTAACCCTTTCGTATCAGAATAAAGGCGGCAAACAGAGTTGATGTTACGAAAAGACTCGAACGAATATAAGTAAATATTGCCTTACGTCCACATTTAATTGTATTCGAAATTGCCGATAGGGCAATATTGAAAAACCCGTCCGAAGCAACGGTGTAAAAAACCCTTCTGAAAGCACAAAATGAATCCCTAAATAGACGAAAATGTTCACCTCAATTTTCTGTACAACATAGCAAAAAACCATTTTTTGGGCTAGGGCCGACCTTAGTCTGACCTAGGGCCTTCAGGGAGGCCTCGCACAAATACTTCTATAGACAAAAATGTTTCTCTCAATTTGCTCTGCAACATTGCAAAACAAATTTGTTTTGGTTAGGGCCGACCTTAGATCCGACAGAGGCCCATTTGAGCCTTCACCACAGGCAAAAGTTTCTTTTATGAATTGTCGGCCATGCCCAGATCTTTCAAACAAAAAAAAATTTTCGAAAATCATGTTTATATGTTATGGATAAATCTGTTTTGATATTCAATTTTTTTTTTGATTGAAAGATCTTGGACTGTGTCCCGTTTTATGGAAGAAAATTTTTTGATTAGAAACCCTTGGACCCAGTCAGGACTCTAAAACTGAGTTTGGATAAGTCCTAATTGATTTTGTTGATTCTTCTTCTATTTGAGAGGTTATCGAGTACCGAATTATATTCAAAAACAAATTTGGATCCGGTGCCTGTGTTTAGGGCTGAAGTGGGCCTCAGGTCTGTCCTAAGGTCGGCCCTAACCAAAAATTTTTGTTTTATGTTGCAGAGCAAATTGAGGGAAACATTTTTGTCTATGGAAGTATATGTCCGAGGCATTTCCTTATTGCCCTAGGTCTGTCCAAAGGTCTGCCCTAGACAAAAAAATGGTTTTTCACTATGTTGTAGAGAAAATAGAGGGAAATATTTTTGTCTATGTAAGTATTTGCCCGAGACCTCTCCTGAGGACCCCAGGTCGGTCCTAAGGTCGGTGGGTTTTTTGCTATGTTGTAGAAAAAATTGAGAAGAACATGAGAAGACCTTTTCTACACCGTTTCTTCAGACGGACTTTTAAATATTGCCTCTCGGCAATTTCCAATACAATTTAATGTGGACGTAATTTCATACACTTAAGAGTTAAGGCAATATTTACTCAAATACGTTCGAGTCTTTTCGTAACATCAACTCTGTTTGCCACATCTATTCTGATAGGTACGGGTCCCTTGCAGATGCTTTTTACTTGCAATAGAGCGTGTTTCGCATCACTTCTCATCAGGCAATACTTGCCACCTATCGGTGGCGTCATCTGCTTATTTCGATAGCTGAATACGGATCAATATGAAACTAAAGTACCCTTGTCGGCGGCGCGGCGCTATCGACACACAACTGAATTCTCACTCTATTAGCTAGGTAAAATTCTTAAAATGCATCTTATTTGTTTGTAGCAGCATGAAAGTTTTATCTTTGAATAATTAAGACCTTTTGGGGAACTTTCAAAGTAAATTTCTGAACGAGGAGTACTTACCTCGTTGATAAGTCTGGATTTAATTTTTTTGTTTGTTTTTTGACATTTTTGACCCCCCACCCCCCCCTCACGCATTTTAGGCTAAATTTGACCCAAATTTGCATAGACCGTCACGTTACGCCTCCCCTCTAGAGCGCGACGTAATGTGTGAACGACCCCTTACGACTTTTTCAGAATTCTCACAAGTATTTTTCGAGTTTCTTTTCATATATTTTCGGAAACTATTTTTAAACTGTTGACCATGACTATTAAAGCTGTTATGACTTATCATTTTTTGAATGCACTTTGTCTGTTGCGTGGAATGGACGAAGAATGGAAGTATAAATAAAAATTAAGTGAAAGATTTTATTATTGATTCTTTCATACTACAGAGCGTCGTGTAAAATGCTTTAACATTTCGGACCTCACTTTTTCTTCATTTCATGTCCGATTTTCATTAAATTGCTTCGAGATGGTTCTTATTCCAAAGTAAATTAATCGCTTAATTAGAATACGACTGCTCATTAAGTGCAAATACTTTTATTTAGTTATATTTGAAATTTCAACCAACTTTCTCTTGCGCATAAAATATTCTTTTTCAAATTATTTTAATAATAATCTCGTCAAATTAGGAAAACGTATATTTCCTTTGTATTCCTATTTCCAAGCACCGTGAAGCTACTTTTGCCTGCATAATGAATTAGTATATTATATCGCACCCATAATGTTATCACATCTGCTGCCTATGTCGGTAAAAATTATAGTACGTGTTGACTTTGCATAGGATTTGAGTGTTTTGTTTGAGGTGATTTTTTTAACATGTTGGGGGGGAGGGAGTGTGAGTTGCGTGGTAGTTATTTTACCATTAGGAAATTTTTAAATTTTAATGCTATGCCACAACAAGTATTACATGAAATTTCAATAGAAACCTCTCGAATAAGATGTAAATTGCAATTAGCTAGCTAAGATTATCCGCCTCGTCATGCGAGATAGTTTCTGTTTTTCACTAAAATTTTACAAATTTTTGATTCTTTAACACAGAGTTTTCATTATGACGTCAAGCTGATTTCTTACCTTCTCATCCGACTCCGTCAAGCAATTTTTGTAAACGTTTGTAACGTTTTAATACTTCACACCTGCTTACCCTTCATTTCACTTCATATAAATTTACATGACGTGACACTTGCTTACTCATGTATCAATGACTAATTCCATCGGCAACCCGTACATTGTCGCTACCATGTCATCTGGGGAACGAATGTGTTTTGCCTCATGTAAATCTAAATCGCATTGAAAGAGTGAAAGAGATGAAATTCGTTACCCAGGTGACGGTACCGATGAGCCCACTCATGTTTTTGTGGTATTTGAAATATACCGCTTCTTTACATCATTAATACAAATATTACATCACAAGTACATCAACTACACAATTATAGCAATATATCACCAACACATGCATTGCCAATACATAACTATACATTAGCTTCACACCAATTTCAAAACTGTGAGCCATGTTCGCCCCTCGATTTTCCTATGCTGGTTGACATGACTGATACGAAGAGGCAAAGTGTGTCTTCCTAATGTGATGTTGAAGACGATCCTTAGAGGATCACGTTTACTTAATGTCGTCCACTGGAACGCGGGGTCGATTCGTGCTAAGATGGATGAATATCGGAAGATCTTTGAGGAAAACGACGTGCATGTGATAGTTGCATGTGAAACATGCTTTAAGAGTTACGTTAGCGACAAATCGGTTGCAATTGACGGATTTTACCATCTGCGTTATGATAGACTTGGAAAAAAGTAAGGTACTGCTCTGTATGTGAAGAATGGTTTGCGCACTAAGATAGATAGATAGTAGTAGTATCTGAAAAACTGGGAATTAAACACCTGTTCGTTGAGTTCATATTTCCAAGCGTCAAGATTCTGGTCGCGGCTATTTATAAAGCACCTCGTGTCGATGAGATTGATCTTCTCGACGAAATTTTCACAGACATCACATCAAATTACTCGGAAGTCATCATAGCGGGTGATTTCAATGAAAACCTGTTGAGAAATTCTAGTGGCGCTTGTCTCTCATGTAAGAAAGTGAATTGCTCACGATGCCGGTTCTTGCATACTATAGGTAGACTGTCTTTGGTAAGTGTTGGTAACGAGCTAACAAATTTTCAGCCTGGTTGTCAACCTTCGCAGATTGATCTATTCCTAACTAACGACATGAGTAAAGTTCTTCAGTTTCAGCAAATTGCTAACGGTCTTTCTTTCCACGACCTAATCGTTTTGAGATAAACTTCTGCATAGAATTATCACCCCCTAGTACCTATCGAGCGTATGACTCCATCGACATGAATGAACTATCCTTGGAACATCTACATGCGCCATGGACTAGTATCTATGACTCAACGAGCACGGATGTTATCGTATCCGGTCTTAACTCAATTTTGCTTGAAAAAATGGAGAAACATGCTCCTTTACGGCCTCGCCATAAGCCCGATTCAGTTATCCGGACCAAGACATGGTTCACCCAAGACATCTTCGACGCGATTCTCTAAAGACAGATTGCTTTCTTCCAATAATCCCGATCAAAAACCTCAGAGAACCGAAAACACTACAACAAATTGCAGAACAGGGTTACCCAATTAGTTAGCAATGCTAAGGCTATGTATTGTCGGCCAAGATTAGAATCATCGCTGGGCTCAAGGAAACTGTGACGCAATCTGAAAGAACTTGGGGTCGGTAAGACGAAGAGCTCAGCAGCATTTAAGTTCACCGCGGATGACTACACCTACGCGTCCATGAGAAGTAAACATTCCAGAGAGAGAAACGAGCCATGACATGTCACTCCCTGAGACTGCGACTATCGGTAGTAGTTTCTCGTTTAGGTCGGTCAGAGATGAAGAGGTGACCTAGGTGGCCTAGATGCAGTTTCGCTAAGACTTGTTAAGATCTCTCTCCCATTTATTCTTCCGCATGTTACATACATATAATGAAATTCTAATGAGGTCATCCTTCCTTAAATTTGGAAGTTATCCAAAATTATCGCCACACATAAAAATATGACTATAAGGACTTCCGTCAAATTCACCTGATTCCATTGCTCTCTAAAGCGCTAGAAAGTTTGATGGCTGAACAGATATTGGAGTTTGTCTCCGTCCCTAACTTGATAGTTGATGTTCAGTCGGGCTTTAGAGCTGAACATAGTACCGCCTCTGCGCTGTTTCAAGTGACAGACGACATCCTAAGAGGGTTCTCAAAAAATCAAGTATCATTTCTTCGCCGGCAAAGCTTTCGATGCCGTTAGCCACGCGTTATTACTGCGTAAACTCAGCGAAATTTTTTCATTCTCACACTCTGCAACTCAACTGATTTCTAGTTTTCTCATCAACCGATATCAATGCGTCCAAATAGGCGACTATACTGCCTCAGTACTACCAGTCTTTAAGGGTGTGTCACAAGGATCGACCTTATCGCCGCTGCTATTTATCCTATTTGCGAACGACCTTCCCGGTGTTCTACGAAACACAAAGCCGCATATGCGAGATGCCAATTCCTTGTTGACCTCTGTATTAAAAACCAATGAAGACCTTGCTTTACTAGAGAGCTGGTTGTGCAAGAACGTGGGAAAGACGCATACGATAGTGTTCGATGAGCACAAGTCGTCCATTGTCCCACTGAGCTTTATCGTTAATTGCCAGTCTCTTACCCTCAGTGATTCAGTCACTAATTTAGGCGTGAAAATTAATAGTGATCTATCGTGGAGGGCTCACTGCGACTTTATTGCGTCGAAAGTGTACTCTGGCTTACGGTCACTTTGGACCCACGCATCGTATCTACCCCGCGATATTAAACTGAGTCTGGTCAAAACGCTCCTATTACCGCATTTTGCTTACTGTTGCGAGATTTTCGTCTTCGGTCTAGACGAAGCATATAAAAACACTCTACGCTCTTTAACGCTTGCGTCAGATTTGCGTACGGTCTGAAACGGATGGCGCGCTTGGAAGACTATCGTAACAGGCTACTTGGATGTGGTATCTTTGATTATCTTGAAAGGCGCGCTCTAGTTTTCCTTCACAAATTGATACAGAGGGGGACCCCTGAGTATCTGTACAATTATATTAAAGTTGAGTTAAAAATAAACGCTCTATTTTTTCAATTGCACCAATTTATTTTAATAATTTTTTGCCGACCTAGGTTTCGGTTGTTAAACAACCATCATCGGGGTATTTATTTTAACTGAATTTTCCTTCTATAAAATGTCGCTCTAGGACAGTACCTTCTTTAGAAGACAAGAAACAAAAAACAAAGGACCTACACATACATGTGTCGCTGATAACATATCAGTTCGTCAATTAATTATACTAATTCCCTTGGAAGGAGTTAGGGTCGTGTGTAAAACAAATAGCAATTTTTCTACTCGCAGTCAAAAAATTCTTCGTTTACGCTGGTGTTAGGTGTGTCTTCTTCTATTTCGATAATGTTCTCGTCGTATTTTCTTTCAAACGTGAATAAATGTAGTAGCGGTGACGTTATGTTCCCATTGTCTTCATTAAGTAGATTTTCATGTTTATGTCTGTGTATGTGGATGGCTTCGTAATATTCAATTTTCCACATGTGATTTATGGGTTGCAAATGCTTTAACTCACTTATGTTGATCACATGGTTCGTCATAAAAATGTGTCGTCCTACTGCAGTTTTCGTTTTCCATTTTGCGGATTTTATGTGTTCATTGAAACGTTCGAATAACTTGCGGATCGTCATCCCAATGTAAAGCCGTCCGCAGCACGAGCATTGTATGCGGTATATGCCTGATCTATGTAGGTTGACCGGTCTGTCTTTTAACGGTCCTAACGCTTGTCTCAAAGAGCCGTCATTTCTATGTACTATACTCATTCCATGTCTTTTGTACACTGTTTTTAACTTTTTCGTCACTTTCGGGTAAAATCTGATCGCTGCTCGCTTGTCAATTTCTTTAGGAATGTCGTAGAAAGTTGAGATGTTTATCTTCAGTCGTTTTTCTCTATGCTTGTTGATGATATTTCGGATCGTCGCTTCGTGGTATCCATTCGCCCTACCGATATCAATGATTTTTCCGCATTCCTCAACTTCTTTCTCTTGAGTCATTGGGATGTTGACCATAAAATGAGCCATTGCGTGGAAGGCTGTATCTGTATCTGTATCTGGCTGTATATGTACAAAAAAATCGTACCAGGTCGCTCAAGTCGAACGCGTAATTTCATCGTCCCGGAATATTCTTCCTCAAAGACATACAAATCTCTTTTGTTCGTCGGGATCGTCAAATACAATGCACTCCCGATAGCTATTAAAAGTTTGCGTACTATAGATGAATTCAGGGTTGCATACATCGACTTCATTGGGCGGAGGACACGATAGGTTGGGGGCTGTTCGTAAATGACGTCACGCTTGCTATAAAATCTACAAAGTTCATAACTCCAAACTGGTCAGACATTTTGTTTATAGTACTCCGGCTACCCCCCCAAACACACGCCTTGTTTTGGGGGGTAGCCGCAGTCCTATAAACAAAACTTGCTGTACTGCATGAGTTATGACCTTTTTATGGACACTAATTTTTTATAGCAAGCGTGACGTCATTTGTGAACGGGCCCTTGGAGCGTTTTTGGTTTATGGATCAGAGACAGTGGCATCGTAAATACATTAATGTTGCATTTGGAATATCTTAGATTACGTCTTTATGTTCGAGCACTCACCTGTGCATACGCTATTCAATCTTTACTTACTTTTACTTTTCGTATTACTTAGCCTAATTTTGTTCATGTAAATACAATAAAGGAAATTATTTTTGCCCTAACCGAAATTTCAGCCAGAGACATAACTCGGTTATGAGTCGACCGTTCTTACAATGAAACCAAAGAGACCGACAAAAATATTCTCATTTAAATGATTTAATGTCGTTTTTCTCGACATAGATTTCTCAAGAAATAGATTTTTGGCTAATTTTCTTTGGCATACATTTCGTCTCCTTTTATGGCAGACATATTCATTGTCATTAAATTCTTAATATTACAGATTTATTAGTCAAATAAATACCACCAATAAAATATTTAAAAATATTTTTCATGTAATTCATTTTTCAATGTATTGTACTAGGGTGTGTATGTGTATTAACCAATCTTATGTACATCAAAAGTACTTTGCCTTTTAGCGTTTTAAAAACGATTCATTTGACTACGGTAGGTGTTATTTATTGGAATTAACGTTACCAGCTATAAGTTGTGTGTTTACAAAACATTTATATTCACCTAAATAGTTCCCTCTGTGTCTAAAAAGCTAATAAAAGACCCAACACCGAAAGAAAAATTTATTTCCTTGCCAAATTCAATAAGAAGTAAAATTCTATGTGAGACAAACTTCTTATGCGATTCCAATTAAGCATTAGATGGAAAATTAGATGTTCTAAAAGTCCATTTATCCTGAATTTATTTCTTTAAAAAGCTACTATTAAGACAAAGAGTACACCGCAAAATTAACGATAACTCTTAACACATCGTAGACATTGAACGTTTATATTCTAAATAATGTTTTCCACGATGCTATACAACACGTGAGGTCTTCGATGGCGCAATCAAACACTGAATATGCTAGGTGTTGTATAAGTAATGGTCAAGTGGTAAATTTTACTTGTCGTAACGAAGAGCACTAGGAAATCGTTTAAAATGGGAGTTTCTTTGGCTTAAATTTTAATGCCTTTTTTATTTATATGCAGCTAAACTGTGTGTCGTTTTCTTTTTTCTCTGGATTCTTTTTTTGCATCTATTTCGCTTTATTTATTTAGCTCTTTGTGTTTAAGTTTAAATACAGTTTTTACGTTGAGAATGGTTTATGGTATACAGTTACAGACGCTACAGACTGAACAACATCTGTATTCCTACCAAATGGCACCAAAATGAAAAAAAAAAGAATTTTTAAAAAGAAGATTACAGATATGCGGAATAATATTATACTTTATCTGACTCAATTTAAAATTGGATTACAGTTTGCGCCGGGTATCTTTGGGTTCCTCACGACCCTTACTACTTAATATAGGCAAATAGTATTAACGATTCAGCATTACATTTGTGACATACTGAATACACCAAAGGATTCCAACAAATATCTGGCAAATTTGATCATTTCAACTTGAAACCAAAGCCGTATAGTTAACTTCATTATTGATTTGTTTTTCCCATCTGCCGTCTAAGTGGCTTATGGAAAGCTCTGGATTGTGGAAGTTCGTGCTTGTTCATAAAATTGTATACATCAACAGCACAGTAATTTCAATGCGATTAGAGTTACGGTCGCGCGAGTTTCACGTATGATCGTAACGTTTGTAATCTTTGTTTCACTTTGCCATTATACAGAAAAAATGTAAAGCTTAAAATGATTTATAAATGTTTACTCTATGTATTTAAATTTTACAATGAGGTAGTTTTTTATTTTAATCCGATTGACTTCAGGCGAATATTTGTAGATGGTTTTATGCGACCGATGTTGACGTCTTTTCTTTTCAAAGCGTTATTAATAGAACACCTGGAACTTCCAATTTTTCCTGTATTTCTATATTCTTCATAACGACGAGGAAAACGACTTCTAAAATTTATTTTTTTGCAATTCACCGACAAAAAATAGCGTCAACTCGGTGTCGCAAGAGGTCACTTTTCACACTAGTGCGACAAAACTTTTTCACGCACTAGTGCCTAAAACCCGGTCTTGTGGAAATCGGTTGAGGGGCTTGTTGCCAGGAGTCGGTCAAATTGGTCCGAAATGAGCTACACTGCCGTAGAGCGACTATGAGAAAAAAATTTTTTTTTGAAGTGACCGAAAATGATGTGGAAAGTGCGTAGAATGATGTGGGAAGCGTGTTGGATGATGGGAAGTGTGTGGAATGAAGTGGGAAGTGTGTGGAATGAAGCGGAAAGTGTGTGAAGTGTGTGGGATGATGTGGGAAGTGTGTGGAATGATGTTTGATGAACAAGAAGTGTTCCGAAGGTAGCCGAAGGTGATACGAAATTTTCCGATGGTAGCCTAAGGTGTTGGAGAACAATTTTTTTCGTTGTGTTAAAAAAATTGCGTCACAAATGCCGGACCCACCAGCGGAATAATTTTTCAACACTTTCAGTTTTTGCTCGCAAAAATTTTAATTTACCTTAAACAATCTACGCAATAGAGAACAAAAGTCAAATTTTTGCAGCGCAAAAACTGAAAGTACAGAAAAATTATTTCGTCGTTGGGTCCGGCATTTGTGACGCAATTTGTTTAACACAACGTAATGTTGTTTTAAAAAAAGCGCTGTAATTTTTTCAGGAAATCAAAACTATGAGCACAATTTTCCATTCAAACAAACTTCTGCATATTATCAGCGATAGCGTCACCTCAAGCGATATCATTAATTTTGGAAGCAGACTTACGGACTGCTTCACACTCTACCTTTAAAGAGGTTTTTGTTGTGATAGAGAGATAGAACATAGACAGATCAGAAAAAAGTTTTCATAATGATGAGAATAATAGAAAAATCCATTGGCCATAGAAAAATGTCATTTTCAAAACTCGATATATCAGCCGATTTTGATGAGTCTGGGCTCGATGGAAAGCTGCTGCCACGTTGTTTTTTGTAAAAAAAATTTGTAGGGGGAGGGGGCGAGGGAAAAAACTCAAAAGTTCGCCTATATATGGCTCCTTGTCCCAAAAGTTTTTGTATGGAGTTTTTTGGGTTTGTGGACTTTTTTTTGGGGTGTGCATGAATCTACATTTTTCAAATTTGTGTAAAAGCGACGAAAAAAAATTGTTGCGTAGGGTAAGTACGCTAGTTATCGGTCATGTAGTAGTCTTCAGCAACATATTCCAATGCAAAAAGTGGTCGATTACTAGTGAAACTATGATTTGGCCGAAGAGGCCGGACATTGTCGATAACTAGTGGTCGAAATCGAAGACAGATGGAGCTCTATAAAAAAATAAAAGATTTAGAGACATACTGTAGAACAATTTTTTGCTTACAATTATATTGTTTATCGATAAAAAATATAAAAAACGCCAGTACGTAACAGTGTTTTTTATTACTTATAGAAAAGATTTTTATGGAAAATGTATGGAAATTTTTTTTAAGATTTACCAGACAACTTATGAAATGCCAGGGAACAAAGAAGTTTAGTTTTGACCTCAAAAACAATTTTCACAATAGAAATTTCATATGTAAAAACTTTTCATTTAAATCTGATTCAATAAGTACATGGTACTGTTGCTGTTGTTGGAAAAAATCGTTAAAAAAATCTTTTCATTCCTAGGACGGAAAACTGCTGTTTTCCGTCCAGTTTTCTGAGCCATCGGAATAAAAAATTTTGTACGAAATTCGGAGAAATAAATGTTTTTGACTAGTGTGATTGCAGCCCTTGGCTTCGTCACGGGCTGCAAACCTCACACACAATTTATTTCTCCTAGTTACGTAAATAATTATTTCGTTTTGAAAATCCTGATACACGATATTTAGGAGTAGTTTCAACGCTGTGAAATCATTATGGGAACTGTGTAACTGTTTTTTTATTTACATCATATTTACAATTACATTTCGTTCCTATTTTTGTACAGTATTATCAATAATTACAGTACTTTATGCTTAACATTACGTCTATTTCTGTGTAACATTCTTGACGATGGCGGGAGGATAGCATGGCTAACAGGTTCGGCATTTCCATGGTGATGATGTTCCTGTTTTTCATGCGAGCCTTTCATATTGTGTCGGGCCACCATCGTTCACACATTGTTTCCTTGTTCTTCATATTTCCGATGTACTCATATGCCCAGTATGGCGCCATCTATGAAGGACTAGCCGGGATGTTAATAGTCAGCACACCAAAATCAACCCAGGTAGACAGAAATGAGAGAGAGAGAGAGAGAGAGAGAGAGAGAGAGAGAAAAAGAATGTAGAAATGATACATGGGCCGTTCCACAGCCCGACGCGTCGGAACGGCCTCCGGAAAGTTGTATGTGCAACTCCTTCACACAACACAACTCTTATCCGCGTCCAGGTAAGCCAACAGAGACCGCTCCAACAACAGCGGATCGCGGAACCGCCCACATTCTCTTTAAATACTAAAATTTACATTCAAATGAATCTGGTTTATTGACCTTTTAGAGCGGGTCATTCTTATTTTCACTGGTATAGTATTCCAATCAATTAAGCCGTGGACAAAGAGTGTTTCAAATCGTGGTATAGTCATTTGCATTGATCTAGAGGATTGACCAAGTGTCAAAAAAATGTTAAGGTACGTAGGTTGCCCTGATCGATTAAGTTTATACAAGAAACACATGGATCGGACATTGAGGAATGTGTCCAATGAGCACCCAAGAAGGCGGTTTATTTATCCTTGAGTACTTTCATACCCTCCAAGACCATAAGTGTAGCGCACTATTGATTTTACAGAACGCTCCATCACGTCCCATGACTCAAAATTGAATCCATAATGAAAAACAGGACTGCAGTAGTCCAAGTGCGGCAAAAATACAACGAGTCTTAAATGGGGTCGATCTAGCCAATAACCATGGACTCCTCAGCCCGATATAAATTTTTTGCGACACTTTGGCCACATGATCACTCCACGTCAAGCTGTAATTCATCATCAAACCCAGATTTTTTACCACCCTCGAATAAGGCAACTCCACACCAAGCATTTTGATAGGGGGTACAGCATTCGAACAATTTTTCCCAATTATCATGGATTTTGACTTTTTACGTTAAGTTCAAGGTTATTCCTAGCTGCCCAATCACACACTGCCTGAATGTCTGTGTTAATGTCACGAATAGATACATTCACATCCTTAAAAGAAAATATCTTATAGAGTTTTTTTTTTTAATTTTATTTATTCATTATTCCAACAAATTTCTGGGTGGAACACAATGTAGCCTTGAGCATCATCTGCATATAAATGTATGAACACATATTTCACATCATTAGGCAAGTCATTGATAAACATGCAGAACAAAATTGGACCTATAATGGAACCTTGTGGAACTCCTCTCTTTAGCGGTAAAAAATCTGATTGAAATGCCATTTATATCCACTGCCTATTTACGGTTTAGCAGATAACTATTAATCATCTCAACTGCAGTTTCATCAAAACAAAACTGAGTGCGTCAAACTTCAAAGAGATCAGATTTAATCAGACCAATGACAACGAGTTGATCTGATCTGTTTCGATCATTAAGCCGCATTTCCTTCAATTTGTCTTTGATATTCTTGCTGATTTGAATTGTACATACACAAAACTAATTTCGCAATACTCAAATGTTCAGTATAAATGTAATTTCCCAGTCTATATCTGACATACAATTCCAAACTCATGTTGCGTTACGATGCAATGGATTTGGTGAATTTCTGCAAGTCGGTTCACTCACATTTAACTAAATTTTAATAGAGTTTACAGGAACCCAATGTGAATTTCTTCCTAGAATTTCATTGTTTTAACAATAGAATTAAATGGAATTGGCAAAAGGTGCAGTTATTTAAATTCGGTTGACTTTAATTGCTTTATTTTTTAACAAAGTACACACGTTTTCCAGAGCTTAGTTTGTACAGCAAATAAATAAAGTTGAGTGAGTACAAACAAGTCATTCAAATACAGAATCGGATGTGAGTTCCACGCAAATGTTCACAATTTTACATCACATTTTTATGTAAACATATGCAGCTATGGTTGTACTAATGGCCACATGA
Source organism: Pseudolycoriella hygida (assembly GCA_029228625.1). NCBI lineage: Eukaryota > Metazoa > Arthropoda > Insecta > Diptera > Sciaridae > Pseudolycoriella > Pseudolycoriella hygida. The sequence continues at coordinate 152,257,498 of CM055403.1, forward strand.
GTAAACATTCCGCGAAAGCTATCCGCAAATTGAAAATAAAAATGTTACATAAACTGAACCTCATGGTTGAATGATTGCTCATGGTGAGTGAATTAAATGTGAGATTACATTGCAACAGCATGCTGTACGTGATAATAACAATGAAATCCCTGCTTAAAGGTCTTACAGAAACACATTACAGCGAAAAAGAAAAGAGAATTATTTTGCTTTAACCCTCAATTCCTGAAAGAGTTTCCAATTCAATTTGCTAAGAAAAAATATTGTTCAGCATCAGCATGTTATCTCATATTACTGCGGGTGACGCTTATATCCACAAAAAGGATGTTTTTATTTTTCTTGAACTTAATGGATACGTACGTGCGTTTCCCTTTACTTCTTTATTTTTCATGAAAACTTATACTTTCAGCTCCGTTCGTGTTGATGTAATATAATCAAAAGCACACACCATGTTATGTTTAGATGTGGTGTTACTATTACAATAAAATACTTTTAGAATCTCAACTTCAAAACTTTTTTGAGTATCATTCAGAATAATATATTGTATGGCATACTAAAAGCATCTTTTCGGGAAAGATAGGTAATGTCGACCTACATCGTATTGATGTAGGTTATAGTTGCTGAATTTATTTTTAACAATACGTTTGCAGATAATGTCCTTCTTGTTGGGATAAATAATATAAATAACTCGAACGTTTAAAGTATATTTTGTTGGCTCCCCGACGTTCAGAAATGCTTTCAATTATGAAACCGTTTTCGAATTTAGTGAAACTGTGCAAATAGATTTGCAGGGTGGGATTGACCGCCTGAACGTCGCATGTGAGGAGTATGGGATGAAGATTAGTGTAGGGAAGACTAAGGTTATGCATGTCGGCAAATCTCGGAAGGAGGTAGCATTCAGTCTGAATGGGGAGCAGCTGGAACAGGTTTCTGAATTTAAATATTTGGATACCAGTTTTTCAGGAAAGATAGTTAGAGAATTTGAGGAAAGGAGAAAGATGGGTAATGCCTGTGCTAGTCAGTTGAGGGATCATGTGTTCAACAAGACGGAATTAAGTAAGCAGACGAATCACGGACCAAGAAGAGAGTTTATAGATTCAATCAAGTCACACTTAGGAGTTAGGGGACTTTCACTGGACTGGCAAACCATCTCCTTGGCAGAGGATAGGAGGGCATGGAGGAGGGTGATTCATCCATCGTCCTAGGTTTGCGGCTTAGAGACCTCACACCGAAAGGTAGTACCGGTCTATAAAGTACGATGGTGATGATGTGCAAATAGATGGATTCTTCGCTTCAAACTTATCTTAAAAATTTTCGTAAAATGAACATTCTGGGATTCAGCGACCCAGAGTGTTATATATGTGAATGCCCTAAATCACTAGCCGACAGAGGTTTTGTGATGAAGAGATCAGTTTTTTCCAGTCTGGAGTAAAACATTCGGCATCAAATGCTTTTGCTCAAGCAGATGCTCAGGAAGACCTGGTTCCCATGGGATCATTCTTTTCTTCATCACAAAACCTCTGTCCGCTAGTATATTTCATCAACTGGACCCTAGACGCCTATGTCGTAGACCCTTCGAACTAAGACCTGTCGCATTAGACAGGTTCCTGGTCGGCACGCGAAGGTTTTCATGATTTTTAAGTGGCGAACGGGAAAAGAAACAAGATATGTGTCCCAGATCACGAAAGTGATCGTTCCCAACTGATAAAATCTAAGTCTAACTGAAAGAAGTATATCTGCGTTTTTAGATGCAGTTATAATCGAACATTTATCCCATTCACTTCCTATGGATATGCAAATACAAGAGAAGCACTAAATTGTTTTCTTAATTTGAACACAGCATTGAATGGTATGCTGCCAACGACATGAATCTGTATGTTTATGTAATTTATTCGTACGTATGTATATCGTTTAACAAGATTTGTAGTTCTACTGGGTCCATTTTGTCGAGCTTCGATCCGTGAAACTATCTTTATTTAATTAACAAACTATTTTCGAATTAAGTAAGAAATTTTCGCTTCAATATTTCATTCCATTATTTTAGTCGAAACCGAGAAATTACTTTCGTCTTTTTTTTTGCCGTCTGTTGTTTCTTCATCAAAACGGAAGTTATCCGTCTTTTATGTTCCATTCGTTTCCGCAAAGAAATATTATACGTCGAAAGTGCGGAGAAGCGGTAAAATAGTTGTCACCATTCTTTCAGGAATGGAAAACTTTTTGAAAACTCTGTGTGGAAAATTGAATTTTGTTTGAAAATGAGTTTATTTATATTTTAGAAAATGTAGTTTCATAGCTACATTTACGACTATTGGAGATAATGTTATTCACTCCTTTGTTTGAATTGTTATAATAATGTGAATGAGCCGGAGCTTTGTGTAAAGTTTTATTGTTAATTTTTTTTTTATTTCAGAGATAAATTTCAATAACATTTGCATGAGAAGGGAGAATGTTATGACGCGTATAATGCACGTTAAATAAATTCTCGGATTAATGAGATAGAAATTTTTCGGAACATCTTTTCTAACAGAAGTCATTACTTATACCATATCTTTATAAGGTATGAAGGGGAAACTATCTACAGATGCGAAACTTAAGAAAAAGAGTCGACTCGCCACTAAAAAATGAATGCCCTGTAGATAAATCAGGTTTTTTTAACAAATATTGACTAAAGAATGAGATTAACTTCAAAGTTTTCATAATAATGATAATATCCAATTATAACTCTAAATTAAGTTCCTAGAAAATACAGAAGAATATAAATAAAGAGATTCACCGAATTTTCTCGTAATCCTCCATTATTTGTATCAAATATACTCCACTTCCACAGTTATTTATATTCAGCGCTGAAAGCTTCATGTAACTTCCCCAATTTCCTTCCAATCTCGCTATTTATATGTTTCAATATATTAAATCATGCTTTAATATGATCCAATAAACGCTATTTCAAACATCTGTCCAAAATATTGGGATATTTTCTCTCGCATATCGCACGAAAATACATACACAAAACCATGGCTCATTGATGAATATGAATGGCCCATAAATTTAATATACAAACAAAATCTATGCTAGAAAATCAATCGAATCTATGACCCATGTAGTTGTACAAAATAATAGCTTGTAGTCGCAATCCCATTAGGTTTCCTATTTCGGATTTAGATGTAGAAACCTAAAATGTTTGTTTTCGGAAACAATACAATTTGTTTGGTGTGATCGAATTCAGTGAATTTTCATTCCGATATAAATAAACAAAAACAAAATGTAATTTGGAGTCTACGAAAATAGGATTCAGTTCGTAATGAAATTGTAGATTCACTGATGAACTAATACTTTTTCTCCAAATTATTTCCTTATCACACCAATTTTCATTGTTTGTTTGAAACCGTTTACTGCGAACATGTTTTAACATTCATTAGCTTAGGAAATAATAGATTGTTTCTGTGTGAAGAAAGTAAGACAGTAATCGAAATAAACGTTCGAGTTTTAATAACTATGTAACTCATCAAGGGGTTACATGTCGAGTTTTTGTCACATAAGGATAGTTAAGGATAGTTGCCGTTCACCACGGCCGGACTCCGCTACGAAATGATAATAAAATGTCTTAAAAGATGCGAAAATGATGTATAAGTGATGTGCTAGTGAGGTACAATTGACGTAAATGTGATGTACTTTTGTATAGTATTAGTCATGTATACTTGTTGTGTTAGTGTTGTGATATTTTTGTGTTACTGTTGTACCTTAACACAACATAATCACAACACTAAGGTCAAAATTGATCACCTATAACTTTTCATCACATTACAAAACTATCGCCTTTCATCATATTCAGATAAATTCTTAAAAAACTTTATTTTGCAGCTTCCACGTAAAATGTGATGAAAAGTGATAAGTGATAAATTTTGATCTTAGTGTTGCGATTTTGCGATTACGATCACTAATACTACAAAAATTCATCAGTTTTACATCATTTGTACATTACTTATACTACATTAATACATTATTTTCTCATTTTTACGACATTTTATTATCATTTTGAAATTATCATTTTCTTCGCCTCTCTTGCTCAAAAAACTCATATACGAATATTCACGAAAAAAAAAAATATCGTGTAGGGTGGCATGGCGTAAGTTGCACCAACACCACTCAACAGATTTTCACTAATTTGATTTTCGTGATTTTCTGAGATCCATATCTTTCATTCAAAACCTTGAACAGCGATTTACCTGCTAATTTCGCAAAGGTATAAGTCAAAAAGTTTCACCAACCTTCAAAAAACCGCGATACGGTCAAAGTGGTCAACTTGTTCGACCGTAACTTCGAAAGTTCAAGGTGAAGTTCCACATATTGATGGCGCACTTTGCCACAGTTTTACTGAGAATCTCCAATACATTCAGCAATTATAGTTCTTTTATACAGTAGAATGATCTTTCCTCAAGTGCATGAAACTACTAGATCTTGAGTCCGAAGTACGCAGCCTTCAAAAAGTTGCAACAAGTGGAAGACTGCATTTTCGGCTAGGAAGCCTGGGATCAAAAAATGATGTGATGTAATGTTAAAGCCAATAGCAAGTACTCCTTGGAAAAAAATTTTTCAATTTGACACCAGGCTGCGTACTTTATCATGGTTCGACGGCACAGAGTAGGCAGCCTGGTACCAACAATTTAAGCATATCACTATGAAGGCATTGGCGAATGATTCTTCATTCGTCAATGCCGTCATAGTGATATTCGTCAATTTTGGCACCAGACTGTCTTCTTTTTCATTGTTCAAGGTCACATAGAGGGCAACCTGGTACCAAATCAAAAAGTTTTGCGCCGTAATGTACTGGATACTAGATTCAAACTTCCCTAATATAATTTTTTGGCACCAGCCTGCCTTCACCGACTTGGCTACTGCAACACCACCTACCGATTTTGCCCAAATTCAATTCCACAATCATATATGATTTATTTATTCAGATATGATTTACCCGATTTTAGAAAAAAAAAACCCTGAGGGCAACCCCAAACCCACTTTTGGTACTACCTTTCAGGGAAATGTTTTTTTTTGAAAATCGTGTTTACAGACGGACGAACAACCGGTCGCAAACGTATTGGTAAATCATTCCCTTGGAAAGTCAAGGTCTTACTTAAGAAAATGTAAACTAAAAACGCAATAGAATAAAATAATTTGAATTTTGACTGGTTGCTCCGCGTGTGACGTCTTCGTAAGCATTGTGGAAAGACGATTTTTGACTTGTTGATGACTTTGATGTTACTGTAGCTAGTGCTAGTTTCCATGAATAGAATTTAATAGCTCAATCACAAAAGTTGTACGAGTGTGAAGTTTGCGAGCCGAGCGAAGCGAGACCCGTAATCGCACGAGTTAAATGATTTGTTCAAAAAATTTTACGAATGAGAAGTCTTCGGGCCGAGCGAAGCGAGCAAAATTCATTGTTCGAGAATGGCATTTAGTTGATCAATTGGAAAACTTGTACCAGTGCTAGTGTAAAGTTTGCGAGGAGAGCGAAGTGAGGGCCGTAGTCGAACAAGTTAAGCCCTTTGTTCACAAATAGAATCTAATAGCTCAATGACAAAACTTTTGCTAGTGTGAAGTTTCCATGCCAAGCGAAGCGATGGTATTAAAAATTATCTTTTGTGGAAAGAATTTAATTGATGAGGTCTGCGGGAAGAGCGAATCGAACGAGCGAAGACAACTATCAAATTTTATAGTCAACTATCAAGTTGTTTTTTTTTATAATCAAGGCTAACTATCAATATTCTCTATATTTCGCTCAATTTTAAGAACTCTTAAAATCAAATAAATTAATTTTTGACCGACCCTACACCCCGACCTACTTGAACTAAGTTTTTTGATTATCTTTAAGGGAAAAATATTTTGAAAATCCGATTATCGAGATCTCAAAAATTAAGCTGACGTTTGGTTGTAGTCTGACAAGCAACTTGTCTTTACAACAAAATAATAAGTCAAGGGACCCAACCCACCCAAGGGGTGGGACCTAGTTACAGCGGAAAATCACTTTTTTGGGGCAAAATTTTTAGAAATTGATTGAGATAGATGAGTACTTTAGTCCCTTAATATGTAGATAGTGGATTCCGTAATGTGAAAGTAAGAACGACACACAATGTAGCATCTGACCTGACATTAGTTTTCAACTTTATTACTTACTGCGCCTTTTGCTTTTTATTTGACTCACCCGTAAATGACTCCAACACTGATTAAAAAGAAATAAGATAAACATAGAAAAATTGGAGTGTTTACAAAGCAGCGGCATTTCCCGCACCTCCCCAGCTGACTTTATTCTCAAAAGCGTTTCACGTGCACAAGATGAAGTTTATTTTATTTTTATTATGTTAACGTTCTGATGATATGTACAAAAAAGTTACAGTCCACATAATTCGTTTTAATTTTATTCTTCGTTTCCATATGCATTTATGTGAAAATTTGCATTTTATGTGAAGATTCTAACGAAAAAGCCACGTTGTTGGCATTCCAAAAATTTTATTTAAAGCAATTAGGGAATGTGTTAAGTTCAAGCAAGCTTAACGAAGGGATTTACTAGGTTTACAAAATTACAGACAATTTGTACACAATTTGCAAATGCCTGAAGGGTGACTTCGCTGACACGTAAAATAGGAACGAACGGGGTGCGCTTTTTGGAATGCACGCTGAAATGAAGCAGAAATTTACTGTTTCCGAAAGTATTGTAAGCGAGAAATTATTTCCTTTTCTGGTATCTCTCTTACAGTAACTAGAATATTACTTGTATGTGTTCATGCGATACCTACCCACTTCAATCTACATAAGATATCGATGTTGTTATTTTATTATTTCTAAAAAGCATTTTAAATGCTCCTGGTGCACCCAAAATGTGCACATTCATCGACTAACACGTTAACTGTTTCAAATTTTTCGCATATATCCCGATGCTATGAATAGATTTGTCGACATGTCAGTTCCGGTTCAATAAAAAATTAGAACAAATTGAAGACAATAATTTGCAGAGTCAGTGAACGCACGCTTTAACTGCGGCAACGGCTTATGTCAAAGTATACTAAATTCCATGATGAAATTTATAATTTTTCAAGCGACGAAATACTGTACTTGTTAGCATGCACTTCATAGTGAAATGTAGTATACACATCACCTTTTCGGTTAACATTGAAAAATGTAAAGTTATTCTGTCCAGTCCACTGCAACTTAACATTTTTTGCATTTTTCATGAACCTGCACTTACACTTATTCTTTAAAAAAAATATTTTATAAAAAGTATAGAGGATTTGTACAAGGGATAATGAATGAGATCTTAGTTCATTGTTACTCCAATTATTACCGAAATCACTTGTAAAGTTCCTTTTATCGAGTGTATTTTAATTTATGCCAACCATCTCATTGAATGTGTTTGCTAAACCGAATGCTACTTCTGATAACGAGCTTAAAAAAATCGTAAACAAACGCAGAAATCTGAAAAGGGAATTATCAAATTCTCCATCTGGATTCCACCACAGGTTGTAATTGGAATTGTGGTAACGTTTTGCTCACGTGCGGCACGGTACAAGTCTCACGAACAATTATGATTTTGGCTGACTAATTAAGTGAAATATTCTCTTTCAACTTGGTGTAGATACGATGAAGACTCTATTCGTTAGACAATAGCTTTTGAGGTTTTCCTACTTTGCAACACGGATATTCATTCATTATGTTTATTATTATTCACGAAGGGAAAAGGATTACAACACAGAAAATAATCGCGCACAAGTCTCGGTAAATTTGGAGTAGAAATGAAATGAAAAGACACAATAGACGAGCCGTTAAAATTAATTTATTATATGCAATTGTAGCAGGAAAGCAAAAGAAAAATTTTATATCAAAGACTAACGAATCAACGCAGGAACAAAACCTTAGAAAAATAATCGCTTTCGTGAGGTGTATCCGAATTTAGGCAATAAAAAATGTTCTAATCACGTACTTTCATACCGTCATAAACTTAACAGCACAACTTAATAAATGAAAGTATAAGGAATAAACCGTGATATACTTCGCAAATATCTTTGTCGTTATCTTTAGATACTGGCTTAAGTTATAGGATTGAAGATTTCGGTGGTAGTTTTAATATAATGAAAATATTAATGGGAAAGTCATAACTTTTTGTTTCGGTTCGATAATCACAGTTACTGGTGACTAATTTTACAGAACGGTATTTTCGTACATAATGATCCAGTTTAAACAAAGCAAATAGTCGAGCATGTTACGACACATTTGCCTGGTAAACTTCTTTAATCGACACTAACTTCATGCTATTGCAATGCAATTACTATGTTATGACGCGATAACATAGTTGAAGCAAGAAAATTTCAATTTCCTTAACAGCAAATAAATTCAAATGTCAAAACTGCAGCCAAATTCATTATGAATAGAATTCTAATTAGCAGCGAATTTGACGATTCTGTCCCTTTCGTTATGAAAGTGGAAAACAGTTACATTTGTTCAGCGTAAAGTTAGATTTGATTCGAATAGCAAATTAATGCTGAAATTTTAACGCAATCACGGGCGTGGCAGTTTTGTTTGATATTTGCAAGTAATACTCAACGGGAAGTTAGCTACAGTTGCGACCGAAGCTAACTTCATTGCATGATTTCATACATAAATTTATAAAAATCAGCTGACTTCATTGAAAAGTTCAAAAATCAGCAGATTTTTTTCCAATGAAGTAAGCTTTGGTTGCAACTGCTGCTAACTTTACGTTGAATTAGCTCTAACTTTGCAAAAGACTAACTCGCCCCTGAATACAGTACACAGATGGCATCATTCTCAATAAATCGTGTATTGTCCCTGTACCTCAAGTGGTGACATCTATGTTTTTTTCATAGCTGAATTACGTCTCAACATAGAACTTCTCCCTTTTCTCAAGCGGCGTCATCCATGCTTGCATAGCTGAATACGGACAAACATAAAACTAATGGCATGATCTATGCAAAGTGCTACTTTTTTCATGTGATGATGATGATTTAAGCAGGTCATATGTATATTGTATACTCACGAGTAGAGTGCTTGGTGTCGCAGATTAGTAATTATACGATTAAAGTACAGTTTAAGAAGTAGAGTTTATTCGTCTCACTTAAAAATCCAATTAGGAAAAGTTAGTAATCACAAATGTATAGAGTTACGCGTTGAAAGTAATTTTTGCACTTATTCAACTTTATATTGTTAAAACATCGTCAAGGAAAGGTACTCGAACATTAAAACTGTTCTTTGTTCTTGCTATCTGTAAAACCTTTCATCTCTTCGAATTACAAAGGTGTTTACAAAAATAAAATAAATCCAATTAATTCCATAAATTTAAATAGATAAAAAACAAAAATAAATCACAAATGATGGACACACAAACAAAAATTCAGTTAACGAATGAAAAATAAGAACGACAATTTTAAAAGTAAGATAGAACATAACCAAAGACCCGTACGTATCAGAATAGATGTGACAAACAGAATAGATGTGGCAAAGTGACTCGAACGTACCTAAATATACAAATAAGCAAACAATCCAACGTTTTCTGTTCTTTTAT
>CM055403.1:152267559-152278901 GCA_029228625.1 Pseudolycoriella hygida
AACTCAATTTTGGAACCCTTTCCTATCCAACAACTGACACAATCAATCAATTTGTGCTCGGCTCCCCGACTAGCCAAATTTGTGGGACCGGTACCGTTAGCCAGTACAAATTGAGCACTAATTGAGGGTGTTAAGTTGAATTAGACGAAAAAAGAATTTAAGACACTTTCCATGCAAAGTGGACAAAAAAAAAAAAATTTTTGTTGATCAATGAATTTGTTCTTGGCTCCCCGACTAGCCAAAATTGTGGGACCGGTACCATTTGCCAGCACAAATTGAGCACTAATTGAGGGTATTAAGTTGAAAGAGACGAAAGAAGAATTTAAGACACTTTTCATGCAAAATGAACAAAACATGAAAATTTCAAGTTTCTTTTGACTCGTTCTCGGCTCCCAGATCAGCACAAATTCTGGGACCGGTGGCATTCGACAGCACAAATTCAGGCTTTAATTATAGACTGTCTGCTCCTTCCAGCACGAATGCGGGGGGGGGGGGGCTGACGACATGCACCTTGTTCTTTTATAACTATAAGAATTTCAAAGATCCATAGAAATTACCCAAGGTAATGTCAAAGGCCCTACCGAAGTGCATGTCAGACCATTCAAATCTAGAAATGGTTATATCCAAGGAATGAGTCATTTTCCCCTAAAACCCTGAAACACGTATTCTCTAAAATTTTGTTCTATACAACTTTGCCTTTGGAAGCAACCTTCTACATCTTCAGTTCTAGAGATATGGGTCATCCCTCCCAATTCTAAAAGTGGTCATATCCCAGGGTTGCGGCATTTTTACCCAAAACCTTGAAACACGTATACCCTAAAATTGCATACTCAACAACTTTGCCTTGGGCAGTGAATCTCCATATTGCATAGTTAAGGAAATAAACACGAAAAATCGTTTTCGAATATGGCCAAGAAACTCAATTTCGTCGATTCCATTACTCCCGGTGCCCCGACCCCTGACCCGATTCCCACAAATTTTTTTTCCCAATTTTCTGACATTAAATCCTTTCATGTGACACCAACATGAGCAATTCCCATGCTATACTTGCTGAGATATTTTCGAAAAAGCTTCACAGACCCTCGAAAAACCATGTTTTTGGTCACTTCCTCGACCATATCTCCGGAATTACTTGATCGATTTTGCTCATCTTCGAACTTGAATCATATGAGGCATGTATCTTTCAGGGAAAAAAAGTTTAGGGTGATCGGTTGAGCAGTTTGGAAAAAAAGTGGAGACGGACGGACGAACATTTTTTTTTATTGTTGATTCGTCATATTTAGACTGTAATAAATGCATCCCCCCAACTGATACCTCGATCTACCCCAAGTTGCATTAAAATTGTTTCTAGTAAACGTATAGGATCTTCGTACTCCGTACGGGTAAAAAAAAAATTAAAATGTCAAAAAGTATAATTATTTGTGTTGATCTTTCACGGGCAGGGGTATGAGATTTGCCACAATTTAACGGTTAAATGGTATGAAAATTGTAATTTTGTAAGGTTACTGTTACACTCTGTTACAAAAGTTCCTATAACAATATTGGATGGGGGTCCGAGTACATTTCTATGTACTCGGTTCTGATTCGGCACCAGGCTGCGTACTTGAGACATATGAATAGCCTGATAGAAGGCAGCCTGGTGCCGAAAATCTGTAAATTTCATAGAAACGGCCGATACGAATACTATACGTCGCATAACATTCAACTTGGCACCAAGCTGCTGCTGCCCTCTATATAAACATTAAAAAATCTTGAGTACGCAGCCTGGTGCCGAGTTGAAATTCATATGACGTACAGTATTTGTTACTGCCGTAACGATGACATTAACATATTTTCGGCACCAGGCTTCCATCTATAAGGCTACTCGTACAAATCAAGTACGCAGCCTGGTGCCGAGTTGGAACCGAATGCATGGCTACGTACTAGTTCACCCATCCAACATTGTTATGGGAAGTGTTTTGGCACCAGGCTGCCCAGCTTGAAATGCAGACTTCCACTTGCTAAATTTTATGAAGGCTGCGTTCTTCAGACCCAAGATCCAATAAGTTCAGCCACTAGAAGAAAGACCAATCTAGTTCCTGAACTAACTATAATTTCGGGATCTTTTACTCAGTTCTAGAAAAATGGTTACAAAGTAGGGCTTGATTTTACCATGACGTTAAACCATCTGATACTTCTTTATCGGTATATTTAGACAAACATTTGAAATTCCAAGCGGTTTATAGATGAACGAATGGATAAATAAATGAACTATTTGATCAACATTTGTGTTTATATCTACAAAGTTACAGTCTTTTGTCTCATGTTTTTTCATTTGAGCTGGAACTGTTACAGAATGTAACACAATTTAATGGAAAAAACGTTTCTTTCCACAAATGAAAATTTAAAAAGGAAAATTTTTCCCAACTTGCAGTTGTGTGTATGTGTCAATTCGCTTGTGAAACTTCCTCATGTATTTGTATTTTTATTTTGACTACATGTAACCGCATAAAAAGTGTTCGGTTATAGTGCTGAACATTAAAATCAGCTAAGTACTCTTAGAAATGTAATGATCCTTTTTCTCAATAGACAAAAACAACAAAAACCCGTTCACACTATAATGACTTTTGTCGCTGATTGCTGTTGGATCCGTTCCAACATTGGTATTTCGCCAGCTAACCATAAATACGTTTAGAGAGAGTGCTCTTGAAAAAAATTTGGTGTGGAGAAAATAAAAATCACTTCCTGCAAATTATTGATGTAAACTATTGACTAGGTGAAAGCATTTTTTTTTATTTGAGAATGACAAAGTTTTTTATGGCTTGTGGTTAACCATTGAATTGACGTGACTGTAGAAAAAATATGGTTCTCGAACATTTAAAGGGGAAAAATTGGAATAGTTTGGGACGGGTAATAATGGTTATCCACGAGTTGATGGGTGTTAGATAAGAGTGGGCAGCTCAAATGATAAATCGATTGGCTTCCAGAACAGCAAAAATTTTTGGGTCTGGTACATTCGACAGCGAACATGGGGACTCTCCTCCTCCCAGCTCGAATGCAAGAAGTCTGACGATATACACCTGTGGTAAGTTCAGTTCATACAACCAAAGATTCTAGCGATCTGAGGTACTCATCTCTCTAAGAAGTTCGGCGATATAATGTTTCTCACTATGATCCCAACCAATGAGGGGCTGTTTACATATTACGTCACGCTATTTTACGGCATTCTCGGCCTCCTTCCTCCCCCTCTTCACTCAAAAATGGTTAAGTTTGACCCAAATTTATTAGAGCCGTCACGTTTTGCTGTACACCCCTCCCCTCATTCGAGTGTGACGTAATATGTGAACAGTAGCCAAATTCTTGTCAGACCAAGTTGCCTTTTTCATCTTGGGAAGTAGTTTTTCTGGCAGATAATTTGACTTAGTTCAACTTTTGTGAAGAACGTTTTCCGAAAAAATTGGATCTTGATGCCTGGCACGTGACTTTTGTTCTTCTATTCTAAAGCGTTGAGTTAGAGTGAGACAGATATCTGTAGCGCTTTAGAAAAGAAGAGCAAATGTCGCGTGCCGGGCATCAATATCCAATTTTTTACAAACGTTGGTCTACGTCAAATTATCTGCCAGAAAAACTACTCTTCAAGATGAAAAAAAGAAGTGGGTCTGACGAGAACTTGGCTAGTGAACAGTACCTGATCTAAGATTTATTGACTCAATTATTCCTAGACACTTGAGAAAAGAGAAGTGTCAGCTTATCCTCTTTTGAGAATCCAGTGAGACTTCTCTTTTCAGCCAAATGAGACCAAAAATCCTTAATAAGGACAACTTTTTCATGGAAATTTTCACTTTGAGACATTTCTTTTACCTCTCATTAAGACTTTTGAGAAGTCTCATCTGAAAAACTTTTTTCACTAGGGAATGTGAATCAAAATGAAGTTATTTCCATCTCTCCGATTCTCCATTCAATTTTGTCGATTGGCTTGTAAATTAATCCAGCCCTGTGTTATTGCATTGTGTAATGTACATCCAAGTAATGCAGATGTAACAACACAACAATGTATTCCGAATAGTTCATACAATATTCTGTTGCAAATATTACATGGGTTGCAGATAGTTTGTACGCTATTTGAATAATTACAACAATATCTTGCTGCATCACTCTGTTGTATCTTATATATTTGATTTATAGCGTTACTCAAGAGGCTCGCCTCCAGCCTACAAGAGACTGCATTATTCGAAAACCCAATTAAATTGTTAGCCTTGTGTGATAATTATTATTATCGCTTTACAGCGTCGAATCTCCTCATGGATGTAACGGCTTACAATTTCGTTTTATATCATCGACATAGCATAACGTTTGTGCCGTATTTACGGCTGAATCAAATAAAAGCAAAAACATGAAAACCTTAACCATCACGTTCTGCCAAACACGTGACAAAACAATTAACGATACTTCAAAGTTCCGCATTTTGACCGCACGAATACACATCAACAAACAATTTGTGATTTTCTCTGACACGATCCACATTCCTATTTAATTACTGTTGGTGCTTTCACGAGAAATTGATATCATTTTTCCATTGAACAATGAAATTAGTATTTATTTTTCCCACATGTAATTCGGACACATTTCTAACGTATGAGGCACAGAGGGATTACGGATTTGTCTTATCAGTTGTAATATGTTGAAGATCGTCATGGGAGAAACCTACGATGAATAAGTTTTTACCGTTATACGGTAAGCTTCTAGGAACGGCGGGTACTCTACTTAAACCTGTGATCCCTAGGGGAAAGATGAAAATATGACGTATTTGGAAGGAAAATTAAATGGTATGAGAGGAAAGTGGGACAATGTTCATCAACCCAATGTATACTCATAGTAAAACATTCTTCATGAGATAGTCCAAAATAGGCTCAAAAGTGTGGGCTGAGAAATTAGCTTTTTGCAAACTTTACAAGATTGAACTATGACCTCCATCCAGATCCCCCTTATTGTTCTGGACTAAATTTTGTGATGGATTTTAGGCAGCTTCTACTTTTCATAAATAATATGCTTTTGTGAAGCCAACTTCGAGACTTGTCGAGACAACGGCTCAACAAGACCATAATCTTTTTTATAGTGTGAGCGAAAACGAGACAACAAAGTAGGGGAATGACAATTCAACACATTACTGCACAATAATTGATTTTATTGTCCTAGTAAGCGTCAAAAACAAAACGCAAAGATGATAATAGTCCATTACAATACAATGAAATATATAGTCAGATGTATGTAACAAGGCTTGCCCGAGTGTTAGTACTTAGTACAGATTGAAGTATATACTTCATAGTTTCGTATAATGTTTTACTACATACGCGAGAGTGTTTTGGTGCAACTTAACGTTTGATTCAGGTAGCATTTGTTGTTCTCAATTATATATTGTTCATTAGTAACTAGGTGCACTAACTTTGTCTTTCTCAATTAGGTTAGGATACTGTCATTAAGTTGTATGAGGTGGTTTTTTATTGTTTTCGTTAACGAAACCGTTAATCGGATTGCAAAGCGTTGAGTGTGGATTCTTAGTGTCCGTGACATGGAAAAGAATATAAAAGGTAATAATCCATCGGAACGGTTTACATTATCTGAAATTCAGTAGATGTTATATACATTTATACCACTTCATAATATACATTCATCATTGAGGATATTGAGAAGTTGCGACGTTGCGTGAATATAAATAAACATCGCAAAATTAGAGACTTCAGTTTGTTCAAATTTACTGTTATTGGTAATTAATAAAACTGAATGAAAGCATCGTCCAAATTAATGTGTCATTGTACCATTGACACGGACGGGACATGGCTAAATCAAATAGACATAGATTGCGATTGACATTTTCAAATGGTCACTTGTTAACGATACGCATTTGTTAGTTGAATTTTAAAAATAAAGTCTGATTTGAATTGAATCTGATATTTCAGAATATTTGAATAAATGTCGACTGCACTCATTTTGTATTTCTCACAGCAGTTGTCATCTGTGCATGACCATAGGCGCGCCGTATCAATATGTTAGTGACGCAATAGTATCGTACGATCAAAAAATTCGAGCAAAATTTTTTCGTAGACCCAATTTTTTGACCCGTACGAAGTACAAAGGTCATATATGTTTAAAAAAAGTGGCCCAATCCTGGAATATTACCACTTCTAGAATTGAACTGCCAAGACCCTTAATGGGTTGTAATGCCAGTTAAGTAAGAATTGAACTGGATGACCCATAGCTCTCTAACTATGAAAGTTTGACTCTAAAGACAAATTCCTAGAGAATAAAATTTTAGAGAATGTGTGTTTCATAGTTTTAAGACAAAATGACCCAATCCTGATATGTGACAACTTCTAGAATTGGGAGGGATGACCCATATCTCTAGAACTATGGCACTATGAAAGTTGCTTCCGAAAGTAAAGTTGTAGAGAATAAAATTTTAGAGAGCACGTGTTTCAGGGTTTTAAGCAAAAATGGCCTAATCTTGGAATGTGACAACTTCTAAAATTGTGAGGGATCTCTAGAATTATGGTAGTGAGAAAGTTGCTTCCAAAGGCAATGATGTAGAGAATAAACTTTAAGAGAATACGTGATTGAGGGTTCGAGGGAAAAATAACCTAATCGCGTGATTCAGTCATTTCTTGAATTAGGAGGGATGACTCATACCTTCAAAAATATTGCAGTTAGAAAGTTGCTTCCGAATGCAAAATTGTAGAGAATAAAATTTGAAATTCTCTACTGAAATTCCTAACAATTCTCAAAATATTGGGGCACATCCTGTAATACTTTTCAGCATTCTTGTCGCATCGTGATGCATACGACAACTGCTTAACGTAGGATGTTTTCAGTAAGTTGGGTTCTATGTACTGAAAATGCAATAGGCCGATTCAGAGAATTTTTTGTTGAGCGAACTCAACGATGAAAAGTCTTACGATACTTTTCGTATCTCTACGGATTAAAGCCCTCATACTTTACGTTTGACCGTTCAGACAAGCTCTTGCACGACACTAAGCCAATAACACATCTAGAACAGTTGCCGATTTTTTCCCCGAGTGACCAACGCCGCGCGCGTCCCAATAGAAAATTTGGGAGATTATTGGCACACGAAGAAAGAAAACTCATGAGAATTAACTGAAAAAATATAATTTTCCATTAACTTCATTACAACAAATAACAAAATTCAATTCCAGAAAGTATTGAATAAGAGTAAGGATACTCAAAAGATAACTATTTTTAGACCCCTAGTTCATCTTACGCAAAATATAGGGAAAAAATGTTTTGAAATGTAAGGAGCGTACGCTTTCGTCGAACCCCACTTACTAAGGGATCGTTCACAAAGTACGTAACGCAAAAATTAGGAATTGTTGACCTCTCGTCACGCAAAAAGGGTCAATTTTGACCCAATTTTGTTAGAGCTCACGGTTGCCTCATACTCCCCTTGTGAGGAATTGTGACAATCCCAACAATCGTGCAATGAAATAACTCGTCAATATGAATTTGGATGAATGATCAAGAAAACTTTTTAAATGAAGATGACCGCAGAATGCGTAGGTTTATGTCAGGCAGTTCTTAACGAATACAGTAGTGTACTGTACAGGCAGTATATTCTGAACACTTGACATTTGAAGCAGACTAACTAATGTGAGAATTTTGACATTTGGTGTAGACTATCTTTAGTTCATAATATCGAAGATAACAGATGGCGCTCTTTTTTTAGAGAGTGGCCTTAAGGAAAGAAATTATAGGAATGAATGCCATTCAGAACGAGAAGTTCACGGGGACAATATCGCCAAGCAAATCGCTTTTCTTTGCAGAAAAGTGTTCTACTAACAGGGCTTACGAGTTGGGGTGCATAACCCACTGGTTTTTGAACACTTAGGTAGGAAGTAGAACGTAAAAGTTGGAAAATATGTTCAATTGTTAGCGCTCGCGGGCTGGGGTGAATAACCCACTAATAATTGAACATTGAAGTAGAGATTAGAACGTCCTTCCCCCTCTTGCGTTAGGTAATTTACCCCCTCTATGACCTCTAAGGTCGTACGTGCTTTTTGAAATCCTTCATTTGTTTAGTTTGTTTCCCTAACAAAAGCTAATCACTGCGGAAGACTTTTCTTTTTCACACGACGCAAGAAGAAAATCAATGGTCTACGAAAAAAAATTGTTGAATTTTTTACTTTCCAAAGTGTACTGTAACCCCCTTATAACTTTGCATTGATACCGCTCTTCAGACCCCCTTCGATCAAGAACACGTGCATGGTAAACACATAAGGAGCCGCTTAAAAATGACGTTCGGTTATTTTGACAGTTTTTCGACTCCCCTCTACCCCCTCGTCCGGTTTTCCTGAATGCAGGGTGCAACAGCAGTCTGGTGCCGAATTGAAACTTATGTGACATATAGAACCTACTCCTGCCACCACGTTGGCAAAAGCAGATGTTCAGCAGCAGGCTGCCTTCTTTATTCCCAGCCTTAGGTCCCAAGTACGCAGCCTCGTGTCGACTTCGATAGCGTTACCTTGATCCTTCTTCCAGTGAGGCGTAGTCAGAACTTCAGCACCAGACTGCCTTGGTCTAACAAGATTTCACCTTTCTTCATGGGTATAAATTTCGGTATAAACTTGATTATACAGACTATATGATGATGAGTCAGTGCTTAGCATGCACAAAAATTTAATTATGACATCAAACATCTGTAAATAAATTCAAGGCTTAAGTAGATAAACGCTTACCTTTCCATTCTGCATACCTAAGCTTTTAAAAACAGTCTAGTCAAAATTAATATGTAATGGACTTTATATTGGTAAACAAATGAAGCAACGGAACATCCTAAGATGAAAACATTCATTTCTTATTGATATTGTTATCGGAACCGAATTTTAAGGATAAAGGTTTCTTACTCATGGGATACCTCAGACGTATATGCAACACAAAGAATGAATGTAAATATCAAAACCATAAACTTTTTCGAGGTATAAAAGTACTAAAGGGTACTTCAAGTGGATTACCAAATATCTCATTCCCACAAAAGACCTATTTTCATGATTTCCAGTTGGAAACATCTATAAATTGCTATTAAATAGCACATTTCACATGGGATGGGTTTCAGACACGATGGAAATGCTGTAAACACATTTTAATAAACTTTTAGTGAAGGTAACAAAGATTAAATTTCTATCTCTAAAATGGTTTTTGAGTTGAATATTTCCGAAATTGTTTCGCTTATGACTTTTCTAATTTCAATGTGGTCGACAAAGATTCACTGGCTACATTCTACAAATAATAATGTGCACTGCTAAAGGTTTTCAAAGTATGTTATTCCTGCTGGATAATGCCATTGGATATAATGGCAAGTACTACAATGAAGCGTTCCTCTATGGTGTACGTACATGTACGTTAAATGTTTTTGCCAACTGCTTTGTAACTAAATGCAAAGATATTTGGGATAGCAAGAAAATATGCTTGACATGATGAACATTATTGAAATCATTAGGTGGAAGTGCACGTTAATGTTATAAAAAACCACTGGACATACCCGCACTGCTTAAAACTGATACAGACTTTTAAAAAAGGGTAATGACAGGGATTTGAGATTCGTTTTGCGATAGACGAAAATTACCCTTAAAATGTCTACAATTTCAATAATCAAATAAATCATTATACCGAAAAAAGGATCATTATAGAAAAATACGGATCATAACGGACCGTAATTTCTCAGATTTCCAATAACATTAGGGTTGCCAGAATTCAATGACTGTCTGCTGATTCTCTCCTTAATAAAACTCGAATTTAAATAAGACATGGATTCTTTTCTGATGCAATAATGTCAATCATATAACTTGCTTAAAAAAATCACTGCTAGGCGAAAACAACGCTTTCACAAAGAAGATAGTTCTCATTTTCATGAATATTTCGTTAACTATGAGGTTTACCTAAGGAGTTTAGAGATTGATTAGGTAGAGGGCTGGAAAAATGATTAGGCGAAGGGATGAGAGAGGGATTAGGGGAAGTGATGGGAGAAGGATTATGCTCGGAGCGGTAGCGGAGAGCGTGACGCAGTCCCCAAAACCCCAAAAAAAACGTCCACAAACCCAAAAAACTCCATACAAAAAACTTTGGGACAAGACACGATGTATAGGCGAACTTTTGAGTTTTTTCCCCTCGCCCCCTCCTCCTTAAAATTATTTCAGCTTTCCAACGAGCCCACAGTCATCGAAATCGGTTGAAAACGAGCCAAGATATCGCGAATCAAAGATGACCAATTTCCATATAAAAATGGTAAAAATATTTTTGAAAATAATCAAAATGTTATTCCTGTGTTGTGTGTCCACGATGTATATATCTATCTATACCGGGTTTTTCATATGAAGGTGAACATGACCATCCTTTTATCTCTTTCATACGTACCATCGAAGAATGAGAGGATCATAGCAGGCTGTACAATGAAAAACCCCTATCTCTACTTCTATCTACTTTTTTTTCTCGAGAACCGCCCGAACGATTTCCTTAAAATTTTTAGGGAAGTTCAGTTTCGGTCCCAAAAGGAAAATTCAGCCGGTGGCTACCCCCAAAAAAATCTTGTAACTGAGCTATTGGCCTTCAAAGTTTTCATTCAACCCCCATATATGAAAATCCACCAACGGGAGCACTTCCTCGGCTATATCTCGGCATCAATCAATCATATCTCGGCCGGTAGTGGTCAGATCGCGGTGAATGGGGTATCGAATGAAAGGTATCCATCTCACGGAAATCGGTTGGGAGGTTCGTTGCCAGGAGTCGGTCAAAGTGGTCCGAAATGAGCTACGCTGCCGGAGAGCGACTATGAGAAAAAAAATTTTTTTAAGTGACCGAAATTGATGTGGAAAGTGCGTAGGATGATGTGGGAAATTTGTGGGATGATGTAGGAAGTGTGTGGAATGAAGTGGGAAGTGTGTGGAATGAAGCGGAAAATCTGTAGAATGAAGTAGGAAGAGTGTTTGATTATGTCGGAAGTGTGTGGGATGATGTGGGAAGTGTGTGGAATGATGTGGGAAGTGTGTGGAATGATTAAGGAAGTGTGTGGGATGATGTGGGAAGTGTGTGGGATGATGTGAGTAGTATGTGGAGTGATGTGGGAAGTGTGTGGGATGATGTGGGAAGAGTGTGGGAAGCGTGTGGGATGATGTGGGAAGTATGTAGGATGATGTGGGAAGTGTGTGGGATGATGTTGGAAGTGTTGGGATGATGTAACAAGTGTGTGGGATGATGTGGGAAGTGTGCTGGAGAACCATTTTTTCGGAAAAAAATTTTTTGGAGAAACTTTTTTTGAGGAAAAATTTTTTTGGAGAAAATTTTTTTTGGAGAAAAATTTT
>CM055403.1:152278921-152296998 GCA_029228625.1 Pseudolycoriella hygida
TTTTTTCGGAATAATTTTTCAAAACTTTCAGTTTTTACACGCAAAAATTTAAATTTACTCTAAACAATCTACGCAATAAGAAACAAAAGTCAAATTTTTGCAGCGCAAAAACTGAAAGTACAGAAAAATTATTTCATTTGCATTAAGTGGAGGGTTGGAAGATGGATGGAAGGTGGAGGGAGTTGATTTTGAGCGGTTTAGGAAGACAGGGTCTTGTCGTGAGTAGGGAGGGTGCTTCTACACGACTGCTCCGGACATGCTTTTCACAATTTCCTTTTGGTCAATTTCCAATGGAGTTTAATAAGGGCCGGGTGGGCTGGGTGTTGTCAGTAATTTAATAAAATTTTATGTTAGTTGCTAAATTTATGTGAGCTAAATCAGAACATCGTGTGTGTCTTGTGAAGTTGTGCTCTGCAATCCTACAGTGTTCCGTATAGTGAGGGTAATCTTATCCCCACCTAATAATTTAAACTACAAAATGTACATGTACATTGTACAATATACGTTGTAGTGGTTGCGTTATGTTTTTGTTTCTGATGAAGAGTCTTTCAGGATGTTGAGATGTTCGGCTGAATGTAACGTATAAACAAAGACTCTATAGGCAACAATTACAGAAATCAAGAAAGTTTTGTTGTTTCAGCGCAAAGTTGTGTGTTTTGCAATTTAGAGAATGGCCAATGGTAAGGTTGTGCGAAGGAAATCGGTTTATTATTAAATGATTGAACCCGTCTGAAGTATAAAGGTCTTGTACGCATACTGCAAACAATTTTATTGTAAAATGGGGAAGATAGAGGCGGGAGTTGGAGGGACATATTTATTAAAGAATCAGCAAAAAACAAAAAAGTCCAGTCGTCCGCCCGTCTCCACATTTATTTCCAAACGGCTCAATCGATCACCCTAAGTTTTTTTTCCTGAAAGAATTTTCGAGGGTAGATGAATCTTTCTCTCAAATATAAACAAAACCGGGAAAATATTTTTGTGGAAATCGGGTCAGTGGCCTGGGTACTGGGACCAATGAAATGGACGAAATTGAGTTTCTTGAAAAATCAGATGGTTTTTCGTCTATATTTGCTTAACTAAAAGAGAGATTTACTGTCAAAGGAAAAGTGGTAGAGAAATATATGCAAGGAACCCGTACGCATCAGAATAGATGTGGAAAAGAGAACAAATTAATGCTACAAAAAGACTCGAACGTATCTTAGTAAATATTGCATGACTCTAAAGTGTATGAAATGACGCCCACATTAAATAGGATTGGAAAGACAAAAAATTTACCTTAGGACCAGCCTAAGACCCTAAGGAGGGGCCTCGTCTCGGGCTCATACTTTCATTGCACAGAAAACTTCATCATTTGAGGAATATGCATGAAAAACTGCCAAATATCGTGTAACTAAACCAATTTTCACCAATTTTTCGTGATTTCTGCACGCCCATATCTTTCATTCAAAGCCTTGAAGAGTGATTTCCGTGCTGATTTCGCAGAGATGTAGGAAAAAAGGTTTCACCGACCTTCAAAAAACTACGTTTTCGACCATTTTTTCGACAGTAACTTCGAGACTTTTCGACCAATTTTCCCCAAATTCAATTATTCGTTAAAAAAAAAATAAAAATCGAATAAGATTTACTCGATTTATGTAAAAAAGACGCTGGGCCCTAGTAGAGACTCAGTTTTAGGGCCCTGGCTGAGTCCAAAAGCTTGAAATCAAAAAAGTTTCTTCCATAAATTGTCAGGCATGGCCAGACCTTTTAAACGAAAAGAAGTTATGAAAAGCGGAAAAGATTTCCTCGAGTTATGTACAAAAGATTAAAAACCACTTAAACGATCCTGTGTCGGCGGCCCTTTAGGCTTTAATCCCATAAAATATTTTTTGACTACCTTTCAGGAAAAAAAGGTTTTGAAAATCAGTCACGTTTTACTCGAGTTATCGCGGTGATTTGTTGCTGATTCGTCATCTGAGGACCATGATTGACACTACCTCCCTAGTTCCGAGCCGAAATTTGGGTGGTTACAAACGTCGTGGCAAACGCATAGGACCCTTTTCAAAGAACTTCGTTCTTCGTACAGGTCTAATGAAATTTTAGTGAACAAGATTTTAGGGAAAAATTACCAAATCCTGGAATATGATCACTTCTAATTGGGAAGGATTACCCATATATCTAGACTATGAGAGGTACAAAGTTGCTTTCAAATTTTAGAGAACGCGTGTCTCAGGGTTTTGGGTAAAACTGGTCCAATCCTGGAATATGACCACCTCTAGAAGTTTGTGGGATAACTCATATCTTTAGAACTATAGCAGTTAGAAAGTTGCATCTTAAGTGAAGGGGTTATCCACTTCATTTTTTTCTGTTACAGGCTGATGGAATTTTTGGAATTAAAAAGGAATTTCTGGAATTAAAATGGAATTCTTGGAATTTCAGTGGAATTTCGATGGAATTTTTATAATTTCTGAACTCCGGAATTTCGATGAAATTTTTGGAATTTCAATGGAATTTCTGTGGAATTTTAGGAATTTTTGTGAAATTTTTGGAATTTCTGAGGAATTTCTGTGGAATTTTCTGTTCGTCTGAATTTCGGAGATTTTGTGGAATCTTTGGAATTTCGATGGAATTTCATGGAATTTTGGGAATTTTTTTCATGGAATCGGAAATTTTTGGTTCAAATTGTTGACCAGTGGATAACACTTCGATCCAAAGGTAAAGTTGTACAGAATAAAATTTTAGCAAACACGTGTTTCAGGGTTTCAAGGAAAAATAACCTCTTCCCGGGGTAAAGCTACTTCTAGAATTGGGAGGGATGACTCACATCTTTAGAACTATGACAGTTAAAGAGTTGCTTCCAAGGCAAAGTCGGTGAGAATTACATAACTTAACTTGTTTTCTGAAGTTACTCGAAATCTGTACAAATTAACATTTCATGTTTCATACAACAATTCAATGGAAAGGTAAGGCCTTCCATTTAAGTTTTTCAACAATTTACTTACCCGAGTATACCTTTATCTTACCAATCTTTAACCCGCTGCATGAATAAACCTCATTTTATCCTCTCCCATTAATCACTGAGATATCATACATTGTGAAGGCTATTTTTCATTCGAACACTGTAATGGTTTTCTTTCTATCATACATGACCGTTCATATCACATTAAATGATAGATGCTTATGATGATTATACCGTCTTGTATTTATATTAATAAAAAAAAACTATGAAAGAAAACAAAAAGAAAAACTAAAGTCCTTTATGGAACGATTTCTTTTCATATTTTTATGTGATATTTTGCATAACAAAAAAAGTTCTCTGTTAACTTCATTTCGTTTTCAATATTATACCTTTTAGCATGGAAAGTATGGACCAATAGAATAATACTTGTAGTTACATAGCACAACACTCCAAACCAAGTTTCCAACTGAACGATTATGTAAATTATGTGAGGCCTACATTCAGCTCTTTCCTTTTTGTTCATCGAACGGTCGACGCTGCTGAAAGAATAAAAAAAAACTTTAACTCAGCTGTGTGTTTTTCATAGCTTTTGCAGTGATTTCATTTTATGATTTAAACGGACGTTTTCCAAAGATGAAATATTTTATACTAGCGGAAACGTTGCGAAAAAAATTATTGATTTTGTTATCTTGTTGTTAAATATAGACAGAACGAGCGTGTTGTAATCCCAAATATGAAAACGCCTTTTTTTCATCTTTAAATTTAACGTAAGCTGTTTGTAAACATAAGAACTCTTGTAAAATGTAACAAAAAAAGCAAGTTTTCCGTAATTTTCCATAGAAATTGATTCGAATTTTTTTTATTTTACAGGTACGTTTCTAAGACATCGAAATCCAAAGTCATAAATGTAAGCCAACTAGAAAAAGTAAACAAATATTTTAAACAGTGAACAAAACATCATGCCGTTAATGAATGTTTGAAAATAAAAAGTTGTCCGTTCAATTGGTAACTAAACAAACGAATTCCTATTTAATTGCTGCGTGTGCCGAACCAAATAATAAAGTTGTGTTAATACATAGGGAAAAGAGAAATAATTTACCAAACAAAACATTTTTGATTTTTGTTTCATGTTTGCACTCTATCGTAGTGTTCCATTTTGGTAAACTAAATGAAATCTATAAGCTGAGGATTTGTTGAATGATTAATGGAAAAGTACAAACCACTTTATTGTGTTTAGACGAGTGCATCGGGATGTATGAGCATTTCATGTGTATATTTAAAACTTAATATATTCGGCAAAATCATATTTTTGATGTAAGAATAATGTAAATTTTGTGTATGTTTCATTGAAAATTCACGGATAATAAATGTGAAATTTATGTACATCATGTAAAAAAGATGTACAAAAGATGGATAATTCATGTAACAACGATGAATTAGAAAAGCATTTACATTATTTTAACATGATCTACATCTAGCCGACTTTCATAAATTATTTATCCATCAATTTTCCATTAATGTAAAAATAATGTAAAATTTAGGTAACTAACGAAAAAATAATGTAAATCGTATTAAGATGATGTAAATGATTTTCGAATTTGGAATGTAGAAATGATAGAAAGATAATATGGCAAGATTCATCGTTGTTGCATGAATTATTCATCTTTTGTACATCTTTTTTACATGATCTACATAAATTTTGGCTCTAGGACCGATTATCCCAAGGGAAAATATCCCCTGACAAATTATCCCCGGACAAAATATCCCACATTAACCGGACAAAATATCCCCAGACATAATGTGTACTCAGAAGCGGTATATGTAGGTATTAATAATTAGATATTATATTGCGTATTGGGAAGCTTTGCCCTGCAGGTCAAAGTGACAACTGTCAAAGTCACAGCTGGTGTCAGATGTCAATGTGACAGCTAGTGTCAGATGTCAAAGTGACAGCTAGTGTTAGATGTCAAAGTGGCAGCTAGTGTCAGATGTCAATGTGACAGCTAGTGTCAGATGTCAATGTGACAGCTAGTGTCAGATGTCAATGTGACAGCTAGTGTCAGATGTCAATAAAGGTAAAAATTGAGAGAATTCTCGTTTTGGTACAATTGCTGCTATACCTTCGGCAGATTAAAGTCCACCCGCTTGAATCAACATTTAAAAGAAACTCATAATTCTTCATCCTACTTCCAATTGTTTAACAAAAATCGAAAAACTAAAAGTGCTGATTTCGTCGTTTACGACTCATCAATACACCTTGTCTTAAGACCATGTGTATATCAGCAACGATGGCCATGGAATGATACTCAGACTATGTCAACTCGCTTTTTATACAATCCAGATCCTACGACTGGATGATGGATGCATGTCATTTCGTTTGAACAATTTGGTAGTAAAAGAATTGTGAGTTTGTTTCGGTTATTTTTTAATTTGAATTATTCTGCTCAGCAGATTACCACAATTCAACGACTATCGAAGATAGTATTTACGTTGAATATTTCGGCTCTAAGGGGCTAACCATACCCTCTGTGTAAAGAAGTACACAAACTAGCAATCAAGGTAAAAGTTGAGAGAATTCTTGTTTTGGTACAATTGTACCCATAGAAGTAATATTTTACTATGGCTGCTATACCTTCGGCAGATTAAAGTCCACCCGCTTGAATCAACATTTAAAAGCTATTGACAGCTAGTGTCAGATGTCAATGTGACAGCTAGTGTCGGCTGTCAATGTGATAGCTAGTGTTAGTCGTCAAAATGACAGCTAATAAAGTGACAGCTGTCAAAAAAAGAGTTGTCAAAGTGACAGCTGTCAAAGTGACACTGACATTTTTATTTTCAAGAAAATTACTCTACAGGTAATTTCTTATACCATTTTAATGGTTTATTATATCCGATTATTTTGTCTAGTGATATTTTGGTTCGGGATATTATTTTTTTGGGAAATTCCGTCCTAACCCCATGTAAATCATGTTAAAATGATGTACAAAAGATGGGTGATTAATGTAACGGTGTAGCTTTCGCTACATTATTCGACATTAGATCATTATTTTTGCATTCTAAATTAAAAAATAGTTTTAATATTTTTAACATGATTTTTAGTATAAAACATTTTGGTCTAAAAAAATGTTCGTCTAGAAAAATTGGTAAGAAAAAAAAAATTGCTATAAAGGTTTATGTAAAAAGAAACTGATCCAAATTTGACACATACACTAACACATCATTTTAACATGATTTACATAAATTTTACATTATGTAAAAATGAAAAAATCATGTAAATCATGTTAAAGTGATGTAAATTCTTTTTTAATTTGGAATGTAAAAATGATGGAAAAATAGTGTAGCAAAATCCATCGTTGTTACATTAAATATCCATCTTTTGTACATCTTTTTTACACGATCTACATGAATTTTTTATTAAACATACATGAAATTTACAGTACTCTCACATGAAAAATATAATTTTGTCGAATATAATTTTGAACTACACCCCACATCATTTTAATATTTAGGCTGAAGACACACGAGCAACAGCAAACCATGGCTTCATCCTTCATTTTGTTGGTAGTTGAAGCAATTCAGTGCTAAGAACATACGAAAAGTGACAGATGCGACATTTTTCTAATACGGCAACACTAAATTTCATTTATAACTTTCAATATATGAATGAAATTCGGGGTTGCCAAAGTCAAAAATTGCGCATCTGTCACTTTCGCATTGCTGTGTAAAACTACATTTACTTGCGTAATAGATTGACTTACGCGTCGATTTTGCATCGGGCAATACATAAAAAATCGGACGGACGACAGTTGTTGTATATAGCTGAATATATGGTTCAACATAGGAGTCATAGTTGAACGGGAGAATTGCATTGCTTAAAACCTATAATGCTGTACTCACACTATTTGGTGTTCGTACACACCATTGCCTTGCTAAACATCCGAGTAAAAGTTTCTGCAATCGGTTACTAATAGTAGTACTTCCGTCCTGTTTATGACGTATTTGTAAAATTAGACATTTTCTGAGATAAACACCATGGGCAGATCGAAAAAACGTCAACTCTCGTTCTGTTATACTATCGTGTTGGAAAAGAATCCAATTGTATGGAAAACTTTTCGACATTTTCACCGACTTCATTTCTACATCTAGAACACAAAGCACGACATCATCCCGCTCTTTTATCCTTTCTTAGTCATCAGCAGTAAGCAACGGGATCGTCCATAAATTACGTAACGTTTTTTCAGTGTTGCCACAAATTTTGAATCAACGATATATCGGGATAGAAGCATTCCAGAGGGGTCAAATGTATGGTCGAGCCCCTTTTATATCCCTTAAATGGTTGTTTTGACCATTCTGGAATGCTTATATTCCAAAATATCGTTGATTTAAAATTTGTGGCAACACTGAAAAAGCGTTACGTAATTTATGGATGACCCCAACACAACGGTAGATTACTTTCAACCCCAATGCAACGCAGCAAGAAAATGTCAAATTTAACGAATACGTCAGTGACAGCACGATGGCAATACTATTAGTACCCGATTGCAGAAAGCTTCAGTGCAGCCCAGCAAAAACCATGAAACGAAAGAGAAAAAATATTTTCCATGGATTTTTTCATACGAAATCTTCTCTCTCTTTCATCGCAAGGGTTTTATGCATTTATGCGAGACCACTTACTATTGAGTAATTGTTTGAAGCGGATGATTCAGCCCGCCCTAAAAACTTCATACTCGTCTAAAAGTTTTTTCTTCTTCTTAACAGATCGTGTAACTTTTTTTATGTTGACGACACCTCAATCTGAGTTTAGGTACAAAAATGCTGTCACGATACAATATTACACACTCAATCACCGGCATCACAGAATTTTGTCACCGAAAGTCATGTGGCGACAAGCACGATCTATTGCGTAATAACATTTTCTTCTCATTCTTACAATTAAAATAAAACAAATTTTTTTTTGTAAATCCAGTCGCTATGAAAGCCAATTTTCACAAATTATTTAATTAAAATTAGATTCAGGAAACATCAGAAAATAAGAATTTTTTACATTCATTAAATCATATGCCTTTTTTACCATTTTCTGAATAAAATTTCTCACTTTTTTCTTCCTTAATGTGCAAATTTTCATAGAAAACTCCGGAAAAAGATGACGGAATTGCATATAAAGAGGAGAGTTAATCAAAAGCCATTTGTTATTGACACGTTGCACAAGAAAATTCCGCTTGTTGACGTTTTATAATTTGCAACGTTCACCAGATTTGAATTATGTTAAAGTATAAAGCAACTGTTATACGAAATGAAAGGAACGATAATTTCTTTGCAGGGTGTTTGTGTCAGTTGCATGCCTCAATTTAATTATATAAAATTATTAAACAACCCTGCAGCAGTACTAGAAAGACTACCAGTCAGAATCCAGTCATTTTTGGGGGATACAAAACAAAAGATCGCAAGATCTGTGTTTCATGTCGAATTATACATCGGCCCAACTGATTAGTCTTTGGCTTATTCTGCATTCCTGATTTACATTTCTTCGTTTTTCACAAACCAAATCTTAAAGACTAATTTAAGGCCGAGCTGTAAGCGGTTCTCTATTGTTACTGCCGTCATAAGGACAAAAGATTACTGGCGACTGTTTTGTTTAATTTTTTCGCTAATTTGATTTTTTTCGGCGAAATTCGTTGAAAATTTTCGCTGATTTTTTCTAAGTTTTTTTTCCTTATGACGGGAGTGTAGGGGGCAGCATTGTTTAAACCTTAATAAGATAATGGGACATATGAGCTTTCCGTGAATTTTGTAACCAGTCGAGTCAAAGCTAATTAGCTGTTCAAAATATTTGTCCAAATAGGGGAAATACATTGAAAGCTCTCTATAATGATATTTAAAGGGATTCAGTTTCGATATTTAGAGAGCTGTTTACGATAGAGAGCATTTTTCGCATCTTTACCTGTAAGTCCTTCGCATAATTTTTTTCGGATTCTACACAAAATTTCAAACAAAATCACAATGTTGAACACTGTTTCTGATTTAGGAATAGTATATTACAGTGGACCCTGCGAAAGTAATTCATTATGTGAGGACACAATTTTGTTATAAGAGCGAGTGTTTTTTTGAGCAACAAGCATTGAAAGCGTTATTTTGACGAGTGTAGAGATTGCATATCCGAGCCGAAGGCGAGGTATGCAGCTTCTTGAGTCAAAATATCAGTTTTTAAGGGGGGTGGTGTTCAAAGCTACACGAGCGAGTTCTCGAAATTGTGTCCGAAGTAATGAATTATGTAGCAGGGTCCACTGTATAATGTTTATTGAGTATCCATCCGAAAGTTGAGCATTACGTGTATGTTTACCCCCTACGAAAACCATACATTACGTGTAGGGTTTTTTTAACTTACTACTGAAAACAAAAGTTTCAACTCACTAATGAGGTTTTTTGTTTTCACTAGTGAGGTAAAAAAGACTCTACATGTAATACATGGTTTTCATAGGAGGTAAACATGCATGTAATGCTCAACTTTCGGATGGGAAAACTAATTGTTACAATTAGCATCTGTGGGAAAATTTATTTATCTTCGAGGAGGAAGCTTGTATCCCGAGCCGAAGGCAAGGGATATAATCCTCCAATCCTCCGAGAGGATAAATAAATTATCCTGCAGAAACGTAAGAGTTTTTATGCACCGAAGCAAGAGATCAACAAAACAAATTTTGATACAACACAGTAATGTATGACTTATCTCCCTAGACAGCCACTGAGGTGTATAAAAAATTTTGATTTCTTGCTTCGGTGCATGAAAACTCTTACGTTTCTGCAGGATAATTTATTTATCCTCTCGAAGGATTATATCCCTTGCCTTCGACTCGGGATAAAAGCTTCCTCCTCGAACATAAGTAAATTTTCCCGCAGATGCGTAATAATTATTTTTTACTTCCCACTATAGAGAGGATATTTCATTTAGGGGTGTGCACCGAACGGTTTTTAGTAGATCGGCGTTGCGTCTGAATGATATCTTTCTTTGACCATCTGACTATTCTGAAGACTTTTATGTAATAAACCAGAAAATAACATTTTTTGGTTCAAATAAATCGGCGTGAGGCAAAGTTAAAAGTTACAGCGTTTACTTCGACAATTTTCGACGATTTCATCAAAAAGCCGAAAAGTTATCGGCGTAAATGGCACAA
This sequence comes from Pseudolycoriella hygida, assembly GCA_029228625.1. Classification (NCBI taxonomy): domain Eukaryota; kingdom Metazoa; phylum Arthropoda; class Insecta; order Diptera; family Sciaridae; genus Pseudolycoriella; species Pseudolycoriella hygida. The sequence continues at coordinate 152,289,029 of CM055403.1, forward strand.
CTCGTAACTTTGCCTCACGCCGATTTACTTGAACCAAAAAAATTGATTCTCTGGTTCGTTATCTAAAAGTATAGCGAGATTTCATTATCTAGAGAGCTTTCACTACAATATAAAAAAAAATCAGTAAGTTAACACGATAAGTCGATTGCATCTTGACCGATTTTCAATTTTTTTCCTAAAAAGTAGGTTGAAAAGAGATTGAGCCAAGAGCCGCCACAGTGGAATAGATGGTCTTAATTATATAACTGCTCAGGAATTTGACATAGAAATATTTTGTATTCAGCAAAATTATTCAGCATGAAATGAGGAACAACTTTGCTGAAGAAACTGTTTTTCTATCAGTTACATTTCAGAAGCTAATGAATGTTGAAGTCGACCTTTCTGAAAAATTCAGTGTTCTGGTCAAAATTGCAGAACTTTCCGGTATTGAGATAGAAAATTTTTGTCTTCATCAAAATTTTTCAGCACGAAATGAGGAACAAGTTTGCTAAAGAAGCAATTTTTCCATCATTTTTATTTCGGAAGCTATGACCTGTTATTCCTGGACAAATTTTCGCATTCCAAATTAACAGAGTTCAACAAGTCATAACTTGCGAAATAAAATTGATGAAAAAATCAGCAAACTTGTTCCTCATTTTGTGCTAAACAATTTTGCTTAAGACAAAAAATTCAGCAAAGTTGTTCCTTATTTCAGGCTGAACAACTTTGCTGAAGACAAAAAATTTCTATGTCAAATTCCTGAGCAGTTACATAATTAACACCGCTAATATTACCATCTATCCCACTGTGAGCTGCCTAAGCGATTTCGTTTTTTTGTACATGACTCGAACAAATCATTTTACAAAATTGGATAGGTCACCTCATCTTAACATGTGTTTTCAGTTAAATAAAGTAACTTCCCTCTAAAAGCTTTTCCTCGACTCATTTTCCAGAAGCGTAAAGCTTTGTAAATGGAAAATAATGTGGAATGAAACTAGTGAAAGTTTTATTTAAATTATCGACTTCGAACGGAAAATTCTGCTACATCATTGGAAAGATTGGAAGAGCTCTGCAAGGATTGAATCCTAAAGGGCCTGAGAGATTTTATTGGAATAATTAGCTTTCTTTATTAACTTACTTGCTGAGTGAAAACAGCTTGCAAGATTATCCTTAAAATCGTGATGTCTTCGGAGAAGTTTTAAAATGATTTAGTTTTTCCCATTTAATTGTTAAGTATCCCGGAAAAAAGGGAATTTTTTGCCAGCTGTTTCACAAAAGTTTTAAAACAAAGCTGCTTTTGGCCATTTATGGAGATTAATATTTGATCAAACGTTGCATTTTTGCTCTTGTTTTGGAAAACATAAAATCCACTTTCCACAACTTTAAGTACATAATTTTTCCAATTTTTAACATTAATCATTCTACCGTAAAATAAACTTTTCAGAAGTATTAACTCATTACCATGACTGTAGCATCAGCTTCTCAAGGGGGTAACGTTGAAAGCATAAACGAAAAAATATGAATTCAATTAATTAAACTTATCAAGTGAAGAGAAGAAAAACAAACCAAAGTGAAATTTATAACGTCAAAACATTTAAACATTTGTTTTAATTAGAAGAAAAAAATATTTGTCTGTTTGTTGAGGCTTATTATCTTCATATAATTTTTACTTCTTTATTTTAACGATGTTTATGAAATGAAATTTTACTGCAAAACATGAAGAAACCAGAAACTTCGTTAGGCCCGTACGATTTCGTAACAAAATCTTAAGAGAAACTTAGAAATTCCAAACTAATCGAGATGCAACATGTATTTGCTCATTTGAACATTACCTTTTAGGCAATTTACAATGCAATTTCGCAATGATGTAATCAGATTTTCTTTACATTCCTCGATTGATAGTAAGAGCCGTACCATCTGTCTATAATAGTAGCGATGACGTTGCTTCAGGCTTTATAGAAGTTTTATGGTAGAGGTGTACCGTACAGCAATCGAAAAATGTTTTATTGTACGTTTGCATTTTATCGGCGAAAACACTTAGTTTTTTTAGGCGGCGGCTCAAATCGTCGTACGTCACCGAACGGTGGCGGCGCATATTATTTGCACTCGTCCGGCTGGCATGCGATAGGCGTGAAATATCGCCAAAGTCAAATCGAATGTTGTGTTGACTGAAGTACACTGAGAAAAATATCTACAAGCGACGTAAGAATTGTGTTTATAATATACGTCGTCGACGTATTATATACTCGGTGAATGTATTATCAACCTTATTTAAGTATTGTGTGGTATGCCATACGTAGTGAACGTGTTATGATCTCACATAATACTTCCACGACCAGGAGCAACAACTTCAAGGGGGCTCAAGGGCTCAAGCCCCCAACGCAAGAAATTCATGAGGGCTCAACCCCCATTGAGAAACTTAAATTGATTAAGTAAAAAAAAAAACATGAAAAACGAGAAACTACGGGCAAACGCTATCTCAGATCCGCAGGACCCCGTTTCAAATCGATTCCCAGAATATTTTGTTGTAGTTTGTTTGAGCCCCGAATGACCCAAACCAAATTCGGCGCCTCTGTCCACGACGTTCGCAATGTAAGAAACCTATTTATTTCCTTGTAAAATAAAACTCAAAAACTTTTCGTTGAAACATAAAAACAATAACTTTACTTAATTTCAATGTCAATCGTTTCGTGTTATACCAAAGACTGACCCTTACAATGATGCGAAAACGATGTGCAACATCGTTCGATACTTCATTTCAATTTGCACCAATCCGTAATAGAGAGCTTGACTTGTCCAGTTACGTTTACTGTGCCGATGAAACCACACCCGATCCTACACAGTCCCCTTTACCGAATCGGCTGACCTCAGCCGATATAGCTTGTACTTGATCGTACCAATTCGTAGTCAATGTATCATCCTCGTCACTATTCTCATCGTCGGCGTCGCTTTGTATTATTCGTCTCACCTTAACATGACCTTTTCGTATGACAATTTCTACTTCGCACATAAAATTTTCCGAGCAGCATTTCTTTCGGTAACTCCTCATCTTCCGTTACATGACATTGTATGTAGAAATCTTCATCACCGATACACATGTGTAATTCGTACGACCGAAATGAAATTACTTTGTGGCCATTCCATTTTTCTCTTTGGTAGACACATGAATTTGTCCACAGCCGACTTTTGAATAAACGATTCTGATAATCTCAAACAAATTACGGCTTCGACTTCAATTTTACCATGACATAACTTTAAAATCCAGCTTGATACAAGTAGCCTTATTGTTTGTGATTCGACACTTTCACTTGATGAAACTGTCACGCTGTCTTTGCGGCTTTTCCACATTCTTTGCCAATGTGCCCAAATTCATTACACCGGAAACGCCGTGCACCTTTCTGTTTATGCGGACAATTTTCGGTGACGTGATTCTTTCCTCCACAATTTTTGCATCTACGCTGCTCTTCTGCCTGTTGATCGGTCATAACTGTACTTTCCGTACTTTTATCCATTTCCAATTTCAATGGAAGCACGTTTCAACTTTAACTATTCTTCGTCTTCCCAGAATTATTTAATTTACGTCTTTACACACTTTTCCTTTTCGATTTACTTTGCTTGAAACGACTTCATCGCCTTTTCTCACTTTAAATTTAAACACTTTGCCTTCTCTGTTGTTTAGCTCGAAACACATTCGACTGAACGCTAACCTTTTCACACTATTCAGTTCATCAGCCTGCAGGTAACGGTTTCCATCTGACTTCTTTGTTATTTCTTTACTTTAGAGTCCGGCATCACTAATCATCTTTAACACTTCATATTCAGTTCAATAGTCTTACGTCCAATCGGTTGAGCCCCCATGTAGGAAACTAAATAAGTTACGTTGACTGTGCCGATGAAACCATACCCGATCCCACAGTAATACGTGCACGGTAGATAAAATACGTCGGCGGTTTTCTCAGTGTAGTCAATAGAGTAGTACTCGAAAGTGCCCATTGTAACAAAAGTCTATTTTAAAGCGTAGGGGGCTACATCCGTTAAACTTCCACGCTTGGGGCGAGCATTTAATATGCATTGCATGCGGTCATACCCTTACCGATATCCCGCTAGGGGCTCCGTCCCTGAGACCTAGCAAGAGGGGTTATACTCACCTTGACTCACGTCTCGACCCCGCTTTTTCTTTGCGCATTTTAGATCAGCAGCGCATTTCTATGTTTCAATATGACCTAAATATCCACTAGAAAAAATACTGAATTGACGATTTTTCATTGAAATTTATAAAAAAAAATCGCCAAAATGTGAAGTATCAGTTCAGTCACTCGCAAAGGACAGACGTGCATTTTTGTCGTTCAATCACAAAAGCCATTGTTTTTTTATCATGTCGATTTTCGTAAAATAACTTTGAAAGTGGCTCGTGGAATCTTTTAAGTGTTAATTAATCATTGAATTGTGTTGCTACGTGATTGGTGGATCTTTGATTCGAAGATCGATTGTTTCGATGGCATACTTTTTACTTTAATCATGACAACAATAACGTGACATTATTGTTCGATTTTGATTTTTCTGGACGGAAAGGTGACTTTGTTTTGCTGATGACGTCAACAACCACGTTGCTAGCAAAAGTTACTGTGTCTGTGATTTGAGACAAACCCTGCGTAAAGACCATGAAAACGATTACCGTGGTCATTGGGGACATGACTGGATCTACTTATTTCGTAAACAAAAAGCTATAAATAACCTGATAAGTGACAGCGCAGTCGTTTAATTGAATTGGCGTCAATCATCGTGATGCACAATCAATCAAACAATGGTCTGTGGTCTACGCTCGCGAAATCAGCTGAGCATTTATATATGTCGTTATACCACTGGAATCAACTCTAACCACCGATTAAGTCTTCTATTCGGTATCATCGACGCTTTCAACTTCAACTGATAACAATTTGGTGTCGTGCCACGACTTAACTTCTTGCGCAGTCTCTAACTACAACCCATTTATCGTCAACTGGCCATTTCGTTAACAAGTTTTTCATCGATAACAGTGATCTGAACCGAAGCCGATTAAATTCAATTTCCCATCGGTATTGCTGCATGCGTTTCCTATAATGCGATGACTGGATTCAAACTCACTTGTTTTTATGTAACGATTTCTTTGTGTTCGAATGTAATACGTAATTTAAAAGGTTTTAAGACCTTACTCATATTATGACATACAATAAACAACAACAACAAGTATCGCCAACAAAAAACGGTAAAGTGTGGAATATCGCCAAAAAGGAAGAATAATATTTATTGGCGATATTTCACACTTTGGAGACATTTCTTGGCGATACTTCACATTCACACATTGGTATATTTTTTACTGATGTGTCGATGTGCTTCCTCCGAATCGATCTTCGAAATGTCACAAATGGATGGGCAAAATCATAAGCCCCTTGAAGTATTTCGTACGAGACCAAAAATTATCAAAATTTAATTCCTTTAAAACAAAGAGGTTTTCATGTCATTCAATGAAACGAAAAAACTTATTTGAATGCATCGTTGATGAACCGAATGATTGGCTTATATTAACGAATTTTAAAAGAAATACCCGACAAATAGACTTGAATTAAATTGGAATTAGAAACGAAACAGTTGCTTTTGCATCAGTGGTGCGGAGTTGTGTTCGCTACCGCATGTCCATGATCTGCATGAGAATTGGAAACACGTGCAAATGCAGTTTCCAATGTGTAAGATTTCCACGCTACATAAAAATGTTCTAAATGCAAAATATTTGTCGAAAAAGTCGCGTTGCCTCCGGTTGGTGCTATAAACCACACACTATCTACAAATTTCTTTTCTTGTAAGTCAATTCCTGTTTCTCAAAATTTTATATCTTGATTAAAATTGTGGTGTCGAAGTTGTAATGTCCCAACTGTAATCGGTAAATGGTGAAAACACCTACCGAGGACCAATTCTGTACCGCGGGGTTGTTAGTCGCCAGGTGTTATTACCTGATCCCAACACTAAATGAAGTACCTACTGGCGCTGTGTACCAGAGTGAAAAAAGTAATTATGAGGGTGACACTACTCCTAATTCTGACAAAAAAAACGAATTTTGTAATTTCCTGATTTGTCAGTTTTGATGTCAAAGTACAAAAAAATTATATATTAGCATTCGATGCTGATGACTTCATTATATAATTATCTCCCTTTCCTTTGAGTCAGTTTCATACCGTTCATCATAGCTTGAACAATGTACTGTCTATTTCGGGTAAATTCTTTTTACACTGAACCACAAATGAAATCCATAAAAAGAGTAGGAACAATTACAATAGGTTCTGTTAGCTAGTCACCATAAATCTATACCATCAGAGTCACAAACATGTCTCCCCTATTATGCTGTGAAAAGAAAACCAACTTTTTGTGTCCGACACTTTGTCGTTGTTGGATATACCCTTTTTTTGTTTGTCGTCTATACATTTAAGTAGCTCTTCATTTTCTATGCTTTTTATGTTGAAAACCCTAATTATAAAAAAGGTTGTATTCAACCTCACTCACTCCCTTCAACATCACTGTGCCTCATTTTCGTAGCCATCCCATTCATAAGCAGGTATATGTCACACAAAAAGGAACTAAATCTGATTAACACTGACTTATGTAACCGCATGCATGAATAAAACAGCACATCCTTATACAAAACTGGTCTACTTATAGGACACTTTTATTTTGTTTATACTTTTATTTCATATTTTATTAAAATGCCAAGAGAGAGATCGTGTATACATTAAACAACGTACGATATCCCATTCTAATATACACTATAGCTTCACTCGATACATGTATAAACGATGCCGTAACTCTTGTCAAGTTCTTGTAGCAATATTTGGCCATTATAGGTCGCTGGGTTTTTATTTTACGATAGCACTGGCACACACAAAACTTTACATTTTACACAACAGATACTAAACACCAACAAAACAAAAATAAAAATAAAACAGGAACTGAACGGGAGCTTTCGTTATTTAGTAATCTGACATTTTGAACTGTATGAAGGTGGTTGGAGCCAAGAGTGTGCAAGGAAAAAGACACGAAAAAAAAACCTAACAACACGGGCATCAAGTGTAGCATGATTTATGATCGAAAATGTTCAAGCAAACTTTCACTTGGGTTTCTTCGGGTACATCTGCACATTTTTTTCACGCTTTATTTTTTTTCTATTCGAGAATTATTTATTGCATCGCAGTAAAAGTGGATAATTTATTATTCATATAGAGGTAAGGCACTAAAGGGGAGAGAGCATGTGCTAAAGTAAATAGAAAAATGATTTTATTGAAATTTAATTAAATAAATTGTGTGAATGGTTAGGGTGCAAAGGGTTGAGACAAGCAAAAAAAAAAATATAATTCATTCGAAGGTTTTATTGAAAACACAGGTTGAAGCAAACAAAATTTATTGTTGAAACGTATGCAGGTGCTATGGTAGTCAAAACCAGGAATTTTTCAGGTTTTCTGGTTTTGACTCAAAAGGATAAAGGAAAAGGGTCTGTGTAGTTTCCATTTTTTGGTTTGCAATAACATTACGCTAATTTTTCATACTTCCACGTAATAAAATGGAGTTCAGCATGTACATTTCAACTTTCCAATTTGACTAGAATTTTTTTTTACATTATACGAATCTCAAGAAGAAAACAATCGACGAGAAATCTATCTTTAGAATGTATAGGTAGAAAGATCAATATGGGACTTTAGATGCAGATAGATGAAAAACTTACACACTCTGTAGAGAGAAAAACGAAGAAAGTGGTTAAGCAACTCGAGTAATAGACTTCTAATGTCTTTGGGTGTTTCACAAATTGATCGAGTACTTTGCTAATTTTTAGACCCGTACGAACTACGTAGGTCTGATGCGTTTACTACCACGTTTGTTACATTGCGAATTCGAACCCGGGAGTAAGGGGGAAACTTTTTTTGTTGCCTCCAGATGACAAATCAGCGAAAAAAACAATGTCCGTCTGT
>CM055403.1:152297348-152336020 GCA_029228625.1 Pseudolycoriella hygida
AAACATTTTTGTCTATGGAAGTATGTATCCGAAGCCTCTATTTAAGGCCCTAGGTCAGTACTAAGGTCGGCCCTAGCCCAAAAAATAGTTTTTTGCTATGTTGTAGACAAAATTGAGGAGAACATTTTTCTCTATTTGGAGGTCAATTTTGTGCGTTCGGAGACTTTTTTTACACCGTTACTTCGGACGGGTTTTTCAAAATTGCCCTACGGGCAATTTCCAATACAGTCTAATGTGAACGCAACATTTACTTAAATACGTTCCAGTCTTTCCGTAACATCAACTCTGTTTACCGCATCTATTCTGATACGTACGGGTCCCTTCTATGTTTTTCTTAAAATCTCAGAAACATCCATCAGTTACATTTCGTTTATGCACTGAATAGATATGTAGTGCATGAACCTACTGGGTCTTGAATCGCAGCCTTCATAAAAAGGGAGATACTATTCGCACGCAGTGCGAATATAATTTCTTGGATACTATTCGCAGGCGCCTGCGAATAAAATTTCTTGGATACTATTCGCAGGCGCCTGCGAATAAAATTTCTTGGATACTATTCCCAGGCGCCTGCAAATAAAATTCCTTGGATACTATTTGCAAGCGACCGATATTGAAAAAATAAAAATTTAACAAAAAATCTAGACTTCTTTATGTCTTAAATGCAAATCAACAATATAATCAATAGAAAGAGCAAACAAAGTGATCCTCAGATGCTCGATCTTTCACGAAATTAAAGTTGAACCAATCTACGCAGATCCAACATTGAACTTGGTACCCGCTTAATACTAAATTACATTTCGAACAAATCCACGGGTGACCCTTCAGCATGGATACTTCATTCTTAACGTAATGCCAGACTCTGCTATTTGCATATTTGGTCAATACATCCAAAACCACCCCTTCATTCCGCAGCCTTTGGAAAACATTCAAATTCGAAAAAAAAAATTATAGTGATTTCACCCGTTCCGTTAAATTTTTTGTTTGTTAACCAGCTAATTATAGCGAATGCTTGTCCATCTTCTGTTTTGTCTTCGAACTTAATGTAGCAACGTCCTTCATTGATTTTTTTGTTGATTTAGTTGAAGTGGAACGCTTCTTCCGATTAGTTCCAATAGAAGTCATTTGAGAACCTTTTGGTCGTCCTACAGCATTTCTTTTTGCAGGAACGCTGATGTTTTCGATGCCCGTTAGAATTCCAAACTTTTGGGTTTTCTTGAAAACAGAAAGTTCGACGGCACTGTGTTTCGGTGAATCCACTTCGATGGGTTTTTGTTCTTTTTTGCTGGGTTTCGTTACTTTCTTCACTGCCTGCGTTTACTGTCACGAGGCTTTCATTCGGAATTACTGAAATATTTGCTTACAGGTCCAACGGAGCTTTCAACACTCGTCCGATTTCGTTCCATTCTTCTTCTGGGAGATTATCGACGACTGACTACGGTTCTATTTGGAGCATTCACCCCAAGCACATCCTCAATTTTTTGAACAGCTGCTCATCAAGTACTTAACACTTAAAAATACAGCCTCACTGAGGTCTTAACTGTGGGCGCGCACAACAGGCCCATTTGAGGCCTAGGTGCTAGATTCTCGCAAGGAATCTGCCCACCTATCCTATCCTATCCTGACTCATCATCATAATTATTTTGATTGCGACTGAAATTTGCTATTTCGTTGTTCAATCGCTGCAGCTTAGTCATGAAGCGTGTGTGTTCGTTGCAAGGCAAAATCGCCTCAGGAATTCGAATTTTGTTTATGTGACGTACTTTTTTTATATTGTTCGACTCGGCTTACATTGCCATTTCCTATGAGTTTATGCGACTCAGCTGTAACAAGGATTGTATTGCTCGCGGATTCGTATTCTCTTTTAGCAATTAGAACACTTTCCAAGTCGTCGAATTGCTTATTCAATACAAATGAATATATTATAACCTCTAAAAACGAATTCGATGTTTTATCGTATTTTATTGAAGGCAATCTTATACCCAAAAGCAGGCATCCCGAATTTGGTTACTCGAATAACGTTACTCACAAAATCAAACGAGTTCGGTTATTTGGCTATTTTCTAAAAATTTGAACTCGTATGTGATGGTATTGTTAAAGAATTTTATTAAATTTCTCATTGAAGATAATAATCATGATTTGTTCCAAAGTATCTTTACCCAAGCAGGATCTGTAGTCGTTTAGTACAAACTTCAAAACTCTCGCACGTACACCGAGAACGACGCACGCCAGTTTATACAAGATCGGATCTGAAAATCTTTTGTCATACCAATATTTTAACACATTTGTGTATAAACTGGCGTGCATCGTTCTCGGTATATCTGCGAGCCAGATCAGTGTAGAACGCTGTTTGTACGCTGAAGACTACAGATCCAGATTGGGCGACGGAGATTTGGAACAAATCATGATTATAATGTTAAATGATAAATTTAATAACATTTGTTACGAATACCATCAGATTCGAGTTCAAATTTTTTGAAAATAGCCAAATAATTTGAATTTGTGAATAACGTTATTCGAGTAACCGAATTCAATTCGGTTATTGGATTAACGTTATTCGAGTAAACGAATTCATTTCGGTTACTCGAACAACGTCATTCGAGTAACCGAATTCATTTCGGTTATAACGTTATGGATGCCTCCCCAAGACATATCCAAATACTCACTTTTCGTAATCGGGGTATAATTTTAAATGAAACAAGATTAAAGTTAAAAAAAAACAGGAATTTAACAAAATACACAAATAAATGGCACGTTGTTCCAAATGTGTCATGTGCAACGACGATTGTGAATAGTATCCAAGAAATTTTATTCGCAGGCGCTTACGAATAGTATCCAAGAAATTTTATTCGCACTGCGTGCGAATAGTACCGGCCTTATAAAAACGCAACAAATGAAGGAGTGTGTTCTCGGCAAGGGAGCCTGGGGCTAAAAAGTTATGTTAGGGAATGTTGAACTCAAAGGCTAGTACTTTATGGAAAAAATTTATCAACTTTAACACCATGTCAAATATATTTACGAAAATTACAATTCATTCTACAATCGTTGTGTTGTTATATAATTGATTTGAAGAAAAAATTAGTAAAAGGCGAAAGTTCTAGGAAAAATAAAAAAAGGAAAAGTACATTAATACATAAATGATAGTAAATGATAAATGATAAAAGTATATAAAAAAAGAAAAAATATCCCAGATAACACAGATCACACTTTTTAATGTGGTTGCCCACTGAATGTGCATTAAATGTGCGAAATTCAATGTTATTGACAATACAATAAATGTACAAAAAATGTGCCTGTAAAGTGGTACATATTTCGATGTACATAAAAAGCACATTTTTTGTGCTATTAAAAATCGAAATTATTGCAATAGATCACAAGTACATTTTTCGCACATTTTAGCGAGCGTGCGAAGGTCTTGTTCGAAGCCATCACTCTATCTAATTTTTGGGCGACCAGCTCCTCTTCGCCCTTGTGGATCGTTGCGAAATAATTTTGAGGGGCCTCTGTTTTTATCCATGCGTGCTAAATGCACCGCCAACCTCAGCCTTTGGACTTTCACCACTGCCACTATATCCGGCTCGCCAAAATCACGTTCCAATTCAAAGTTATACCGCCGTCGCGTCGCCACCTCTCACCCTCGGGCATCGCTCCAAATATGGTCATGTGCCATGTGAAATGTGCTCAAATGCTAGGAGCAAATGCTCATCACTTTTCTTCATCGTTAAAGATTCACATTCGTAGATCAGTACTGGACGAATAAGCGTTATGTAAATATGGCACTTCGAAACTTTGAACGTAAATGGTTAATTAGACGATAATAGCATCTGCTTGCCGCCATGATACGTGTGTGAATTCCAGGTGTGTTGTCACCATCTGACCACATTACCGCTCCCAAGTAGATGAACTCGTCCGCTACCTCGAGGTTCAACTCTCCAATGGATATTATGTCTCCTTGTTAATTGGCTACCGGATTCAGCTCGGTCTTCATGTACTTGGTTTTAGAATCGTTTATCATCAAACCCATTCTCTCGGCTTGGATTTTCAGATTTGTGAAAGTGTCAAATGCTGCTGCATGTTTACGACTGGCGATATCCAAGTCATAAGCAAAGCCCAGAACTTGAGCTGTTCCATTCACCAGCGTTTTGTTGGTTTGGATACCAGCGTGTCTCATTGCGATTTCCAAAGCCAGGTTAAGCAAGATAGAGCGTCTCCCTACTTCAATCCTTCTCTTACAGCAAACACATCTGACATGTCGTTTTGCATCTCGACACGACATCTGGTCCCACCCAATGTCGCTTTCACAAAACAAATATAATTTCTTTCAAAGCCCAGCTCCTTCATCGCCGCATACAACTCCATACGCTTGGTCCTGTCCTAAGCTTATTTGAAGTCAATGAAAAGATGGTACGTCCGGACTTGAAACTCTCTGCCCTTTTGCAGAATCACACTAAGGGTGAATATTTGGTCAGTTGTTGAGCGATCTTGTCTGAATCCGCCTTGGGAATCCCGAATGTCACTCTCAGCCAGCGGATTTAGTCTTTTGAATAGTACTCGAGCGAAAACCTTATAACCCGTGTTCAGCAAGGCAATTCCTCGGTAGTTTTCGCATTCGGTTTTATCACCTTTCTTGTGTATAGGTATAATGGCACCTTCTTGCCACTCGTCAGGCAACTCTTCCGTGTTCTATATTTCTTTTACTAAATCATACATCACTTTAGGCAATTCCTCACCACCCATCTTCAGCAGTTCCGTTTGTACCGGTAGTTTTGTTGTTCTTGAGCGAGGAAATTGCTGCTGAGACTTCCTTCATAAGATGAGGACTTATAGCTTTTAATTGCACCTCTTCTGTGGGTGCATTGCATATATTGATGGGTAAAGGGTTCGTGTGATGTTCAAGAATTTCCCTGCAACATTCCGTTATTTCAGGTATATTCAGGTATTTTCTTGATAACTTAGAGAATTCTATTTTTGCAGTAGCACAGAAAATTCCTGAACCAGCAGAAATTTTGCGCTTCAATCCCGACTGTTAGAGTCGTTTTTATTGCTGAGTAATGGGAGTCTTTGAATATTTATAATTTTATATTTCGGCCACCAGACAACTGAAAAAGGTTGAGGATTGAGGCCTCATTTATTGACATAGACTTAGCATCTTACTACTATGCCCATGCAACTGTGTACTATTAAACAGGCAGACAATCCGACAGCTATCTATCCCAATCCAGCATAAACATAAATGTCTGTCTGTTTTCTGGTCATTCAGATTGTATGAATAAATAGATCAAACTTTGTTCAGAGTCAAATTCCTTCCCTTAAATATTCGCCCAAATTTGAATAACAAAAGTTAATAAAGATTGAGTTTTCGCCAAATTTGACAGTTAGAATTTCTGTAACACAAAACTGCATAAAATGCCAGACATTTACAACAATTACTTCATGACAACAAAATTCCCCAGCTTAGCAAATAAAATTGTCGGAAAAGTTGGGTACAAAACATTCACATAAAGTTGCAAAACTGTACTTACGAGTATGTGCTATTATTGTACATAACAAATTCGAAGGTTAATTTAAAAGTACTTGCGTTCTATTTAAACTTTTTTAAAAGGCAGTAAAATGTTTTTACGAGCAAATAAATTTATGTTACCTAGCAGAACATAAAAACATATCCAATTTTCAAAAAAATTTTGATGGTGGAGGGGAATCATAAAAGTTTTGAATAATTTGTAAAGGAATGTACTTCTGGAATGCACAAATTTTGTACGTAAAATTAAGTTGAAAAGGTGGAATTGTTATGAATACAATTCGCCCTTTAAGCTTAGCTTTAACAAGAATTTCTGTCAGCTTATGAAATCAATTTCTGAGATTCATTTATCTTTCCAACACCCCTGGTGGGTAGCTAATTTTGAGATAGTCATCGTGTGAAAATTGGTCTGAGACATAGCATAGATTTTCCATTTTCTCTTGAGTTAATAAGCGACTTTAAATTACATTCCTAGGGCATTGAAACTTTATGAAAACCGATAAAATGAATGCTTTTCAGTCCTTACAAATTTTCTGGCATTCATAGACGAGATCCACAAACCCCTCAAGTACCATCATCATCATAAAACTTTGTAGACCACTAGTACCTTTCGGTGTAAGGTCTTTATGCCTCAACACCAGAATGGTGAACTATCGCCCTTCATGCCCTCCTATCGTCCGCCAAAGAGATGGTTTGTTCGCCCAGAGAAAGTTCCCTAACTTCTAAGTCTAATGTAATTGAATCAATAAACCTTCTCCTTGGTCTTTTCCTTATTGTCGTCATTCCCATTCATGATTATTCCACTGCTTCATCCGATTAACGTACGCTATGTTCCTAAGAACCTTCATATCAGAAAGCTCCAGGTCATGCACGAGATATCCGCAGTCTAAACAACTCTCACTACATTACAGAATGGTCGGCCTGAAAACTGACCTTTAGATAGCTAGCTTTGTTCCGCTACTTAATTCCCTTTTGTTGGACACGTGCGACCTCAACTGATTGGCTACCGCGTTTCCCCTTTCCCTTCTTTCCTCAAATTCCCTAACTAACTTGCTATCCCCTACCAAGTCTACCAAACAAGTCCGAATGGGAGAATAGAGTGCCGCCAATAGAGGCAAACGTAGTCATGTATACAGATGGATCTAAGACTGAAGAAGGTGCGGGACCAGGAGCATACTTAGAGGAATTGAATTACAGTATGTCTTTGCCTCTAGGGGAGCATGCTCCGTTTTCCAATCTGAAGTCATAGCCAAATGTGAAGGCGCCCAAGAAATGATCCGAGCTGGGATCAGAGACAAGAGAGTTTTGATTTGTACGGACAATGAATCGTCGATAGAATCACTGCCTGAATGTCGTCGGTCAAGTTTTCGTGAGGGTTAGTTCTCCAATGTTTCTCAATGTTAGAGACCCTATCAAGCAACAATAACGTTAAGCTTGCCTGGGTACCTGGACATTCTGGAATATTTGGGAACGAAAAAGCCGACGAACTAGCCAGGAGTGGAAGTAGTGCCAAATTCATTGGAGCCGAACCAGCCGTCGGAAAATACGCGGTTTTGATTAGAACTCTGGTGAGAAAATAAACGGAAAAAAACCGTCAGAATAGGTGGGAGGCCTTGACTAGTTGCGGACGATCGAAGGAATTCTTGGTGGGCTGTAATAAAAAGAACACCAAGTTCTTTCTCAGTCTGGGCCGAGTCAAGCTCCGCACGTTGATTGGAATTCTCACGGGGCACATGTGCCTGAACTATCACCTTAACAAGATAGGGATCGTAAACGACCCAGTCTGTAGAGGGTGTGGCTTAGAGCCAGAGACAGCGAGACATTTTGCGTGCACACGTCCAGCACTGATGAGTTTCAGAACAAAGCAGTTGGGAGATTTCTATATAACTCCCGAAGAGCAATTGGAGCTTAATGTAGCTAAATTTTTATGTTTTATTATAGGAAGCAAATGGCTGATCGGACCGTAAGGACAAAATTATAAATATTAAAAAGGAGTACAACACAATGGGCCCAACAAAGAATGGCCTAGGTGTTTTTGGAAAAAGCATATAGCTTAGGTTGCAATCAATTTAGCTCTTAAGTCTTTGAATTGTAATTATGGTATTGTTGTTCTTTCAAAGTCCCCAATGAAACCAAACCAACCAAACTTGCCATCCTCTAAAAAATGGTTCCTAAGTACTTGAATTCAGAAACCTGCTGCAGCTCCTCCCATTTAAACTGCAAACTAGCTCCTTCCGAGATTTTTCGACATGCATAACCTTAGTTTTCCCTACACTTATCTTCATCCCGTACTCCTCACATGCGGCATTCAGACAGATAATCCCACCTAGTAAATCCTCGGTATAATGCTATCAGGATTTTCATTATTACCTCACCGACCCCTACATTTCCCTGCAGGTTGGCCTGTTTGATGATTTCGTCCATAAAAATTATGAACAGAAACGGGGAGAGACAACAACCCTGACGAACGCCCTCATTAACATCAAAAGAGTCGCTAATTTCGCCATCTATTCTTACCGTGGCCCTACGCCCTCAGTAGGACACGCAATTAACCCCCATTGATATCGTACTCGCTAGGTACCCCGAATACCTTCTCCAAGTAGATGAAGCATAAGTTTAAGTCCATGTTCTTTTCATAAAGCTTTTGGATAGTCTGTCTGAGGCAGAAAATCTGAACCTGACACCCTCTCAGAGGCCTGAAACCACCCTGAATCTCTTCCAGCACACCTTCCACTATGTTTCTAACCCGATCAACAAGTACACTGGCTTACACCTTACCTACCACGCAAAGGAGCGATATACCCCTATAGTTACTGCAAACCTTACGGTTGCCTTTGTTATAAATTGGAGCAATAACAACAAAGCTCCAGTCAGCAGGTACTGTGGAAGACTTCATGGCTAAATTGAAAGTCCTACAAAGCCATTGATCCCCACCTGATCCGCTAAGTCCACAAGGCTTCATCGTTATCTGTAATTGACTTGCCATCCTCATCTAAAATGCTTAATCATCGATCAAAATTTCTTGCCCCTGCCTTGACCTGCTTTTTCCCATTCGTCGCCACACTTCTTTTCCTCCCAGTCCCTTTCTTCCTTGACTAAATCCTTAACCAGTTGCCTAATAAGCCTCCTACTTCCTATTCGTTCTGTCCTGTAACCAGATCAAATATAGATACCTTTTTTCCCCTTTAATATCGGTGTTCCATCAACCAGTTTTTTGTTTCAAGTACCTTTAGATAAAATAAACTCCCACAAATAAATAGGAGAGGATGTAAAAGTCAGTACAATTTTTTAAAAACTCTTTGATGGAGAGCGGTTGTCTGAGAAACATCAATTTTCGTATGACACACTTTGAGAACGCCCCTTTAAGCGAACTTCCTATTTCATATATCTGGCGCCAATTTCGTACACACAGATTTATGCTCACAACTTATATGAGTGTTTCATGTAATGTATTCAGCGAATTTTCTTTAATTAATTTCTAAACATTTGCTTTTAACTTATCTCATATCAGATAATTAATATTTTATGTCTTTTTGTTGGCTTGAGAAGGGAGCTTTTGCCATCAAATATATTTATTTTCTTTTGAGTCACTAATTAAAACATAAACTTGTAATTACAAAAATGATAATTAACCGAAAAAAGAAAACAAAATCGTAACGAAAAAAAAAAGTTGTTCCCATACATACCCATCATTCCATAATTTACGTTTTTAAGTTCATAATTTTGATTTGATCTTTCTACGCTCACAAAAATATAATTTCAACTGAATGGTGATGAATATAATTTCCATTAAATGCGAAAAAGAGCCAAAAGCCCCCTAGAGAATTTTAGTGGGGTAAATAAAAAGAATAATATGTAAATTTACAAGCACCCAAAATGTTTTACCAACACAATCTACATCAATTATTAATAAATTTGAATAATAAAATTTATCTCGCTCCCGATGATGTATATTTCAGGCGAGGGAGTAAATAAAATATGCCAAAGAAATAATTAATCGGATCTGATAGAGACAAATGTGACAATAGAAAGTTAAATATAAAAAACACTGAGCTATTCAATTTTAGTAAAACTTAAACTTATTTGGTAATTAATATGACACAAAAGCGAACACTGAATAAAAAAGAAGTGATCAGATATACTGTGTAACGGATGGAACTTTTACTGGAGTTTCCGATGCGTGTTCGGAGCCATATACTTCAGCTTATAGTTGTAATCGGTAAGTTACTCTTTGAACTAAATCCATTCACATTATTTTAAACATTATCGTGCTGCTAATGCTAAAAGGAAAATATTAAAATCTTGAACAGAAACGACAGGAAAAGTGGCAAAGCAACTTTAAGTTTGAACATTACTTTTTATGGTAATTTAAACACTAATAGATTTTCATGGAACATATTATTTAATCACGAACTTTGTTCCTTTGAAATTTTGTTGAAAAAAAAAAATAAACAAAAAATGCGGACGTCGGTAAATCAGTAGTTTTTGCTATGAAATTATTTACATCGGAAAATCGTTGGGGTTTGTTTGAATTGGAAGGTGACTTCATTCAGGGAGATGTAACTCTCGGGTATTTAAAATAGGGACCGTTCTCCTGCACGTTGCGTTTAACTTTACACCAATAAGTGTACTGTGAAATGGATTTCGAAGAAGAAAGCAAACGCGATTTTTATGCGCGTCTCTGGACAGTGTAATTGTTAAAATCAATGACATACTATAAATAAAGACTGGCAGTCACTGACAAAAAATTAACATAAATTGAAGCAAAAGTGAAACGCAAAATGTTTATTGGTATTGGCTTGACACATTATGTAAATTGGATGTGGATTCCGTAACATGTAACGATTCTCACTTTAATTACTTGATACAAATGGAACACACTAATTGAACAAACTATGATAAATTCGTTATTTCACTTTTCAAATTAAACTTAACCTAAAAATGCGCATCCCCTTACAACTAAAAATACCTTTTATGTTGGGTTGTGAGTGAGACCTATCTCCTTGACAAAATTTCCTTTAATAATGACGCTTTTATTTGCGGGCCAAATTAACCACTTGGTTGCCACTTAATGTCTGCTATAGGTCCTAGTTAATCACCCGACTACAATGTTCTTCCAATCACTTCCAATAATTATACACGTACCTAAAAGCTCTTCCTCTCCTTTGTCCACCATAAATATTACCTTGCTGACTGCAAGCTTAATATATAAATTTCCCCTGTGATTAGAGGTCACCTTCTACTGGTGAACTGCTCTCACTTAACGTTGTTAACTCTGCGAATTATTCGGTCGAACTCAACTCAAACACTTTATAATGATAGAATCAAGCGTCGACTAGTTGGTAATTGTCACTGTTCAACCGGTTAATCAAACCGTGCGTGTCATCTATTAGTCACCACTGGCGCACTCCGAATATATCCACCGGGTTAATTCAAAACTCTCTTAACAACTAAGGTTAATGCTTATCACAAAATTCCTAACAACTAAAAACCGAGTTACAAACATTTATGTAGATTACGTATTTTAAGCAGAACTAATCAGCGTGTATTGTGTATGCGTTGGTGTGCGACTATACACAATTTTCGTGTCCACGCCAATAGTGCGTCATCGGCTTATGTCAAAGATTATTGAATTTCATGATAATATGCACAAACAGTAAAGTAGTATTTGCAGACTATACATCTTATCATGAAACAGCAGCCGTAGAGGCCTTACTATATATTCCACCCTTGCACATTCAAGATGAAATCGAATCCACGGTTTGAAATGCCTAGTGATGTGATGAAACCGATGTACAAATTTGATAAAGCTTCTAAAGTTAGCATTCCATCAAGGCACGACTGGGAGGAGGGTCAAATAAGCTCACAGGAAGGTGTAATGAATTGGTATTCTGACGGCTCTCGCCTAGGTGACGGCTCAGGAGCGGGGTACTGCTGCCCACAGATGATTATAGAAAATGCTTACAGAAATAATGGGAATTCAAGGATGTTGTGAAGCAATTCTCTCAGAAGGTCAAAGTGGGGGTGCAATAAATATCCAAACGGACACCCAATCACCGCTTAAAACACTGGATAGCCATAGATTCACATCCTCATTAGCGCTGAAGTATAGAGAATCTCTACAGCTTATTGCAGCTCGGAACCAGGTGAACTTGATCTGGATTCATAGCGGCTTGATAGGCAATGAAATTGCAAATAGACTGGCTCGCCAGGTGTCAGTTAACGGCCTAGAAGGTCCGGAACTAGGGATTTAGGCTTCCTTCGGAACGTTTTAAAGCTAGATAAACAAATTTAAAGACGCCTCCTTCGCGAATCATTGGAGATCGGCCGAGGCTTGTATTTTGCTGAACAAGACCAGAGCAAAAGAAGCTCTATCTCTAAGTAAGCGGGACTTTTTTTTTTGGGGTTCTAACAGGACATTGTCAACTAAGAGCTCATCTCCAAGTTATGGGAATCGCCGACAGCCCGAGGTGTGACCAATGCGGTGGTACTGAAACTGCTGAGCACTTTCTTTGTAAATACCCAGCTTACATCATGAAGAGAGTCAAATATTTTGGCTCATATATTGTCAAGTATGAGCACATAAAACTTATATCTCCTAAACTAATGCTGGAGTACTTTAATGCCACTAAGAGGTTATGACTGCGCGTCTTGTCTCTCGAAACTGAGAAAAAGTAATCTAAGATGGTATAAAACACTCGTGGGTAAGCACAACAGGCCCACTGGCGGCCTAGGTGCAGGAGCTCCAAGTGGCTCCACCCACCAAATCTAATCTGATCTAATCTATCATGAAATTAAGTATACTTTGACATAAGCCGATGACGTATTAATGGCGTAGATTTTCACTTTTTCTTCAACTGATGGTTGCGTGAGCCCTGTATACTATTATGTCATTGGTTGAAACCGTATAACAATTGTCGTATATTTCGAACCTTTTGTGGACGTCGTCAAATACTTTTCAGAATAGTCAAAAATGTTTTTTTTTTCGAAAAACGGATGCGTTAAAACGAGGACGATGAACAACTTTCACGATATAAATGTACTACTTTTGTTAGGTTCGTCTGATTCGTCTTGATTACAATAATCTCGTCGGTTATTTCAAACAACATGATTTTTGTATTGAGAAACTTTCGCCCGTTCAACTACTAGTATGATAGTTCATTCCTTGAACCGAGTAAAGTGAGTCACGTAATACACAACGATTAACAATTGTGAGAACACTTTTAATTAGTATATCAATTATTCAGAGTAATAAAACGAATTGTCATCATAATAATGCATTCCATGTCATTTATACATTTTTGTATGATAGCGGGACTCGCGAAGAAGCTTAGCAAGCGATAAAATGCATCTCTACCAGAATGTATTAGTTATTAACGTCATTAAGGTAGAAAGGCGTAACGAAAACGCAACTATTCAGTTTTCCTTCGATGGAGTAAAGTGTATGGAAGTGTATGGAAGGTCTGGGCATGCCTGACATTTTATGGAAGAAACTTTTTCGATGTACTAGCGCGCGACAAAATCGGAAAAGAAATAATTCTTCAATCGAAGGCCGTTGCTTCGGACGGGTTTTTCTATATTGCCCTTTCGGTAATTTCCAATCAAATTTAATGTGGACGTAATTGCATATACGTAAGGGTTAAGGCAACATTTATTTAGATACGTTCGAGCAACATCTATTCTGCTTGCCATATCTATTCTGATGCGTGCGAGTCCCTTGCATAAGTTCATTTGGACAAGTGTGGCTTTTGCACAGGGCCGAACTGCCTCGAGGTAGTAGATCTGAAAGGTGCTCGAATGAAACAAATCTTTAGGTCAAAACGTTACGGAAAAAAGTGGACTCATGTTACCAGAAGATAACTATTTCTTTTTCCTAAACAAAGGAACTAATTGTTGGAAAATCCGTCTGACTACGAAACTACCAGCTTCATCTTTCCAATGATAACGAAGCTTTCGGGATGGGAAATTTTTCGTTGCAGTCACTTTTGACAAATAATAAATCTGATTTGAATCATTTGAAATGAAAAGGAAATTTCATCAAAAATTGAATTGTGTCGGTTACTTATTACTAAGAAAGACTTTATGAATTTATGCTAAAGAAATTATCACGAATTCGATAAATTGATCTACTTTTTAGTCTTATCGTACACTTAGAAATGTTTAATATGCGAGAATATTGAAAAGTACGACCTGGGCAGAAAGCTTTCGGTTCATCGGCCGAATGTCCATAGCACCAGTTCGGTCCTGCCTTTGCAGCTTGAGCCAAAGTCGCGAGGCTTCCTCTGAACTTTATGCGTAAGTAAATGTTAACTGATTTGAGAAAACGATTAATCATTTGGTTCCACGACTCTCACTCATAGTTTGTACCTGTAAACATTGTTAATTCAAAAAGAACACATTTTTATTTTAAAAACATTTTACCATCACTTCCATATAATTTAAGATTAATGAAAAATTATTTTTTATTGTTTTCATGTGATGATCATTAAATATAATGTCAGTGCGACGTCATAATGACCCTCAATGTTCCGAAAGTACAATGTTTTAATGTTGAACCGGATATAAAAGCATCCCATTCGTAATTAAAGTTACGAGAAGTTATTTGACGTGTTTAGAGAGCTGCGGTAAATTCCAGATTTTTATGCTTTATGGTGTCGAATACACACGTTTGTATGGTATTTTTGCGTGACATGGTTGAGAAGGACGACATACCACACAAACATAAAAAAAGAGTTGCATTTAATAGCTCATCATACCTACACGCATGACTAGGGACATTATTTACTCATATGATTCAGTGATAGTTGACATATGATGTGTTGGGTCGATGTGTTGGAGAAGATAACCAAGAGAATTTATGAATGAACCATTCAATCATCATCAATATACTTATTGTCGGTCGCGTGAGCAGTTCGTAAACATTGTTGTGAAAGATTTTTCTGAATACTTGTCTGGATGGTAGGGTAGCAGCCCCTTGGTCCGGCGTTACAACGTTCATATTTCAATTTTTTGAAGATGAACCACAAAATGTTGTCTTTTCAGTATCCTGCTCCTGTTCTCGTGAATCGCAATGATTCGACTATTTGACCAAAAAGTGTTTTAAAGGAAAGTTTTTGGTCAAAAGACGGTTAAACAAGAACAATTTTTGAAAAAAAAATTGAGAAAATTTTGAAAAAAAAATTGAGAAAATTTTGAAAAAATTGTCTTTCAGTCTGTCAAGCAGAACACAATTTTTTGTGTGGCAGATAATCCAGAACTCGACAATTTAATCAAATGTCCCGTTGCCAATTGTAATGAATGTCTTCCCATCACGTCTCAAGTCTCAAGTATTTCATTTACTTGAATATCACAGCGATGAGGCTGTAACAAATGAGAACGATGATATGGATCATCAAAATAAAGCTGTCACATGACTTTCCTGGTTTTCCTTCAAATGAAACCCACTACAAACGAAATAGACCTCGTTCAGTGTATTTAACATGAAGAATTTCCTGAAAACAATGGAGAACATGCCGCTTTGAAACAAAGTCCTTTAAAGCGTAGAATTCGTACAAAAAGCATATGCAAACCCGTACGCATCAGAATAGATGTGGCAAACAGAATAGATGTTGCAAAAAGACTCGAACGTATCTAAATATAGAAATGAGCAAACAATCCAATGTTTCATACTCTTTTATAACTATAAGTATTTCAAAAATCCATTGAAATTACACAAGGTAATGTCAAAGGCCCTACCGAAGTACTTCTGGTATCATTGATTTTGATGACCGAAATGTTCTCCCCTGCACCATATCACAAAGTAGACCAACGTAGTTTCTCCAAGAAATCCTGAAACTATTTTCTGTAAAATGTAATTCTCTCCAAGTTTGCCTTTGGAAGAAAGTTTCTAACTACCATAGTTCTAGAGGGTTACGTCATCCCTCACAATTCTAGAAGTTGCTTCATCCTGGAATTTGGTAATTTTTCCCTAAAACTCTGAAGCAAGTGTTCTCTAAAATTTTGTTCTCTACAACTTTGCCTTGGAAGCAACTTTCTAACTGTCATAGATCCAGAGATATGAGTCATCCCTCCCAATTCTAGAAGTGACCAAATCCCGGTCTTTTTTCTTTAAAACCCTGGACTACGTATTCTCTAAAATGTTATTCTCTACAACTTTGCCTTTGACGGTGAATCTCTATATGGCATAGTTCAGCAAATACAAACGAAGAACCATCTGCTTTCTTCAATGGCCAAGAAACTCAATTCCAGTGCCCAAACAACTGACTGGATTTCCACAAAAAAGTTTTCCCAGTTTTCTGAGATCAAATTCTTTAATTTGACACCAAAATGAACTATTTTCGTGCTCATTCATGTTCGACCTGCACTTCTTTGACCATATCTTCGGAACTGGCGTAAATAGCATATATATAGCGTATATAACATTGACTGTTTTTCTCTCTTTTTTCGTTTACACAAAAAAAAAAATATAGCGAAAAATATGGTCAATGTGATTTGTAATTTGTTGTTGAAAAGATCGTTTGTTTACTGGCTGCGCCATTGTGAGTAGACTTTTCTTTGGTCAATGTTATGTCAAAGTTATACTTGACCCATTTTACTCGTCTTCGAACTTGAGCCAGAGAAAAACCAGCTCGGTCTACCCGATGTTATAATAAAGTTTTTTGTAGTAAACGTATAGGACCTTTTTGTACTTCGTACGGGTTCTAAAATAGAAAAAAAAATTTAGGAAAGTTGGAAAAAATTTTGAAAAATTGAGAAAATTTGAGAAAGGAAAGAAAGGCCTTTGAACCATACTTCCATGAACAAAAATGTCCGCTTTTTTTCTCTGCAACACTGCAAGAAGAATGTCCACCTGAATTAGGAAAGCAAAAATCAGGAATCAAGAAATCAGGAACCAAAAATCAGGAAACGAAAATCAGGAACCTTAGATAAGGAAAAACAAACATCAGGAAATACCAAATTTAAGAAAAACCAAAATTAGGAAAAACGAAAATCAGGAAAAACATCAAAATTTTCAATTCCTAAGGAGGTCGCAATCTTATTTTTGGTATGTAGGGGGCTCTGCTTCCTAAACCCCCGTGCCTGCGGCGAGCTACTAATGTCCTGCAGGCTGCGTTACATGCATGGGGCTATGCCCCAAACCCCGCAAGGGGGGATGTTCCTACCTTGACCCCCCTACGCGGGGGCTGCCGTCCCTCGACACCGTTTTTTTTCAAGGCCGTGATAGGCCTGCGGCGCATTCTCTCAAAAATTATTTCACTGGTTTTGGTTTTTCCTGATTGTCTGATTCCTAATTTTGGTGTTTCCTAGTTTAATTCATTCCTCATTTTTGTTTTTCCTTATTTTTGTTTTTCCTGATTTTTGTTTTTCTTTATTTTTGTCAAAAAATTTTTTTTCTTATTTTCGGTTTCCTAATTTTTTTTTTTCCTAATTTTTATTTTTCTCAATTCGTGAGGAATACCCTGCAAGAAAAACCTCTTCATTAAAGAAATATTCACGAAAAAGCACCAAATATCGTGTAGAATCGTACAACCTGAGTTGGTCACACACTGAGGACTCTACAGCACGAACCACTCAACGTATTTTCACTAATTTAATTTTCGTGATTTACTGATGTCTACATCTTTCATACAAAACCTTGAAAAGCGATTTCCGTTCTAATTTCGTAGAGATATAAGTGAAAAAGTGCCACCAACCTTCTAAAAACCACGTTTTTGACCACTTTTTCGACAGTAACTTCGAAAGTTTTCGAAAGTTGCCCAAATTCAATTCCTGTATTAAATTTGTGTTATTCTTTTAGGAAAAAAAGCTTTTTGAAAATCGGTTGAGTTTTACTCAAGTTATGCGGCGAAAGACGGACGGACGGACAACGTTTTTATTACTGATTCGTCATCTAAGGACCATAATCGAAGCTCCCTCCCTACTCCCGGCTCGAGATCGAGATTGGGGTAGTTACAAACGTCGTGATGAACGCCTAAGACCCCTTTTCGAAGAACTTCGTCCTTCTTACGGGTCTAAATAATGGTCTAAACAACGTTGACGCAACGTTATTTTGAATAATACGTTATAGGTTTTCAAATTGCTAATTGGTCAACCTTTCGACGTCAACAACGGGCACTAACTATCATTGGAGTAACGTGCGCCTTTTCATTTTCATAAATTAACTCAATTGTTTTTCTGATATACATTATTACATGGAATAACTAAAAAATGTACTACATTTGTGAACAAGAACGTCGATGGTAAATGCTGTAGTGTATTTTCCCACTCCCAAAGTGAAAAGTTTGTTTTAAACTCAAAAAAAAAACTTTGTTTCGTTCGCAAAAAATGTTGTAACAAGTACACTAGAGAAGTTTTTCACGAGAATAACTGGTTAAGGATGTTCATTGATCAAAAATGGATATGGCTTCTCATTATTAAATTTTCATTTAGAACATCCCAATGTCAATGGGTCTATAAGATCAACGTTCTTCTATATTCCCATTTGCTTCCCATGCCAAGAAAATATTTATTATACGAAGCCGCATATATTTTCGTCCCCAGAAGTCAGAATATCTTGCTAATATAAAAGGCTAATTTTATTTCTCCTTGAAAACGAACTTTCATTAAAAGCAGATACACATAGTAATTAGATGGGCTGAAAAAAGGCGAAAAATCGGACGTCCTCTTCAGATGACCTTTTGTGCTTCACTTATTCCTACTCTTCCAACGAGTTAACTGCACGTGGTACATTATATAAGAAAAAAAAAGATGGTCAGGGGAAGAGATAATGTGTCAACATTTCTTTTAACACATCACATTTAATAATTTTAAGAGTCAAGTTGCCTAAGTTTAACACAACTCATATCATTCCCTGAACAATTTTTTCCGTACTTTCTACTGAAAGCCCATGTTACCAACACAATTTTCGAAAATTTCATGTTAAAATATCTTATTATTATGATTATATGCATCCCTTGTGTCCAATCTAATCTAATAAACATACCGTAGGAGCAGGAAGATGAGTCTCTCTTTCTCTGTGTTTTAATGAAAGCCAAGCTGGAAAAAGTTTTGACAACACCCCATGAGTTTCCTGTATATTTTATAAAAAAAAGCTTCTTATTTAAAACAGTAAAGGTACTGATTAAAAAAGTGATGGAAAACAAAAGAAACACAACAACACACCACACACAACATCAACATCAAAATGAAAATATGAAAAATAGCAAATAGCAACTTGGGATCCTTTTATATTTTGTGCATTGTATGTTACATATGTAAAGGTAAATGGGAGTAGAACTAACGAGATACAATTGATATACCAGATTTCCATAACACCATAATGTACATACATTTTCCCTCGTAAAAGATACAATGTGTTTAAGTATATATTAAAGAGCAATATTTTCTCTGTACAACATATGTTGCGTCTAAAAGCCAACCACAACGCTCCTGTATATTGTGTCATAAAAATTGCATTCAATGAATATTATAGATATTTTCCTTACAGACAATTCTAGAAATTCTTCCGTGCAAGATGGAGTGGTTTAACATCCATTCAGTTGAAAATTCTAAATCATTTCCGGTTTACCAACTTAAAATTTGCATTGATTTAAAATAATCAAAAGATTTTCAATGTGAAAACCTTGCTTGGTACGGATTTTCCAATTTACAGTGGAAATATGCAAAAATGATTGAAGCATGAAGATGAAGCACTGGGCAGATCTTTGTTTATGTCCTGATGAGTATATAGTCTTTACGAGACTCGGTTTAAGAAACTATATGATTGAGGATGAGGAAATTGTCATTCGATCTTTTAAATCACCCATAATTTAGGTTCGTCTAGATCAGTCCAAAATTGTAGATCTAGAGCCACGGACGAGGGGTCCCGCACTCAGAGATTTTCGCACTCGAACATTTTTTGAGAAAATTATTGCTGAATTTAATTTTTTCGGGTCGGGTCGTGTAACAGATTTCTAACCTCAACACAAATTATAACTCCAAATATAAATAACTAGCAAATTCACTAAACACATTTTATTCAAAATCACAGTTTTATTTTCACTTGATTGATAATAATTGTATTGTCTACTATTTTCTAGCTGACATGGAAAGAGAGTGACTATGACTGACTATGCTGACTAACCTAACCTGTATGTTTGGTGATGAGACAAACGTGTACTGAGTCCACAAATCCTAAACCAAAACCATCCAATTCTCTTTAAATTCTTTTCAAGAACTGATCATCCACAAATTCGTCTAAATCAATAGCCTTTATATCCAAACCTAGAAGCTGCTATCGACACAGCTTAGATGTTGTTAAGAATAACTTTGGGTATTAAAACTTACCATGAAATAACGAGCTTCTAAATGCAATTCAAATCACACGATTGCCAAACTAACCTTGCCATGTAACAAAAGTGACAAGGAATCACGAGCAACAAGTTAACTCTTAAGAAACAACTTTACTGTTCAGCGTCCAAATGCGAAAAGAACGAACTCTGAACTTGTGTGAAATCTAGCAAATCAGTTGTCAAACCGTATGACAGAATGGCTCATCACATGTTTCCCATGCGACATCTGTTGCACTATCACCACATCATGTCTCTAAATCTTTCACCAGGTTATTCAAAACCTCGTGCTTATTTTATAGTGTTATGCAGTTAACAAATTTTCCTTCCACTAAGGAAAACCCAAGTTACAGTTGGGTTTAGTTAGTTGAAGTAACCAAACCCAATCCAACCCGAAAAACGAAACCGAAACCTTAGACAGACATAGATGTAGCTTCTATGTCTTTTTCGATGACTGTTTCTCAGTTAAATCTACTTCTGACGCTAATACAAAAAACTTCGGGGCATCCCGCCAATCAAAATTTACAGAATACTTTGGTTTCCGACACATCATTCTTCTGCATGCACTTTCCGTGTTACGCCATGTTCTCGCTTAGATTTATCAGGTTGGGCGACTCATTACCGAATCATGAAACAAAGATCTACTGATTGTTTGTTTATTTTCCCGTACATCATTTAAATCATTGGAATCTACCCGTACCAACCAGAAACTTATCAGGTACAAGAGATCCCAGTTTTGGTACATCCAGAGGTCTGATCGCACGACCACCCAGAGCCCTGTGTCTAAGTTGAGAAAATGAAGTGACTATTCGTTAAACTCTATTTACACGCGCGTGCGAATTAGATCTCTAACAAAACTAGGGAGCTTTTCCTATTACGAACAAAAAAGTAAAGCTAACAAAATTAGAAAGCTTTTCCTTTTACGAAGTGTCAGAAAAAACTGGCTGGTTAACAAAATAAGGATTTTCTTTTTACGAAATGTACCACGAGTCCTGTACAGAGGATTCATCCGTGTCACTAGATAAAATTATTTTCTTCTGTCATTCATGTAAGGATTACTGGAATACAACAAGTTGCAAAATGAAATTAGATTATTCTTTTTGTTGCGGAGTAAAACACAGTTTTTGTAAGGCTTTAGCAATTACGTCTAATTATAAAACAGGCACAGAACACAACGATGTTAACTGTACGAAGCAGAAATGTAAAAATTCATGCAACATAGAACAGAGGACAATATTTATGACGCAAGTCCCCGTACGATCAAAAAATTGCGAAATTTTTTCTCGTAGACTTCGAAACCATATATACAGCTAAATTTTGACTTTTTTCCCTTGCGTCGTACCTCCCTGAGACTTAGTTTTTCGGATTCTACGTAAAATTTTGATTGAAATCGACATTTTACTCATTAAAATCGATTGAAGATAGATGTTTGGTGTCAGGGTGACCAACAAAATGGCCGACGGTGGTATGGGACGGATTTAGGGGCAAAATTGATTTTATTTTTCAAATTTTTTTTGTTGAAGAAAGATGTTTCGTGTCAAAGAAATTTTTTTTCGCTGAAATTTTTTTTCGCTAAAAATTTTTTCGCCGGAAATTTTTTTCGCCGGAAATTTGTTTTTTCTTTTCTTCGAAAACCATATCAGTGGTAACGTATTAACTTTTCTGCGCTTTCAGATTTCGCACGCCAAAAATTTGGCTACCCGCACTTCATACATCACGCAAAACTTATTTTTTTTTCGTGTAAAATCTGAAAGAATAGAAAAACTATAACATTGGGGGGTCCGGCATTTGTGACGCATTTCTTTCATCGAAAATGAAAATATTTCAAAAGAATTTTTTGCGTTTCAAAGCTGTAAACGTCACCCAAATTGAAATCAGTTGTTTTGGAAGAATAGACGAGGACTTGCGTCACGTTTCCCTTTCAAAAAAAGGTTTTTGTTGTAATACGAACTGTGCGCCGATCGGATACAAACTCTCCAACACTTTTCGACGCCCGACAAGTATTCAGTCAACAAATTTTATAAATATTCACTACGCTCATGTCATGGATTTAAATTAGGATTCTTGTAGTCTACACCTCCCAAACCAGCATTTTCTCTACGTAGGGTGGAGCGTTTTGAACTTTTTATTTTTAATTCAAAATGGACATCGATTTCCATATTCCATTGAGGGTACCGACCGAGCAATTTTCGAGTAGAAAATTTTAGATATGTGAAGGGTTTTTGAAGCGATCATTGCGCGAAAGGTTTGCCAGATGGGTCATAGGTTCCTTGAGAGAAAATGTCAGTAACAGTCCAAAGTTTAAATTTTTTGAATCAAGTATGTGAGAACTGCATGTCATCAAAGTCGACTTTTTGGTTCACAGCTATGAGTTAGTCAACTTTGAACTTACATTCAAGGAAACTTTTACAGTGCTATATACCGATACCGAATAAAAGCTCATTTTCTCCTAGAATTTTATAAGGAATCCGAAAATGAGCTCAGAATTGAGCTTGGAGTGCAAAGTTTTCATTTTTTTCATTTTGTGTTACTATATTTATCAGGGTGGGATGGGCCATTTCTGACTCCTAAAACACAGATATATTGATCCTTTGTTTTCTTCCCGTTCATCATGTAAATCATTTAAAACCTTCCGGTTCTCACCAAGAACCTATCTAGAGCGATAGGTCCTAGGTGTAAGATATCAGAGGGTCGAATCACATAACCACCTAATGTCATGCTCCTTAGCTGGTGGAACTTCGGGCATTCGCATATTACGTGGACTCCCGTTTCCTCTTACAAATCGCAGTCACATCTTGGATCAGCCAAAATGGTCATTGGCTTGTTCGACCAACAGTGACCCGTAATTGCTCCCACTACTCTCCTAATGCCACTACGGTCCATTCTGAGAAGCTCCTTGGCCCACTTCTCGTCAGGCGCCGGGAAGAAGAGCTTCGTGTGCTTTCCTCCGCAGTACGCGCACCGGAATGTGGGGTTCTGGGCCCTCGATCGCAGATGCTGAACCCTGTCTGGCTGACTCGTCTGCTCTCTCATTACCGTCTATACCAGTGTGCCCAGGGACCCAGGCGATCGTGATCTGATTTCTCAGTCCCAATCGGTTTAGGGTCCCTTTCAGCTCTTTAAACCAGGTTTGACGTTGTCACAGGCGACGCGAGCGCCTTTATCATCGACTCACTGTCTGTTTCCGTCGAAAAAAAATTTTTTTTTCCTTTTTCAAAGTTCAAACAATATCACAAAGATGAAGAAACAGCAGTTTTCATCGTAGGTGGCACTTAAAGCCTAACCAAATTCGATATTTGAAGCGCACATGAATGAAACCATTTTTAACGGTTCACATGGAAAAAGTAAATTTTCCTTTTACAAATGCCGCGTGGAAAAACGTTATTTCTCCTTTTACAAATGTCACATGGTCCGTTTACATTACCTTTCATGTTTTCTCTGAAAATCAGTCGATTGTGTGAATAGTCGCACTATTACACTGCGGCTATTCGCACCTTTCGCAATTTCTATATTCACCTGGTGTCAATAGTCCCTGTATTATACTGTGGCTAATGACACCCGGTGCTAATAGTCTCTTTCAATTAAAAAATGGAAAAATCCTCTTATGCTTGTATTGTGAGTTTACTGAAAAATTCTACTTCTACGACGCGCGTGCGAATAGCGTTTAACGTAATATTCGCATGTGCGTGCGAATAGTGTCTGATGGGCTATTCGCACACGGGTGCGAATAGTATCTGCCTTGAGAAAACTTCGAACATTCACAAGTAACGTAATATCCAGTTTCGTTACCTTGACCACAGGTACATTCAGGATCGCTAAGGATTCCAATTTTTCCCAAATGACTGTTTAGCCCACAACGTCCGGTGATCGCTCCCACCACTCTTCTCATGCGACTCCGGTCCATGTTCAGCAGTGCATTAGTCCATGTGCAATACTTCACCGTATTCCCTCTCGCTTCGCTCTGTTCTCGCTTATCAACCATTTCCGAAAAAAATCCTTAAAAATTAATTACGAAAAAAACTTGTTTAATGAACACAATACACTTCATTGGATGGGTGTCACTTGTTTGAGAAATGAAGTAGTTGCAAAGTGGAATCTTCTTTGAGTGAAAAGAAGATTTTTTTCTTTGAAATGTCAACAAGTTCATCAATATGCAAACCTTGTATACATATTAGGAAATAAGGTTTGTCGAGGTACACTTTAGGAATTAATGACATAAGCAAAAAAAATCTTCAAAGTAACGTTACTTATGTATAGGCACATTTAATAATGTAAGGCAAGAAATCCACATAAAATCATCACAAGATACACACAACATCATCGTAAGAAAATTTGTTAGCACCATGCATTGCTCATAAGAAATTGCAGGCATCGGCCTACCGTTTCATTCCTCTTGAGTATGTATAAAAGAGATAATGTGAACTTTTCACAGACCTAGCGTTGGTGCGATTTTACCTAAAAAGCATTTTACCAGAAACCAACACACGAATGGTATGAATTAACAGTCACACTATGTAGTTCTTTAGCTCAAAATGAGCTGACCATTTCCGTATTCCTCTTTATCAACGGTCTCTAATAACCAGAAAAATAAACTACTGTTTCACTTCTTCGATAATATATTTTCCGAAAAATTTAGGAACTATAGAATGAAATTCTCAATACAACCATGTATCACAGAGTAATTTCCGTCAAACTCACAGACTGATATTGATATAGCGATTTGGCGTAAATGCTTTTCCTTAGAGATTTTTCAGTGCCATTGAAAAAAACAAAAATTCTACCACTTTGATTTACTAACTGAAAATACAGCACAGCAAACGATAAACCGAAGCTTAAAAAAATGTTTTTCTTTTTCAACAGAACATTTTTTCAATGGAAGTTAAAAATATAAATTCATCTGTGCTCATTAAATGGATACCGAGGAGACAATTTGGCTTTGTTTTATGCTTAATTGTCGGAAAAACAAAAACTTTGCTTTCCGTTCCACTTTTTTTTTTGTTGGTGTATGGTTCAAACGTAGGAATTATCGCGAATATTCTGCTTGAATAATAGCCTAAGACGTGTAATTGTTTGAGATTTCCTTTCAATGCTTGTGAAACGGGTAAATGCATGTAATAAATTAGAAAGCTTTCCAGTTCGATTCACAATTAGGTAGTTACATTTTAGTACTCGAAGCTTTCATATTCATTCGGCAGATGGCTCGCATGTGTTGCGGAAAATCGCCTTAGTTTTTCACCTTTTCGAATTTGGGAAAAGTTCAACGTTTTACTCACTAAACGCTTTTCTTCAAACGAAACAAAGCTGAATTTTCACAAAAAGCTTCCTAAAAGCTTTAAACGAAGCTGAATTTTCACAAAAAGCTTCATAAAAGCTTTTGCTATTAACGGGGTAGGATATTGGGTGAAATTTATTTCATATGAAATGAACAAATGTTTCCATTCTAAAAGCGTTTTGTATAAGTTTCAACCGTGTAGTACATTTAACTGATTTAAGCTCGAAGATGTGAATGCATTTTTGCAAATTTTTCATGAGTGTAATGCTATACTCATTGCTCATATTTTTATGTTATTGTTGTATACATGACAACTAATACCTTCACGTTGTACTCGTAGTGCTATTTTCAATGCTACCAATAACCCTCAAAATAAAATGAGGTGTTGCTTAGCACTTAACAAGAGATAAATTTTGAAGTGATGGTATTTTACGTTTTCCGTAGTTTATCGCTGTTTCGATAAAATTTATTAGGGTAGATTTTTCTTATTGGGATTTTTACGCACATCGTTAGCGTGATGCTAATGTATCAACGAATTTTGATTGTTGATTGTAAAATACAAAAATTAATAAACGAAAATATTCTCCCTGCCTAATTGGCTGCTAAATGTAAAACTCAATGTAATTTACAATTTTCGAAGAAAACAGTATTTTATTCTATGAGTTTCCTATTTGAATGACTTAGTGAATCTAGTTAGATATAGCGATTGGAGATAAGTTGCAAGCCCTCCTCCCTGGGCACCGCCTGACTTTCAGGAAAATGTTTTGATTTGCGATTTGAACCTTTCTTTTTCAATAATTCAATAATTTGATGAAAAAACTTGTAGATTAAGGCCAATGGTTAATAACAAAAAAGTGTTCCTGCAAGAATTTACTTTTTGTAGAAACGAGAGAAGGAAAATGTTTCGATTTTATTTGATTTCATCGTGTAACTTTGGCTTTCCATCCAAAATTGTTTGCCTAAGGCACAGTGTTAAATTGCATTTGTAACCGCCGGTGGCGCTCTCTGTGGCCATGTACAAAACTACAACGTCAAATGAATAGATCAAGTCTTGCCTCACGTATGATTAGGCAATACTACATAAGTTTCAACTGTTTCGTCGGGGACAAAACATTAAATTTGTATGGGGAAGCATCGTTTTTTGCGAATTAATCATTTTCTGTATTTAATTAAGCGGACCCAATGAATGACGATGGAAGTTCACTTAATGTTACTTTAAAATAACTCACTTGGTCCGCTTATATACAAAACACAAAATGAATAATTCACAAAAAACGAATTTCTTCCATACAAATTTAATGTTTTGTCACCGACGGAACAGTTGAAACTCGGGGCGCCCTCAGCTGTTTTGTGGTCAATATGTGAAATAGGCGCTTGATCCATTATACACGTTTTATTGTTTTATTCTCCTAACGTTCTAACAAGTGAATG
Organism: Pseudolycoriella hygida; assembly: GCA_029228625.1. NCBI lineage: Eukaryota > Metazoa > Arthropoda > Insecta > Diptera > Sciaridae > Pseudolycoriella > Pseudolycoriella hygida. The sequence continues at coordinate 152,323,894 of CM055403.1, forward strand.
AAACATTTAATTACACAAGACAAGGGTAGAATAAGATATGTGCCATATCGCTCCGCTCGCCATCCGTTTTTTCAATATTCAATAGCGAAGGGGGAGGGGGAGTGTACAAAAGCCGGACAAGTTTGGACGAGAGGAGGAAGTGTCGAAAACGGCTAAAAATTTATAAACGTCATTTATGAATGGCCCTTTCTGTCTTACTGACTGTTTATTCGGATCAGTTATGAGAGTGAGTATCAGCTGAGAGTACTGATTCTGCTGCACAATTTTTTATGGAAACTTATTTTGACATTGCCTTCAAATGACCAGTTAATTTAACTTGTTTTTTATACGTGAACAAGTAAGTTAAGAAAGTCAATAGAACTTACCACAAAAGTCAATGTATTCTGACACCAATATCTCCGCACAGAAAGTAGTCAAGTCAACTAACAAACTACAATATTTGATATTAAGGATCACATTTGAGCTGTTACTTTCGTCCCGCCATATAGTGTAAGCCTGCAGAGCGAAATGAAGCAAAATACGTTGACCCCGTCTCTTTTAGACTTTTTTTTTATTATTAAAGCACAGCCGTTTTACCCTGCGGTAAAACATGCGCGGGGGGCCACCGATTGAGCCCATTGTGCTAGCTGAGAGATGTTAGAGATTGGCTGTTATTTCAAACCTCCCCGTGCTACTTATGTAGTTCAGGATGCTTTTCTGTTCTAAGTTTTTCATCATGTCAAATCTTAACGTGCACCCTCCTAGATGTATTCGCCTATTTGTGATGAATGTCAGGCATTCACACAGATAGTGTTCGGCTGTGTCTGAGTGGTGACCGCACCCAGGGTCCGATCGTTTGCCGATTGTGTTTAGGTGTCTGTTAAAGCCGTAATGCCCACTGGTCACTAGGGTGGTCCAAAAATGTATGGGAAAATTAACTTGTCGAAAAGTTCAGGGCCCCACCTCTAAAAAGTTTCTAAATGTGTAACTGATAAAAAGTGTATATGGAGCCATCTGAATCCAAAGCCGTCCAGAGCAAAATAGTCAAAAAAACGTGGAAACCGCGTAAAACGTGGGTTTTAGGAAAAGTGCATGAAACTTGTCAAAGATGAGGAGTGGTGTTAGGGCAACTTTGGTTTATTCCGTTCAAAATAGTCCCGAGAAAATACTTTTTCATGTGCTGGACGCATCCGAAGTGTTTCGGTGTCAAGAGAGTCCGTCAAGTGGCTTTCTTAGTTCACAACTTCTTTGCTCCAGGCCTCGGTGAGTTTCACAGTTTTTGGAAAACGATCTTCTATGAAATTTTGAGTCTAGATAGGACTTCAAAATAACGCCTAAACAGTTTGACTTGGAAGTATAAAATTCATTAAGGCTGAACAAAAATTTATTTTTCGAGACCCTCCATGAAATTTCATGAACTTCCATGAGCCTGCCTAAGTGGCCGTCCGTGTGTTTCGTCATTATTTGGCTTTTTTGGGAAGGACTAATACTATAAGAGTAGAAAAATGCCGAAAGTCACTTTGATTTACAGGTAAATGCATGCTGGGGATGCCTAACACGTAGGCGTGTCACTCTACTCGAACTTCATATGAATTTTCACAGATGTACGCAAAATTTCAATAAAAGTATTTTTCTAACCATTTTTTGTGTCTACCGCACAATAATCGGCAAAAATCAAGAAATAATTAAAATTCGTTCAAAATTTTAATAATCTCCGTATGAGTTCGAGTAGAGTGACATGCCTACGTGTAAGGCATCACCAGCAAGCATTTAGCTGTCATTCAAAGTGACTTTTGGCATTTCTCTACTCTTATAGTATTAGTCCTTCCTAAAATAGCCAAATAATGACGAAACACACGGACGGCCACTTAGGCAGGCTCATGGAAATTCATGAAATTTCATGGAGGTTCTCGAAAAATAAATTTTTGTTCAGACTTAATGAATTTTATGCTTCCAAGACAAACTGTTTAGGCGTTATTTTGAAGTCCTATCTAGACTCAAAATTTCATAGAAGACCGTTTTCCAAAAACTGTGAAACTAACCGAGGCCTAGAGCAAAGAAGTTGTGAGCTAAGAAAGCCACTTGACGGACTCTCTTGACATCGAAACACTTCGGATGCGCCCACCACATGAAAAAGTATTTTCTCGGGACTATTTTGAACGGAATAAATCAAAGTTGCCCTAAAACCGCTCCTCATTTTTCACAAGTTTCATGCACTTTTCTTAAAACCTACGTTTTACACGATTTTCACGCTTTTTTGACTATTTTGCTTCGGGGAACCCTCAGGACGGCTTTGGATTCACATGGCTACATATACACTTTTTATCAGGGACACATTTAGAAACTTTTTAGGGGTGGGGCCCCAGACTTTTTAATAACTTAGTTTTTTGGACCACCCTACTGGTCACACCTGTAAAGATTTTTAGTCTGGTGCGACTTTTTTTAATGAGAATTTTAGAGTTCTTTTTGTTTATCCTGATGCAGCTCTTTGCCTGACGACACGTGGGGATGTTGTGTCAGTAATCCCTAAATTCCCTTTCTCTCATCGTTTTAGTGATATTTTTGAATGTGTGTGAGACGTCCCCATTGCTCGTTCCGGCCCGATTAGTGCGTCTAGCGCCCCCAATATGGCTAGTTCATCCGCTCTTTCGTTTCCTTTGACCCCACTATGTCCCGGCACCCAGATCAGGTTAGCCACGTGCGCTTGGCATACGCTGTTGAGATTATCCCAACATTCTAGAGTCTATGCTGACTTGAAGCTGAATGATGATATCGCTTTAATTGCTTCTTGACTATCCGTGCAGATTGACAACTTGCGATCTAGTAGTTCTTTGTCCTTGGCAGTGTGACAGCTTTCAATAATTGCCCAAGTTTCCGCCAAAAAGATGGATGAGTACTTTCCTGATTTATTAGTGAACCGTCGGTGTATATTACATTGCCTTTCAGATTTATACTATCTTGTAACCATTCTTCTCTGCTCGGAATGCTGATGGCAAACTTTCTATCAAACCTATGTTGCGTTACAATCTTGTCTGATGGCATGGCTAGCGATGGCTTCTTTATCAGTGTGCAATGTACTGGATATCCTGCTAAGGGTGTTGATGGCCTCTGAGCGTTGCTGCAGTTGGCGTAGATTTCCAACATCCAGTTATTGCTTTGCATGCTAGTCGTTGAAATTTGTTAAGCTTTTTCTGGACTTGTTTAGTTTTGCATATAACTTTCTATGCGCTGGCGTATGTTAGAATTGGTCTAATAATGGTGGTATAGATCCAAAACATCACCTTTGGTGAGAGACCCCACGATTTGTCATAACCTTCCCTGCACTACCACAGAGCAATGGTGGCTTTCTGAAGATGTTCGTCCAGATTATCTAACCAGCGCATCTTACTATCAAAAATGATCCGCAGGCAAATAGAATCGGATTACAGAGACCTTGATACCCTCAACATTTCTTTTCCTTGTGAATAATATCATTTTCGTCTTGTTAGGGTTGATCAATAGTTCGTTCCTGTCGCACCATTCGCTAACTATGTTAAGAACCGTTTGGAGGAGTTCGCATAGAGTGTTGACAAATTTGCCTCGAAGTAGGGTGGCAAGGTCGTCCGAGAAACCCTCTGTTTGGAAGTTTTTCTCGTTTGGGATTTCCAGTAGCTCATTATGACTATAAAACATCCTGATTTTGTAGGGTTCGGTTTTTGCAGCTTGAATATAGAAAAACAGGCACAAGTTTCAAGGTGAAGTTCCACATATTGATGGCGCACTTTGTTACACTTTTACTGAAAATCTCGAATACATTATAGTTCTTTCATGCACTAGAATGATCCTTCCTCTAGTGGATGAAACTACTGTATCTTGAATCCGAAGTACGCAGCCTTCAGAAATTTGCAACAATTTGAAGACTGCATTTTCGGCTTGGAAGCCTGGGATCAAAAAAAGATGTAAGGCAATGTTAAAGCCAGTAGGAAGTACTCCTTGGAAAAATAGTTGTTAATTTGACACCAGGCTGCGTACTTTACCTTGGTTCGACGGCACAGAGTAGCTGCCAAAAATTTAAGCATATCACTATGACGGCATTGACGAATGATTCACAATGCATCAATTTTTGCACCAATCCGATAGCATTTTAGCATTGTTTTGGCATCAAGCTGCGTTTTTTCGCTTAAGCTTCTCAAGTAGGCAACCTGCTGTCTTGTTGGAGGTCAGTGCATAGTAATGTACTAGTTCCCCACTCGAACATTGTCATAAAAACATTTTCAACACCAGGATGCCCAGGACCTCCGTTTGTCGCCACTTTTCTCCATGAAAATGTTCTACCCGACGCGACGGTGACATAAGTAGTTAATGCACCAAGGACAAGTCCACATCATGAACTGCTTATTTCATCGTTGTCTAGAACATTGTCATTGAGTAAAATTGCAATAAACAGAGACTCCTTCCAACAAACATACACTTTTAAGTCGACGTCTCTGGACAAAACTGTTAAAATTATCTAAACTTCAGTACACAGAGACACATCCATCTTACAATAATTTTCTCAGCTAACAAAAACACTTAAACTTTTGTAACAAGACGTAATGTCACATTCTTAAAATTTTTCTGAAATTTATCTCTTCTTCTTTCAAATATTTTATTTAAGATTGCAGCAATAAAGCAGTTTTCCGCGTGTGAATTCTTAAACGATGCAATGCTAAAAGATGATCAAATCTTCATTTTCATGCGAAAATCGACCTCTCTTCTACTCAATAAAATCGTATTCAAAATACAGTCGAATCTGAAAATATATATTTTTATCAGAAACACAAAATGTCGAATATCGAAAGGGAAAATGTTGTGCTTAACAGGCAATAAAACGTCGGTGATTAGAAACGATTTTCTTGGGCATTTCGTATAAAAGAGATTTTTGGATTATTAAAAGAGCCGTTGAATATCTGGGTTCTTATATCAATGTCGACATCAAATTTAACGATGTATTCTTTGGGGACAACCTTTAAAAGCTTCCTTCTAGTTTATTGATTTTAAATGTATTTTAAGTTGAAAAACAGATACTTATCTGCAATCATTCGTTCAGAAACATTGTTCGAAGCTTTCCATTTTGCTACGACATTGCGGAAGTGTCTTTATGAAATAAATGTTACTTTTGAACTTTCGCAGCATTCATCTCGTGCTTATAATGTGTACGTGTTATTATACAATCGAATTTAGTGCATGCTTTCTGTTATGTTTTCGAATAGACCTCACAACACCGATTGAATGGCTCTTTGATGACACATATACAAAGTTTTTCCGGAAGTGTCACTTCATTCAATGATTTCTCATATGAAGGAGTAATTCAAGTGTCTGTTATAAAAGTGTTGAATATAAATAATTGTGAGACAGCATTCAATCAAATTGTTCAATTCCAAGAAATTAAGAATAAAAATCACTGCACGTTTACAAATCACATTCAATTTTTGAGGCAGTTTACTCTTAATCTTATGAGCATAACCTTTAGCTGCCTAGACTATGTTACTTTTAAGGTCCTTGTCCTCAGCCTTTACTTGGTTGAGGAATGAATATGATTTGATTTTAGTAAAGCTTTTTTCTCGCTCGCCCTTTTCATCAATTAATATTTCACTTACCGTATTTAACGTATAAAAACCCCCATTTTAAGTAAAAATTATTCAATACAATTTCCAGATGTCATATGTCAAATGACAATGCCATCCCAATTATACATGACAAAAATGGTCGTTTTTAAATGTTAAAGAGTCGTGTCTATCAGAATAGATCTGCAAAAAGACTCGCCATTGTCAGCAATTTACTCGGACGTATCTAACTAAAAATGAACAAACAGTTTAACGTTTTATGTTCTATTAGAACTATAAGAATTTATAAGATCCATAACAGATATTATTCGAGGTGTAATGTCAAATGCCCTATTGAAGAACGTCTCTTGTCATCTGTCATCTGAAATGTTCTCCCCTGCACCATATCACAAACAAAATCCTAAAACTTCTGAAACTACTTCTGAAATGTAATCGCATACAAAAACCTCTTAAAAGGTAAAGTATGACGGAGTCAGTAAGTCCGCTCCCAAAATTAATGAAATAGTTTGAAGAGACGCTACCGCTGAAGGCAAAAATTTGTTAAATGTTAGCTTGTAGTTCAAATTTTATTTTTTAAAAAACACTTTTAAACGCCAATTTTTTTTAAAACAAATTGCGTCGCAAATGCCACATCCACCGACGGAATAATTTTCAACACTTTCAGTTTTCACACGCAATTGCACGTAAAAAATGTTCTGTTTTTTGAAAAAGTATTTCTCTGACAAAATGATTTTCCGAAAAAATTCACTTCGAAAAAAAATTTTCTCCGAAAAAAAAATTTCCCCGGAAAAAATTTTCCTTCACCAATCCCTATAACTTTCCCGAAGAAATCAACTGTCTAGCTATTCTAATTCAAAAGATAGCAAAAAATCCAAGATGGCGTCACTTTGACAGCTGGCAGCCATTTTTTTAGAATAAAAAAAAAATTCTACTCACCAATCTCTATAACAGTTAGTTACTATCACAACAAAAACCTCTTTAAAGGTAGAGTGTAACGCAGTCAGAAAAAAATTTTCTCAGAAAAAACTTCTCAAAAAAATTTTTTTTCTCCAAAAAACATTTCTCTTCTTCTTTTCTTTTCTCCAAAAAAATGTTTCCTTAAAAAAATTTTCTCCAAAATAAATTTTTCTCCAAAAAAAAAATTTACTCCAAACAAGTTTTTCTTCAAAAAAATTTTTCTCTGAAAAAAATTTTCTTTCCGAAAAAAATTGTTCTCCAACACCTTCGGCTACCATCGGAACACTTCGTATCACCTTCAGCTACCTTCGCAACACTTCGTGTCACCTTCGGCTACCTTCGGAACACTTCGTGTCACCTTCGGCTACCTTCGGAACACTTCGTGTCACCTTCGGCTACCTTCGGAACACTTTGTGTCACCAATTCTTCTCAGTGATTCATATAACTTTCCTGAAGAAACCAACTGTTTAGGTATTCTTATTAAGAATTTAGCAAAAATCCAAGATGGTGTCACTTTGACAGTTGGCAGCCATTTTCATAAAATGCTAAAAAATTCTTCTGACCAAACTCTATAACTTTCCCGAAGAAGCCAACTCTCTAAGTATTGTCATTCCGAAGCTAAAATTCGAAAACAAAAAAAACTTCATTTTTCGCTTAGGAAAATTCGCCTTGACTGCTGGCAGACATTTTCTTAAGATCCCAAAAAATTCTCCTCGCCAAACTCTGAAACTTTTCCGAAGAAACCAACTTTCTAAGTATTGTCACTCCGGATCTAAAATTCGAAAACTCCGAGCACTGCGTGAAAAACCTTCAAAATTGACCACTTTTCCAGATGCCACGACTTTTCAAGAGTTTTCCCGGAAAAGCGGCATGCGAAATTTTTCATTTGGGCCCGAGACTGACGTTCCCTGAAAATTTCATCAAAATTGGCTGTCTAGTTCTCGAGATCGACTGAACTTCTGAATCGAATTTCGTTTATTCTATTGGCCTCAGTGCCCAGACCAGACCACTGACCCAATTTCCACTAAAAAAATCCCAGTGTTTTGAGATCAATATGCTTTCATTTGACATCAAAACGAATAATTTTCAGCTTCACCGACCCTTGAAAATCCATGTTTTTGGACACTTCTTCGACCATATCTCCGGAACTATTAATTTGACCGATTTTGCTCATCTTTGAACTTGAACCATGGGACATACCTTTCAAGGAAAAAGTTTAGGGTGATCGGTTAAACCGTTTGAAAAAAAAGTGGAGGCGGACGACAGGATTTTTTTGGTGGATTTGCCATCACTAGACGATAATGAATGTATTCCCCGTGTCCCCCCATCTCTTGCCTCGATCTACCCCATGTTACAATAAAATTGTTTGTAGTAAACATATAAGACCTTTGTACTTCGTACGGGTCCAAAAACAGGGCATGCTGTTCTTAGTTTAAAAATGCAAGCAAATGAAAGCAGTTTTCCTTTGAAGTGTTGAGCGTATGCGGGACTGCTCGCTGTTCATTAATTCGCTAAATTGACATTACTTCTGCTTTGAGTCCTTTTTAACAGTTTCATATGTCACAACACGATTAATTTTATAAATTTATGAAAGTGTGCGGATACATTGTATTGTAGCTACCATTAGTCATTATTACCCACAAAACTTTTCGAATCGATAGTAGCGGATGTAGTTAATAGGTTTATGACTATAAAATGAATGTCTAAAATTTACTTAATTTTCAAAGGAAGTTTATTATGCAAAATGAAAATCAGATATACAACGGCAGAACCGCATTGCAATCATAATTGACCAGGAAAATAGTTTCGAATAATTTTCTGAATTATTGATTGTTCTGTGGTGCCATGGTAACAACTTTCAGCGAACGGTGATTTTAACGGAAGTTAGGAAAAGTAAGGAAGTACAAATTGAATGAAATCATTTATTAAACGATTGCTTTCGAATGCAAAAATTTTCTTGAGTGGAACCACAATGAATTCATTTTACTTAGAACGAATTTTGACTCAAACAGAAAAATCTCAAGTTCACCTCAACAAGTTGGCCGAGATTTTTCTGGGGAGTTACTCTTTTTCCTAAAAGTTCATTGTTTGACCATATTTCCAAATAAAATGAGATCACAGTACCTACCTAAACTCGAACTAGATACAATTTTTACTGTCGAAGTCACATTTAAATGCTGAGTTGATTTTTTATTTTCATCTGATTGACAAACAATTTCTCCTGGCAATTCGTTGTACAATTGCTGTAAGAGGTCATTTAAAAATACTTACTTATCAGCCCAAGCGGGTTTTGGCTGACTCCACTAACGCCCTCCACGTTTCGATCTCTAATTCGAGACTCCCACTGACCACACCATCTTGCCATCACTTCCTCGGTCGACCTCTCGATCAACAACCATTGAATTTCCTGTCGAGAGACTTCTTGGTTGTTCGTTCGTCATCCATCTTAGCTACATGTCCTGACCATCTGACCCTCGCTGATTTGATTGCAGATATGATGAAATTGTTACCATGTTGCCCTTTCTAAGTCATTGTCCTTATTTCTTGAACTGTGTTTTTTTACGAGGAGAAGGCGTTAACACTGATGACTCGTCGGCAAATCGTCAAGTAGCACTCTTAAGTTTAGCACGAATCTCCGAGGAGAATCGAGGTCCCGGCGTCATATGTTATCAAACGCTACCCTGTCTAACTACTCAATCCCCACCCATTTACAAATGATATCGTATAATTTTGGTTGATTTTTGACATTGCCTTCCGCACTCGCCTATTTCCATTAAGAGGCCGTTCATAAATTACGTAACGCTAAAATCGACATTTCTTAAACCCCCCTCTCTCTTGTAACGCAAGCGTAACGCAAGGCCATTACACCCTTGCTTGTTACGTAACGCTAAAAATAAAATCAAAATTGTCAACGAAGTGACTATTCGCCAGCGCCGGCGAATAGCCAGAAGATATGAAATTGGCTATTCGCTGACGCCAGCGAATAGTCAGAAGATATGAAAATGGCTATTCGCCGGCGCACTTCAAAAAACGTTACGATACTCTTAGGTAACGAAACTAGAGGAGTCAACGTCACGAAGGCCTAGAGAATTTGTCCATTTACGAAATTCAGCAAACCTAAGCGGGAAACGAAACTAGGGCCTTTGCGCTTCAAGGAAACATCAAGGAAACCTAAGGAACATTTCCTTTTACGAATTGTCCCAAAAACTAGGTCACTAAAGAAACTAATAAACTTGCGCTGTAAGGAAACGTCAAACGTCACGAAGGCCTATGATTTTGTCTTTCTACGAAAAGCCACGAAAGTTATGTGAATAACGAAATTAGTGACAAAATATATGAAAATGAATACTAGCACTAATCATGAAATAAACGAGTTCAGGTCACACAACATTTTCATATGTGGTAGCTATTCGATGGCGCCGGCGAGCGAATAGCCATTATCATATCTTCTGACTATTCGCCGGCGCCGACAAATAGCCATTTTCATATCTTCTGACTATTTGCCGGCGAATAGCATCTACCAATTGTCAAAAATGCTATCCAAAACATCCATTTATTTTTCTTGCCAGTGTGACGTAACGCTACACTGGACCCCCCTAAAGCGTTACGTAATTTATGAACGGCCCCTAATGAACGTCTCATGCGTACACACACACATACTTCTGTTGAATAATACCTAGTCGAATGTACTTGTGTTCTTCTCTTGGTGAGAACAAGTGAAATGGTAAATTTTTGTGTATTTCGCAAAAGATTTTTGGAAAAATAGGCCCTGTTTGTATGCAAGGTATGCAAACAGTGCAGCAAATGAATATAAAAATGCCATTCAGTGCCACCTCTCTCAATCTGCGTCAGTATTCGACATTTGAAGTCTGCCACCTTTTCAGTAAATTCCACTGAATAATTATTTATTTGCTGCGTTATTTATGATATAAAATAGAACTTTCGACAAAGCAAACATTCATTAAAGTGTTGAATTTACAAACAAAGCATGACTATGCCGCACCGTTTGTTATACGGTAGTTAGGTGAATTTACTTTCCCAATAGTCAATGTATTTTCCACGTCCCGCCAGCATTTTCACGGTGCGAGCAAATTATTAAATCCTTGCAGATACAATGAGATAAATGAAGCTCAAATTCACTTACCTATTTTAGTGTTTTATTGTTCCAATATGACTAACATCGCTTTTGTTATAAGACCACAACATTTTATTTCAGTTGAGGGTTCATTTACCGTGAATCGAATGAAAGCAATTTGGAATCGAACAATGCGAAAGGGTTATAAACGCTTGTTTGGGTTTGTGGTCAATATATTATTTGTGGCTATAATTGAAAGTTTCAAAAGTGGGAAGATTTACATTGACACACTCTAAAACCTTTGAATACCTGTAATTATCAATCATTTGCTAGTTGGAAATCCGCTGACAATATTCATTTAGTCCTGTCGACTTTATCCGTAATTATTGGAGATTCAGAGACAGATCAAGTTTTGTGTTTTGAGCACGCACAAAGGCTCGTCTTTTTGATTATCCAATAACAAAGATCGCTACAAATTAATGCAACTTTGTCAAGAACAACATGGAATGATATAATTAGCAAAGTTAAAATAAGAGGAATTACAATCGAGTGGTCTCCTAAACCTTTCGACTACAGCTGGTGCTTTCTCATGGATGGTTCATCATTTTGTGTGAGTCACTCTGACGAGAAGTCCGTTGAAAGTGAATGATTTCTTTAAATTTGTCAAAAATATCATCCTATCGCTTCTTCACAGTTGTCACCTACACAAATCTTTTAGCTCATATCTAATATCAATTGCTTACCAGTTTATATCTCGATATCGTCTAACGATGTCCTTATTATTGAGCAAAACATCTTTTTATCTAACGAAATAATAACTTCTAAACAAACTACATTCATGGTGGATGTTGACCCATCTCAAAATTTTAAAAAATAATGGCAATCACTTTCCGACAAGAGATATCCGAAAGTGACTGCTTCCACATTCTTTATCGAATGGTGTCTTTTCTGTTTTAGAGTTTGTTATACTTACTGTTTTAGAGAATTGTATACACAAACTTGAATTCTTCGTCGGCATTTTCTTTCATTCACCGTTGCCTACGTAACAAAATTCCGTGTTTTAAGCTTCGAATATCTGAACACATAATAAAATATATTTTGCTTGACCTTTTCTCTATGTCAAGTGTGTGCTTTTCAGGAAATTGAATTAAATTTAAGTTTCAATAAAACTCTTTTAATTTAGAAATCTAATGTGTTTATCTCGAGGTTTTTCATTAAACTAAGAACTCCTATTTTGTAGAAGTACTGTAGAGTAGTTTTCTCTATTTCTAAAAGGACGTTGAAAGAAATCGATTGAACACAAACTTTTCTAAAAACTTGAATAATGTGCAAGAAATGCAAGATTTCAAATCTTATTTACTATATTTTTAAGCAATGGGTGCAATATTTGTGTTTGGTTATTTGGTTGAAATGTTACATCATGGGCGCGCGGTAGCAATGCGCCCGTGACGCAAGTCTTACACGCCAAAAAATTCACAAGAAATTTTTTCGTAGACTAAGGAACATATATACAGGAACTTTCTGACTTCCC
>CM055403.1:152342914-152361729 GCA_029228625.1 Pseudolycoriella hygida
AAATGACGTCTGTTTTCGGGGGGAGGGGGTGGGGTATGGAAAACAGACGAAAACAGACAGGGGGGTAGGGGGGTGTCTAAAAAAGTTGAAAAATTGCAGACGTCATTTATGGACGCTCCCTTATGTACAAAAGAGACCACTTTACTCAAGTTATAGTGTTGACGGACGTACATTTTTTTTTATTGTTGATTCCTCATCTAAGGACCATGATCGATGCTCCCCCCCCCTTCTCCCGGTTTGAAATTCGACTGCTTACAAACGTCGTGGTAAACGCAATAGACCCCTTTTTCGAAGAACTACGTTCTTCGTACGGTTCTAATAACTGAAACCAATTATTTTTAGAAGAAAATCTTTTTGAAATAATTTCGATATATTGAAATTGAGTTGAAACAAAAAAAAAAGCAATTCGCATTTTGTTATCCTATTTATGAAACATTTTCCATTATGTTTGTAATCGTGGGCATGAGAAAACACTTGTCATGATGATAACATTATTTTCGCATTCTGTTTCCACAAACTGAGACATTGAATACTTTAAATAAAGAGTCAAGGGAGAACTCAAAGTTAATTTGTGTAGAAAGAAAAACAATGAGCTAATTTGAAGATGAAGCGAAATGATATAGAATATTTCCATGAAAATGAGAATGGCACATATTCATGAGGGAGCTTTGGAATGCTATTCGACCAATGGGGCGACGAGTCTTTTGCCGACACTTAAGGAGTAGTTATATTAGGCGCACTGCGAATACATCACGTCAGGATTGTGTGAAAGCTCAAGTTGATAAAATTATTTGTATTCCTATCAAGTTGAGCTTTCTTGTGTGCAAATCTTGTGCGAATTATTCGCATCGCGTAAAATATAACTACAGCTTTGGACAGAAAAAAAGCAGTTGGAACTACTCGTACTGTTCGATGAGGAAAATACCAAAAATTCGCATTAAGGAGGAGGTGTACTTTAAACATGACCGAGCGTGACGAGTGTGGGATCAAATATTTGGAAATTGAATACATTATTGTGCGTGACGTCATACGTGTGAGCAACACTTACGAAGACATCCTTTGATATCTTCTGAGATAAAACGCGACAAAACACATTTTTGTCACCATTAAAATGAAATGACAAGCTGCCATGGCAATCGAAAATAACTTATAATTTAGTCTCCTGGGAAGATAATAATGACGTGATACCAAAACACGAACACACTAGAGTTAAACATTCATCTTTCATTAGGAAATTGAAAATATTAGGTTTCGTAAGTTAGTTTATGCTAAGAGCATAGTTAACCCACGTTGAAGACAAAATACTTTTCGAATACAAATACCTTTCCCCCTAAAATAGTTAAGTTATTTCTAGTTTTTGTCAAACAAATGTTTGAATGAAAAATAAATTCTTCAAGTTTGTGTTGCATAAATAAAAACTTTTTGCGCAGGGTAGATACAAATATTTTTGTTAAAAAAGTTTTATCTCCAAGTTGAAACGACCCTATTACATTAATGCTGGAAAATATTTACAACTCATTACTAAGTTCACATTCGGATTTTGTTTTCGGAAATTATTTTCGTTTCAATTCTCATTTGTTTACTTATTTTTGCAAGTTGATCTCAAGAACCGTTCAGAGGTGATGATTCAGTATGCAGGCAAAAGTGAATTTTAGGCAATAGAATATTTCTTTGTATTCGGTTAGCGGTGCGTGAATAATAAAGTATGATTTATTGATGGCATTCGTACTCGATTACGAATTTATTTAGAGCATTCAAGTTAGTTTTAAACGACGCAGAAAATTGTTCTGAACAAAAAATTGTTTTTTGTTATGTTCTGCTAATATGTAACACTTAAAAGCCGGCAAATAATCCGCCGCGCCGATGTGGCAGAACACTGAATGCTCTAACTTAATTCTGAAAAATACTTTTCTTCGCACAGTATTTCGTGTCGTAAATTGCGATGTTTTGTTAACTCAGAATCGTACCTCTAGAAGGGTGCCCTCAGGGGGGAATACTATACCCGCTGCTGTGGTGTCGGGTCATGAACGGGTAGAGAAATTGAGGTTGTTTAATAAAGATATCGTTCCCGGAGCGTGGGTGAAATATCTGGGAGGAAGGGAGGAAACCCTGAACCAGATGGGACTGAGAAATCAGGTCAGGCTGGTCTGGGTTCCCGCACACTCTGGCGTGGAGGGAAACGAGAAAGCGAGAGAGCTGGCGAGAAAGGGCTCAGCAACATCGAGTTACGATCCGGAACCTCTTTTCCCCATCCCACATTAGGAATGCGTGAAAGCGATGAAGAATTGGGTGAGGTCCGAATTCGCTGACTATTGGAGCGCCTATAAAGGAGGAATGCACACGAAGTGTTTCTTCCCGGTGCCCGAAGGGAGGTGTGAGAGAGAACTGTTTAACTTGGACAGGAGACGCATCAAGAGGGTAGTGCGGGCTGCGGATTAGGCAGGCACCTGGCAAAAATGGGAATCTCTAACGATCCCAACTGTACTTGCGGCCTGAGTGAGGAAACGGACGTCACGTTAAATGTGAGTGCCCGAAGTTTCTTCACTGAGGCTTAGGACTCTAGGAGGTCACGTGGTTCAACCTGCTACAGTATCCAAGATGGGATCTGCGCTCTCTAGACAGGTTCCTGGTCGGGACTGGGAGGTTTCTAGGATTTACATGATGAGCGGGTTTTGAAACAAAGATCTGTGTTTCAAGGACCAAGATTGGTTAAGAAGATGATAAATTAATCAGAATTCAAAAAGGTTAAATACGAAGTAGCCATGAAGTAACATCGAACTTTGAGTGCGATGTTTTTTCAATACAACTTTCAATCTTCATACTTAATATTTCTGATTCGTCTGTCATCTTTTTGAGGGTGATAACTCTCAGAGTACACGAGCTATAATTTCACATTATTTGTTGTTATCGCAGAATTCTGTTCTGAGAAAACATCGTAAATTCAACATTTAACTTTTTTGTGACATGCTCAACTTCCAAGCACTCACCCGCACATTTTGTAAAATTTCTTACCACACATGAATAAACCATTACGAATATCAATTGGTATCGTAAGGTCAATACATTCCAGCTCTGAATTTAGAACCAAAAAGTCAGGTTACCCATAAGAGGGTTCGCTAGTTTTACGAAAAAGAAGCAACAGAACCACGCCACATATCGTCGCTCTCACGACAAACAGATGTAATGAACACTAGTTTAGCATTTATCTGATATTTATTGTTTGGAAATTGGAAATATTTATATACAGCTCCAATAAGGATATAAGCAAATGACTAAACTAGACCGTTATCTCCATGGTATTTAAAAATATGTCCTTTCTTGTT
Organism: Pseudolycoriella hygida; assembly: GCA_029228625.1. Classification (NCBI taxonomy): domain Eukaryota; kingdom Metazoa; phylum Arthropoda; class Insecta; order Diptera; family Sciaridae; genus Pseudolycoriella; species Pseudolycoriella hygida. The sequence continues at coordinate 152,346,238 of CM055403.1, forward strand.
AAAACAGAACATGAATTTTGGAGAAAAGTGTCATTAAATGTGCTTACACAACGATTAGGAAAACGTTTTAAACTTTTATAATTTTATAATGTGGCTTATAGAATGGGACACACTGGTAGAGAAATATGGTGCGAAAGAAATAGGAAAAATAAAATATAAAATTGTATCTCTTGACTCATGTCAACGACTTTTTGCATTTTTTATGTGACAGCAAATTCAGATTTAGTTTTTGACGAGAAAAATTCATATTTAAATCAACCCTTTCTTCACATTTTTTATGGTTTTGGAAAATGTTATTGGGGGAATGTAAAATACTGAAATGCCAAGCATTCTCATTTTAACGTTGCTTGATAAATAATTTATGCTTCAACCATATTTCTGTAAATGAATAAGAAAGCAACTATGAATTTAGCGGCGGGTAAAAATAACTACGTAACTGGTGGGTGAAAAGACAGCAAATTAAGAGACCTTTGCTTGTATGAAAACAAATCGTACAAGATGCGTGAAATGAATTTGGACGTGAACGAAATATTTTTTCATAGTAATGCAATTATTTGATGACTCAGAAACACTTCGTATGTTTATGTAAGTTATATGTTTACGTTATAAGTTATAAGTTTTCAAACTGATCGGTACGGTTCCGTATCAGTTTTGAAACTGATCAGTACTGATCCGTATCAGTTTTGAAACTGATCAGTACTGATCCGTATCAGTTTTGAAACTGAACGGTACTGAACTGTATCAGTTTTGAAACTGATCAGTACTGAAGCGTGTCAGTTTTAAAACTTATCAGTACTGATCCCGATCTTGTAGCTTATAACTCATAAAAATTTATAACTTGAAACGTAAATAGCGGTGTAAACGTAAATTAAGGTGTATCTATCTACGTTGAGGTTAGGGATTGATCTGGCTTTTCCGAGGGCTTTTCCAAATGTCATGTATCATGTCTTCGAAAAATTAGGGAGAGAACGTTACGGCAGATCCAATGGTTCAGCAGATTGGCAGATTGGCAACAGCTTGAAGATCTACATCGTTGTGAGAAACGTATACCAATGCAGCATCGCATCGTCAGCATAGAGAATCAATTGTCCAATGAAGTCCAGTTGAAACAGCTCTTAGATCCCTGTGGAACCCCGATGTTCATGCTCTTAAAATTGTTGACGTTACTTCCGATCGCAGTTGCTGTTTGCCTTTTACCTAGGTACGATAACATGAGTGTGGAAATAAATGTTCGATAACTCTTCATGTGGGAAATTGAAGTTTATCTTCAAGCTGACATCAGAGTTGTTATAAGTAGACAAAAAATGCGTGCATTTCATGTTGGAAATTATTCAAAGCATTGGGGTAAAATATCCGAAAATGCTATTGGCCCCGGGAGTCAGTAATCTCTAGATTGCACTGTGGCTAACAGCACCTGGTGCGAATAGTCTCTACATTCCCTGTGCATTAAAAAACGTTTCAAAAATGTCTAGGGTATTTCTAGCGGAAGTTTAACAAACGGTAAAATTATTTAGTAGAGAAAAACAGCATCGGAAAAAGACGGAAAAAAGCTCATCTCTGTGACCTAAAGTCTATCATAAGCTAATACGAATAACTTCCCATAAATCTCATATGTGAACGGATAATATATTTCCATGGAATATTAAATGAAGTAATAATATTGTTAAAAGCTTTCGGGTTGTATGTACATACATGAAAGAATGAAATCAAATACAATTAACAAAAGCTCATCTTCTTAGTGCAGAAATCTTTACTAATTAATATTCAAATTATTAAATAACATGGCTTATTGTAAGCATCGTAATTTTGCTTAAAACAATAAGAACGAAATTAAAATATTGAAAATATTGAAACTATTTAAAATATTTGTTTTCTATTAACTTTTAATTAGCATATTAATTCAAGCCAAGCTCATTTTAACATTGTTTTCTTTTCTCTCTTTACAGGTAAGCATCATATTTTTCTGTTCATTACGCTCAAGTAAGGTATCACTTTTTTCAATTATCTTATCAATTTTTAATTACGTTAGTGGAATACGAAGTGGAATTTCGACTAAAATGTGTAATAAGATAATATTTTATACAACAATTCTCAAAATGGAGCTGTTTTTGTCACTAGATGGGAACACTACACATGGTGCGACAAAAGCACTCAGTTTTTACACGCTTCATCAGAGCTACCCTAAAACTGTCTGCGTAATGATTAATGATTGTTATGATAAAATCCCTTAGGAACGGGTTAGCTCAGTGGTAACGTACTGGCTTTCCACCGAGAATATCCGGGTTCAATCCTGGTGACGACAAATTCTGTATAGGATTTTTCTTCAATGTATAGCATAAAAGTAACGTCATAATTAGGGTAGTTGTGGATTTGGTGCCGCAACGAATCGTACATAGAAGAATGACAAATATGACGTCCCCCATTTTCGATGAATACTGTGTACAAATATTTGAGTCTAACTTTGGACGGAGATATAATTAGCACCAGAGGAAATCCTAATGGTAAAATGCTAGGTACCGTTAGGCGTGGTTCGCAATTCACGTTAAGCATGTGGTCCAAAAAATGCCTGTCGGTAAAACACATTAATGGGCGAACCGGCATTCTAAGCCCTACTAGCTTCCGCACCTAGTACATCATAGATGGCACTAGGTTTGTGTGCAATTTACCACTGACACGGTAAAAACTTCGGTAACGAAAGGATCTCTAAGAAGAATCCATATGAGCAAAAGCTCACAAATATTGCGGAAGTAGTAAAATAAAAATGATCTAGCCTCTGACCCGGACGGATTGTAACGGCGGATTATTATTATATGATAAAATCTCATCGGTTCACAATACTCAGAAACAATCATGTAGGACATTACGAGTGAGAGAATGCCCAATGTAGCTTGTAGAAGGTTTCGAAGTATTTGAGTCGCAAATGCCATGAAATGAGTGATAAAAAGTAAAATTCGGGTGATAAAAAGTGACTTTATACGTTACCGAAAATACGCATGTAAAAAGTTCACGTTTCGCAACGAAAAATTAGAGTACTTTTACTGCGAAGAGTAACAGTTACAACAGTTTTGATTAGGGGCCGTTCATGAAGGATGTCACGCCGAAGGTGGAGGCAGTCTGGGACATCCGTGACGGAGGAGATGAGGTCTTGCGTTACGTCACGCGAGCTACAATAATAGTAGTTGCACCCGTTCGCCATAAGCTTCGTTTGCCGTGTTCGGGTTGAGCGGAGCGCAACAGTGTAATGTGTCACTTAATCATTCAATCAAGCGTAGGGCTTACGCAGGACCCGTACGATTTGTGTAAAAAAAAACAGTCATTGCAAAAGGTGACGGTAACTTTGCCCTAGGGAATTATCTACCAGACCGAAAAAAATCGGAATTGTCACCCAGGTAATTATTGCCCAGAGAAATGGGAATTATCACCCTGAGAATCAGCACCCGAGAATTATCACCCAGAATGGCATTTTCCTTATACAAAATAACATTTTTCTTATACAAATTGGACGCTTTACAACCCATCCAAGTGACATTTTCCTTCCGATTCGCATCGCGTCCAATATAATCATCCCTTTAAACTTGCTGGGTGATAGCGCTCATTTGTCTGGACGATAATTCCCATTTTTTCAGTCTGGGAGATAATTCCCTGGGAGAAAAATCATGTCGCCATTGCAAAATCGTGAACGAAAGGCTCAATGCCTCAAATTCGTACCTACTAGGGCGAGCAAATATTTTCCTATCAATGGCCTCTACAACACATTAGAAGCTCCATGTAGAACCTCCTAGGACCGTAAGATGAGCTCTAGGATCCATAAGAAATTGTTCCCTTCCTTTACAACATATAAAACACTGAAGCAAGTAAATACGATTTAAGGGCAAAAAATGTTAAAGAAAATATGCAAAACAAAGATATTAACATGACAAGTTGAAGTTTTCGGCCAAACTTCCTTCTATGTTTTCATTGACATGCCCATTGTACAAATTGCACATTTCCAAGATTCGACATGGGAATACGTCACAATCAAAACTTTACTTCATCTCAATTTGGGGATTTGGCATTTAAGGGCTCATTATATTGGATGCGATGCGAATCGCATCGCGTAATGTTTGTATAAAAGCTCAACTTGATAAAAATTTTTTTTTTTTGACAAGTTGAGCTTTCACACAAACCTCACGCGATACGATTTGCATCGCGTCCAATATAATGATTTCTTTAGGGCATCCCTAGGTTTAAAACAAGAATTATGAATCATGAAAATGAAAGAATCTGACATTTTCATACCATTAGCCATTGAAATTGAAAGCTCCTAAAGCTCTTTCCATTGTATTATGATGTAAATTAAAGATGTTAACGATGTGATAATGCAGTTTTAGCCAAATTGTAGTTACGTTGTAAAAAGCGGTCAAATTCCAATGATCAAAAATATTGCCCCCCCCCCCCCTCTCAGTTTTCACTACAGTATTTTTGTGTCAGGGCCGACCTTAGGACTGAGCCCAGATAACACATACCACATTTTTCAATGTGATGTTGTACATTAAATGTGTATCGAAAAGCACATAGACCGTTACATCGTTTATTGTACATTTATTGTACATTTAACGTACATTTAATGGGGTGAATGGCAAAAAGTGTACACTAAATGTACACCTAATCTAGTGTAACGATTCACAACTTTTTGTCGATTCTACGTTTTTGTTGATGTACATAAAATTCACATTTTTTGTGCAACAAGAAGTTTTGAATCGTTCACTAGATGTTCAGAAGATTAGTTGTACATTTATTGTACACCTTTTGCCCTTAACCCCATTAATTGTACATTTCTTGTACATTAAATGTACAATATTCACAAAAGAAAAGATGTAACGGTTTATGTGCTTTTTGACGCACATTTAATGTGCTGCAACACACTTTTCGATGGCATCAAACGTACATTTCGTGGGGTAAATTGTTATATGGGGAGTAGATCACTTGGGATCATACCTCCGTAGACGTTCCATGGAAAACGTTCCTCTCAATTTTTCAATTTTTAGGACGGCGCAGCAAAAAAACATAACGAAATGTTCATGAAAAATCATCAATATCGCCGAAGTAGACTCTTTCTATGGACTGCGAACACTGAGCCACTGAACCGATTTCCATAAAAGTTTTACTCCCCGTTTTTCTTGTGGAGATATAAGCGAAAAAATCTCACCGATCTTCGGAAAACCTTCTTTCTCACCATTCTTTCTACCATATCTCAGCAAACATCTGCCCGATTTTGCAAGTCTTCGAACTTGTAACTTTTCTTTTGATTGCCTTTCGCGGAAAAAAAATGTCAAGATTTGGCCGAAAAAAAGTGTTAGACACACAAAAGGACATTTTTTGCAGATTTCGTTTATTTAGACGTTATGGAAGATCCCTTATAACAGTTACATTTCAACAGAACAGTGTGAAATATACTTTAATGCATGTATGACAACGTTGAACGATAACTTAATGTTATGTCTATGTTCATAGTTTTCTGCAAGTGCTGACAGCTAACAGTTCTCACATGAGCGAAAATGTTGCAGCCAATAGTGGAATGCTTAAGGTTCGTGTAATTCGCACAGTTTCCGAACAGTAGTGCTGCGAGCATTCAGCTGTCAAAGCTGTAAAGCGCATTATTTCAGTCAGTAATAGAAATTTTACAACGAAGGAATTTATATTTTATACATTCTACACATTCACTCGTTTTATCGTTTTCAGCTGTTTTGCTATTGTTATAACAATAGAAAAAATCTGAAAGCGATGATACATGTGAATGTGTATAATGTAGAAAATATAAATTCCTTCGTTGTACATTACCACATTAGTCGAGTTTCATACAAACTGGGAGGTATATAATAGGCATATTAGGGCCATTCCGCGGTCTTCGTCTTTCCTACGCATGAAATTCTCAGTTGTTACAAAATGAAAGTGATAGGAAAGTAACTAAGCTCAACTTAAAGGATCAATATTTGTGATACACGCTTTTAATTGAATATCATTTTGTAACAGCTGAGTATTTCGAGCGTAGGAACGGAGTTTTCGCGGAATGGTCCATTATGGTCGACTCGACTATAATTTTGATTATAATCCTACTATAATTTTCGATTCAACTATAATTTTCATTATAGTCCGACTATAATATCATGACGTCAAATCTCAAAGGAAATAAAAAAAAAGCCACGAGTCAAATGGCGGATTATTTGCCCAAATGATATAAACTAACGTATTAACCAAGGGATAAAGAGCTTGATTATAGCCTCGGTACGTGAATATTCCTCGGAGCATAGCCCCTCGGACATTCACTTGACCTCGACTATAATCGCTCCATTATATCCCTTGGTTATTAATATACTTTTTGTTTTAAGTGAAGCTTTCGCTTTTAATTTATTCATTTTTTATTCAATTCGGACAGCCGAACCAAATGCTCCAAAATGCATTATGAAAAAACAATTGTCATTCAAGGAAATGACGACTGTGGTATAATCCCCATTCCTTTACTATTTCGCAGTCAGTAAAATGAAAAAATCGTCTTTATACTTGTTTCGAAATGCATATACTACAGTAAAATGCAAAAATATAAAAACAGAATATAAGTATTTATGCTCCCTCGTTGGAATAAATATCACTTAAGTGGCTATTAAAACTTCTTTTTTTTTTGCAACAATAAAGGAACGACGACAATCGGCAGAATCCAAATCAGGAGAAATAATGTTAACATGTATTCCAGCTTCACTTGTTCAAATAAAAATTCATTGAAAAATTTTTACACAACTTTGAGACCATAATAAAGTTCAGTTGGAAATTAAATGAGAATTACTCTATCTACTGTGTGTCCACACATGCAACAAAAACTTTGTGTTGTTCCATTTTTCAATAGAACATTACATGTGCTGTGCACATTGAATTGAATTCAACATAGAAACAACATTTTTTTATCTTCTTTTGTACCAAAAGTGCTTTAATTTATATTTCAATTAGTTCGCTTGAATAGAAAATTTAAGGGAAAAAAAAACTCTCGAAAACAGAAGAAAAATGAGCCAAAAAAAGGAAATTTAATGGCTTTTTTAATTATAAGAATTCATTTATGTTTTCTATTAAAGAATTTAAGATAATATTTGAAAATTCTTTTTTATGTTTAATTTAGTGTCGCTTAGGACAATTATTGTGTGTTTGCAAATTGTTAGAAAAAATAACGCTACAATGTGGGTGTAATCGGGTGAAATTAAATTAATGGAGAGTGACCTTCCTTTTTTTTATTTTCCGAAGGGTTGCAGAGGCTAAATTACATTTGGGCGATGTTATGTTTCGAATAAATTATAAAAAAATATTTTTTTGGAAAATGTTCTTTCTTTTCGGATGAATATTCTTATCACAAAAATTTGAAGTACTTGTTGACTTTAAATACAATTAAATAAGCTGGAAAACTCTTCTCAGTAAAATGAGATAAATGTTTCGATTTTTGTTTAACTTTGACAAATCAATAAATGAGACAAGATTATTCGAATTTCAATGACCGATGACCAAATCATGTGTGAGTTCAAGATGAATCATCATCGGTGATTCCCTTGTGAATCATATGTGATTATCCTGTGAATCATCGGTGATTCCCCTGTGAATTATCGGTGATTCCCCTATGGATCACCGGTGGTTCCCTTGTGAATCATCGGTGATTTCCCTGTGAATCATCGGTGATTCCTACGTGAATCATCGGTGATTTTACTGTTAATCATCGGAAATTCCCTGGAAATCACCAGTGATTCCTCTGGGAATCATCGCTGATTCCTCTGTGAATCATATGTGGTTCCTATGTGAATCGTCGCTGATTCCACTGTGAATCATCGGGTATTTCCCTTAAAATCATCTGGGATTCACTAGACACAATCATTGACTCCCCTGTGAATAATCGATGATTCCACTGTGGATCATTGGTGATTCCACTGTGGATCATTGGTGATTCCACTGTGGATCATTGGTGATTCCACTGTGGATCATTGGTGATTCCACTGTGGATCATTGGTGATTCCACTGTGGATCATTGGTGATTCCACTGTCGATCATTGGTGATTCCACTTTTTTTTAATAATCATTTATTTATCACTCCAATTAATTACTGGGTGGATCATTAGTGATTCCTTGGTGAAACATCAGTGATTCATTGGTGAATCATCAGTGATTCCACGGTGAGTCATCTGTGATTCCTTGGTGAATCATCTGTGATTCACCGGTGAATAGTCTGTGATTCCCCGATGAATTGTCTGCGATCCACCGGTAAATTATCAGTGGTTCCCCGGTGAATCATAGTTGATTCTCCAGTGAATCATCGGTGATTCTTTTTTTAGATTTATCAGGTTAGGACGTCCGTTTCCGGACTCGAAACACAGATCTATTGATCCTTTGTTTCATCCTGCTAATCATGTAAAACATTTGAACCTCCCAGTTCCCATTAGGAAACTGTTTAGAGCAACAGGTCCTAGTTTTTGGATCTCTGAAGGTAAAACCACACGAGCACCCAGTATTCTGCTTCTCAGAGTATAGTACTTCGGACATTCACTGATTAGGTGTACGCCCGTTTCCTCCTCTAAGCCGCAACTGCAATTTGGATCGTTACCGATCTTCATCCTTGCCTAGTACTTGTTCAAGCCACAGTGCCCCGTAATAGCTCCTAGTGTCCTCCTTATGCTATTACGGTCCATGCCAACCAGCTCCTTGGCCCACCTTTCGTCAGGCACCGGAAAGAAGAGCTTCGTATGTGCTCCTTCATCGTATGCGCTCCAACGTTTCGCGGATTCCGTTTATACCCAGTCACTTACCTCTCTAACACACAGGGAGTGTGGTATTGGGATGAAGGGCTCTGGGCCGACGGTAACTTTTGCTGAGCCTTTTCTGGCCAGCTCATCTGTCCTCTCATTGCCGTCTATGCCGGTGTGCCCTGGGACCCAAGCCACTGTGATCTGATTACTCATTCTCAGTCGATTTGTGCTCTATTAGCCGTTGTTCCTTCCGGAACCAGCTCAATCGCCCCCATAAGCACAGCAAACGTCTTTGCTTGGAAGACGCTAGCTAATTTTCCCATGTGGAAGCTATAACCGTTCTCCGGGTCTTGCGTATAGACTCCGACTCGCGTTCCCTGCTCAGTCTTCGATTCATCAGTGAAGCCTACCTGTGCCAGTCAGTCTTGTCCGGTATGACAATTTGGTATTGCCTCTCGAAGCTGATTGTAGGTACCATTCGATCTCTGGGCAATCGGAAGACCTCACTGTTTATCATTTGTCTGATTCTTCCGTGGCCCGATTCGAAGCCCCTCATCCATAGATCATTTTGCGTCAGCCTATCTGCCGCGGAAAGGCCTTCGCTTTTATGGTCGTCTCAATGGGGGGTAACGCAATAAGCGCTTCCATGGCCGCTGTGGCCGTGGTCTTCATAGCTCCTGTAATGCAGATGCATACAAGCCTCTGAATTTCATTCAACTCTTTCTTCGCACACTCGATGTCTAGCCTGGGCCACCACACAACACATCCATGGCTCAACATCGGTTTGATGACCGTCTCATATATCCACAAAATGGCTCTAGACGGTATACCCCAGTCCTTTCCAAAAGCCCTCCGACAGATCCAGAAAGCAGATATCGCTTTTTCCGCTTTGTTTCTGACATGCTCGATCCATTTGAGCTTTTGGTCGAGAATAACTCCCAAATACTTTACATTAGGGCTGAGGTCTGTGGTTTTACCAAAGAGCCTAAAGTTCCCCACAAGGGCGTGTCCCGTGTTTCTTCTGCTGAAGAGCACGATATCCGTCTTTTTGGGCCCTTCTCTTGGCACCACTTCTCCACTATTTTCAGTGAGCTTCTCAGGCGATTTTCTAGGGTACTCTCAAACTTGCCCCTAATTAAAACGGTCAAGTCATCAGAGTAACCCTGCGCATGAAATCCATCTTCATTTAGTTTCCTTATGAGAGAAACGACAACGATGCATCAGAGCAGCGGAGAGAGTATTCCTCGTTGTGGACAGCCTTTTGATACCCAGAAGTCGGCTCTGTGTCCGCAAACATTTGCCTGCACAGTCCTGTTCCTGAGCATACTGTAGATCCACCTCGTTACCATCGGTGCAACGTTTCTTTCTTCCAGCGCCTGCCGGATCACTACGAATCTCGAAGGCTCCTTCGATGTCCATAAAACATCCAAGAGCTATCTCTCCAAATTCGAACGATCGCTCTATGTTGGCTACTGGTCTATGCAGAGCAGAGTCTGTCGATTTTCCCGCCTGATAGGCATATTGCTTCTCATGGAGCGGAAATTTCGACAGGACCTCGTCTCTGATATAGAAGTATATAAGCTTTTCTAGAGTCTTTAATACAAAAGAGGTGAGACTTATCGACCGGAAGTCTTTGGCTACGCAGTGCGAGGCCCTCCCAGGTTTTGGTATAAAGATCACATTGACTTTTTCCCATGCCTTTGGGATGTAGCCCAGGGCTAGCGAGCTCCTTAGGATCTTGCACAGCGGTTCCAATAAGATCTCACCGTCTTTTCCTGCTGACTTAAACGGTTTGAAACTGCCGATCGGTGATTCCTCGGTGAGTTCCCGGTAGACGTGCAAAGACAGACAAAGATCCGCATTTTCCACTGTGGACATTTAAAAGCCACTTACAATTCTTCATGCTACTTCCAATTGTTTAACAAAAATCGAAAAACTAAAATTGTTGGTTTCGTCGTTTACGACTCATCGTTTTCATTAAAAAAATTCTCACATTACCTCCTTACAAATACACCACCGTAGGCCGAAAGCTTTCTGGAGGTGTCAAAATGTGAATGGGCGACGCGAAAATTCTCCGGAACACCTTTGCTACTTGACGTCAAAAATTTAATTTTTTGTGCACAGTAAATGAATTTTTTCTGGTTTTTTACTTTTTGTTGCGTGTCAGTAGCATTAGTAAATAGGTTCAACAAATTTCTGAACTCTTCTCAGCACTCCCAACTAAAGAATGCATGAACTGCGAGAAATTTTTCAACTTTTGAGGATATGAGGCAAGAAGATTTAAAATCAGATGTTAATGAAAATTGCAAGACAATATTCAGCTCAAAAAGAATGTTTTATGTTCCAGTGAAAATGTTTCCCATTCTTTAGCGTTGAGAGCATCATTAACACAAAAATTTTAATTTCAACAAAAAAATGTACCTTTCTTTGATCTTGGGACAGAGAAAAACTGACAGACAAGAAAGACTTATGAATTGGACAATTCTTTATTTGGAAATATTAGTGTTTTCACTCCCAAACCTTTCAAACGGTGTACCTACTTTCATATTTACCTGAAACTCGAAACCTGGTACACCCACAAAACAATTTGAAATTTAAATCTTGTCCTTGTTTGCCAACCATTCTGGGATACCCTTTCCTAGCGATATACGAATTCGAAAAGAAATTATTGTCAGAAGTTTACTTATTACACAAAAAAAAATATCACAATAATATGATAATTTAAGTAGAAAATAGCAATTCGTTCCAGTTATAAGGTTGAAACACTATTCGAAGTATGACCGATACACTATTGCTCTATGTACAGTTCAGAAGCAAATAGACATTGAAACCAATTTATTGGACGATTGGAAGCATAATATTGGACGAGTTCAAATACATCGTGAATGTGTGGTGGGATATCACGTATAAGATAATTTTGGTATATTGCAAATTGGATTAATTTCTGATGGTAGCAAAGCGAATCACGAGAAAATCAGGTTAGCCATTGTTGATGAATAAGCGAAATATGTGCTTTAGTTGGGACTTAATTTTCGATCCAATAATTTTACAATATTTCATTGAAGCATTCTGAAATCTCTCTTTTTTTGTACATTTTCAACATCACATCAGAATAACGGCGAGAACGAAAATACATTTATCTCCCTTAAAAATCTGTTACTGTAGAAACGGATGTAGAAAATGAAAATTTTTGTTGAATTTCACGACAAATACTGTGTGACATCCTAGAACTGTGCGATTTCATTTAGTTATGAGTTTAAGATAAAAAAATGAAGTTAGTTCCCCAGTGGTTAAGACATGATTTTTGTCAACTGCATACTGTGCAGTGAATAAATCAAATGACCTAAAAAATGTATTTCTGTTGTAATTATTTGTTGAATTTTTGAAACGAATGAAATCGTGAAATGATAAATATTTGATTCATTGTTGATGTAATCGTCATAAAAATTGCTCGAAGTTGTTACGTTTGTGTATTAACCAAATAAAATGATAGAACAGAGTACCAAAGGAATTAGGTTTCTTTGGGATCGGAATTATTTTGAAGGTGAAACATGGATTTGGGTTTTTTGGTGGTAGTTTTAGTTGGGTTGTGAGTGGATTCCGTTTTTTTTCGGAAAATGATTAAATGTGGGTTGGTAGTAGGGTTATGTTTTTTAGAGTGAAATTATGATTTGAAGAGTGTTAAGGTGTGGAATTTGAAAGGTGATAAATTAGCTTGACGGAAACATTTTTAAAAGGTTTTTTTGTGGAATATAAACAGAATGGCATTACCTCAAACCTTCATAATGACTGAATCAGTTGGGATCGAAAATAGGTCTATTCCAACTGTCAAAATGACGTTTGAACTTTATTGCATCTCCTTTTTCATTAGCTAGACAAACATTTTTGCTTTAAAGCTTTGACGTTTAAAACGTCATTTTGACATATGGAATAGACCGACTTTTGATTATAACAGACTCAACTCTAAAATTCCAATAAGCTCCAACTTGAATTGTTCTCAAAACGTAATGAAAAATTCTCAGATTAGCTTTCAATTAACCAAAGTCTTCCTCCGGACATCCTTCGGAAAAGCTCAGACAAAAGAACAAAAGAAGCTTTTTGAAGCATTTCCGAAAGAAGTCGGGAGGAAGACTTTGATCAATTTTGGAAAAGTATAAGAAGTGTCCCACTCTCGGGATATAGTTCATTCTAGAAAGAGGAAGGAGGAAACATGCATTGAAACATTATACGACTAGGGAATGCAACCGGTAAATAAAAACCGATCAAGGCGATTACTGATTACCGGTAAATAAAATTTTGTTTACCGGTTTTAACAGTAGAATGTTATCACTTTATCACTTTATAAAAAGTAAGTTAAGATTACATTTTCTGCAACAATAATGGCTTGATGGCTCGATGTGTCGGTCGAGTCCAGTTGTGTTATGAGAATTCAATCTCTAGCTTTTCAATTCAAACGAAATAGTGAAAAGGGAGGTCCTATTTTAGGATATTTAGGTAGGCTTTTTGAAGGAGGACAGAATGTGACCAAAAGACAAGGTACATAGGTCGGTTTAAGAAATATTATCGTCCGATTTTGAATTCGGACTATACAAGAGGATTTATTGCTTAAATTGAAGATATAGATTTCGAAAGAATTACTCTGCTACTGGGGAGTAGTAGATCTTATCTTTTGTATGAAATTCGTTTTTCCTTAAATATGGACGTCCTACACGGTTGGGTACTTTCTTTGAAAGTGGAAAAATTGTGACAGGGTATGGCATTTACACATAAAATTTTGTTCGTAAATTGGAGGTAAATCATGAATCATTCTTTTTCAAATTACATTTTTATTTCCCAGCATTCGTACATTAAAATATTTGTCTAAACAACAATTTATAATTTAATGAAAATCACACATCTCCTCCATTTTCTCCGTCACTGAATCTTGAAAGGTACCCATTATTGACGCGGCGTTTGTTCGTTGAATGGCCATGCCGATTCTTTGTTGAAGGAATGAATTTCATAGCTTCCGAACCCCATGGACCGAATGTCTCCACTGAGAAAGGCACGAAGTGGTAATTCTGATCGATGAGTGTTTTATATTTATTTGCATTTACTCGTGCTCTGTTCTCAGCTGCGTTGCCGGCTTTCCGTAAACTAGATTTGACATTACTAGGTGCCAGGGTGTCCGTGTAGGTGGCGTCCCATATAAGTGAACTACCCATTGACCACGGAACTAGACTTAACCCATCGACTCTTTTGCCGTCATCTCTGTAGAGGCCTGGTGGTTCCAATTTTGATGGTATATCGGCTGAAGCCAACGCTTTCTTAATGATCAAATTCAGCTCAGCGTGACGTGAGAATCCACCAGAACTTTTTTTGCTGCTTTTCAAATTGTTCATACGCCTCATTCAACGTTCGTCGCAGATTATTTGTCGATTTGATTATCTAAAATTGAACATATCGACCGATTTGCGTGTAATACAAATTACCAGTAATTTACCGGTAAATTTACTCAAGAATTTCGGTATTATCGTTTACCGGTTTTTAAAAAATGTACAGTAATTGCATTCGCTATAAACGACAGATGAAAGTTGGTGCTAAAGTGAATATATTGAAAATAATATCTTAGGAGAAATGTATTTAGCTTGGGATTTACGAGCTTCAGTTGTTAAAAAGGATGACTCATATGATTGTAAAGAAATGAACTGACGTTCAAAGCGGAATTATGACAGAAGTATCTTTAGAACGAAATGACTCTTTAAGCTTTGATACGTAAAGCAGTTCTCTCGAAGTAAAGTTATCTGGTATGGATTAGGCGCGTTGTATTATGTTTGTCCGTATTCAGCTATGGAAGCATAGATGACGCCACTTGAGAAAAGGGGGTAGTTCTATGTTGACAGCTATGAAAAAACATAGCTGTCACCACTTTATTATTATTATTATTATTTCGTATGGCCTACATTTTTAGTTTTTTTACATTTCATTCTACAGTTCATTACACTTAACATTTTTATCCTATTTGAACATTAGATCGAGTAGTCTTAGTTCATATTCTAGGCACATGTTGTCGTGCAGGTTATGATACCACCAGGTAATGACATTTTTTCGGACGATGGACTCGGCGTTGTGAACCACAGTGTTTGCTTGCTGGACTGTCATCATTCACAGTTCTTATTCTGCCATTGGCTCCATCTATGTTTTAGCATCAGAAGTGAGGAAAGAATGGTAACCACATTTCTCTGTCCTTTGTTCTTTTGCGTGTATACCAGCGCTTGGCAACATATGAGTGACGTCATATGTGATGAGTACAATTTTTCCGTTACGCCCATCGAACACCGTAACCACCCAATTTATGAAGCTTGGGTCTACTTAGGGACGTTGTACAGTCTATAATTTCTAAGAGAAAAATTCTCTTGTTCCGGGGCTCGAATCCGGGCCTTCTTGGTGATAGTCCAGTGCGTGCACCACTGGACCACCCGTCCCGGTGGACCACTTGAGGTTCGGGGTCAAGACTCCGACAAGAAACGGTCTATTCAAAAAGTTGCGTTACAAATGAAGTATAAATTAATTTGTTTTAGTAGCGTAATGTCTAGCCTGCCGTGCAAATCATAAAAAACTTGCGATGACGTCGGGGTCACCAATGTAATACCTTGGTTGGTATTAACGTAAATAATTGAAACACTCGATGTTAAATACAAATACAATTTATTACGCTCGTTAATCTGATACTTGTTATCACTTTGCTAGTCGGTACGAG